>JAVLVB010000407.1:1001436-1031428 GCA_032876305.1 Orestias chungarensis | reverse complement strand
TACCAGCTGAGGAAGTTCAACCTAGCCCAAGAGCTGATGGTGCAGTTCTACACAGCCATCATAGAGTCCATCATCACCACATCCATCACAGTGTGGGGCAGTGCTCTCATAAAACACGACACCAAGAGACTGCAGCGCATTATCAAGTCTGCAGAGAGGACCATCGGTGTAAAGCTGCCCGCACTGCTGGACCTGCATGTCTCCAGAACCAGGAAGCGTGCAGAGAAAATCATCACCGACCCGTCTCCCCCTGGCCGTCACCTGTTTCGGTGCCTTCCATCAGGCCCACGCTTCAGCCACATGAAGACTCGTACGACCAGCTACAGAGAAGCTTTTTTCCAACTTCCATTATTCTCATGAACAATTGAACAATTTATTGATATATTTTTGTAACTTTTATAGTTTTTATACTGCACAAAACTGCACTTAAAAAAAAATATATATAAATTACACATGCTAAATGTTACAAATGTTTCTTTACTGTATTTTTCATGCCTTTACTGTATTTTTCGTAAACTGCAAGCATCTATGTAACCAAAAACAAATTCCTTGTATGTGTGAGCATACTTGGCCAATAAACCCTGATTCTGATTCTGATTTAAAATGACCAGACCTAATCGGTGAAGCACAAATCGGTTGGATCTGTTTATGTTTTTATCAATTTAGAGGGCGATGCATGGATTTATGTTCACTTCCTGAACCACAGTTTTGTGCACGACGTCACGCATTAAAGCTGCCTCCTCTAGATCCTTCAAACAGTTTAGTGTCTCCACAACGTGAGAAACACAAGTTTACTCTCTCAGACTTATTGTAGCGCCTGGAGGAGGAGGAGGATTATGGTATTAGAACGGCAGACAGACAGGTATGTCTGTGATTCCTCAAATATGAGCAGAAAGCAGACGCAGTTTAATTACACGCTGCTTCAAACTGAACAACAAAAGGCCGTGTGTGCAAGCGATTGGCGGAGCAGGCAACACATAAAATACAGATAGTCTTTGCCTTTTGTCACACTTCAATGTTTCAGATCATCGTGAACTTTCATTTTAGCATATATGATGATTATTCTGACTATAGGTCCAATTTTTTTTGTCATTTTCAGATACTTAACTTCAGGTCTGATAGTTATTTAGACATGACATGTTTTCCTTCCTTGTTTTCCTTTAAAAAAAGGTGTCAGAAGATGTCAAAGATTACAGTAAGTAGGATATGTGCACCTAAAAGTTAGTTGCTAACAATCTGTTAACTGAAATGTATAATTTCTGTGGATATTAAACTAACGCAATCATGAAAATATCAAGTTTTAAGGGAAAAAGGCTCTACGGGCCTGTTAGAAAAGCACAGCCTAAGCTTGTCCACTGTGTGGCAGTGCAGCTTCGTGGTCTATTAGGGTGAAAACATCTCTCGAATAAAGCCAAACGTCTCATTACTCTGCACAATGTTGCAGAAATTCAAAAGAAACAATAACCAGTTTCCCATTGTTTGGTCTACAGTAGATTAGTGGATGTTTTTTCTTCACTTGAGCTGTTAAGAAACCATCTAAAATCTTTAAACATCTTTTACTTTTTCAGCATTATTCTAACTAGATCCTTTACGTTGAAGAACTGTCTGTGTTTTAGTGGTTTTTCTGCTTGTTTTGCACGGTATCCTGACATGAGCACGGTCAGACTCTTTAATCTTAAATCTGTACCCGAGTGACTCCTGCAGAGTCATGGGAAAGGAAACCTGCCTCACACACACCAAAACACACTTTCCTTTCGTTTTTCTCTCTCAATGCAATCCTACGGCTCTCTGGAGCAAATGCCTGCAGGAATCACCGACATGCATGTTAGGCTCCTAAAGACTTAATCGATACGGATATTTTCAGACTTATTTATATTTTATATTTATGCTACTACAAGGTTGATTAGAATAGAGGAAACCCCATCAGATTTACTTCATATTATATTAACATTATTCTCATTTTTATTTTAAGACAGGGATAGTTTTCTAACCTGAAATTAGCTGTTTTAAAATTGTTTTAAAATTTAATTTACAAAAATTAAAACATTAAATGTCCACCGCATACTCCTTTCTGGGTACTCCAGCTTCCTCCTAGAGAAAAACGGGACTATTACATTTCCTGTTTTCTGTGCATGCACGGATGTATGCACCAGAACCTTGCAAACTTGTTTAAACCTGTTTCTCTTGAGTCCTTCATCTCTAGTTTAAAAAGGATTCTCTGGGATTTTTCTGACTCAAAGTAGAAAATAGTTTTATAAAAGCAAACCTGCCTAGTTGTGATCAGAATCCAAGTTTTATTCTAATTTAAAACGATAAAGAATGCCTCAGTTTTGCAGCTTTGCATCTATTCTGAGCATAACGGCTTGTTTACGGATTATCCAGGTTTATCGTGTTCGAAAGGTGCATTCCAGACGTCGGAAGGAGCAAGAAGAGGCCAGAGGTGCCAGCTAAAGGTCAAAGGTTATCATTTAGAGGGCAGCAGACAGATTGGGCATCACAAATTTCCTTCCTACAGCAACAACCCTGCAGGCTTCCATTAGCTAAAAATAATAATCCGATCTGTGATTTTTCACATTATTAACATATTCTGAAGACAATTTATCTACAAAGGCTGTACATCCCTTAAGTACTGTAACTTTTTGCAAAGAGCACATGAAACTAAATCACACATCTTAAAGTAGAAAGCAGCTGATTTATTTGCAGAACACCCCAGTTTTTACAGTTAACACTTGTCGGGTTGTGCCTTTTAATCAACGCTAAACACAGACTTGAACTCTATTTTATGGTCTGTCGTATTCAGGAAAGCCTTTCCGATTCCAGTTTGAATCATATATATGATATATATATATACATATATATTATAGCTGATGTCTTTTAGCCACTATTCTAATATTCTATTAGCCTGACGCTGAGCGTGCCACGCTAAAATGCATCGTGTTTGTCGCAAGTCGTTTTTCTGGCCCCAAATCAATGGACTGTGTTGTGTGATGTCAGTATGTCCGCCCTACTGGTACCAACCTGTTGTCGTATGGACCGACCAAGTATTCAAACATGATTTTACTATGGAAAGCGACAAAAATGGTTATACGAACCAAACCAACATGTGTCGTTCAGTGGAAACGAGATATTACAGCATTCTTATAACACTTTTGGAAAAACTGTTCATGCTGTTAGCTTTTGGTAAATTTCCTCAAGTGGCTCTTTTATTTAAATTTTCCTTTTATTATTATTAATCCAATATTTTCCTCCGGCTGCTCGCTTTAAAGATTACCAGTTGTGTTCTTCATGTGTAACTCATGTAATTTGTCGTATTGATGTGTTACCTTTCGTGTTGATTCAGGTTTATGAAGCCAATTAATTCATTTTTAGCATTTTTAGCAGTTACAAAGTGGAGCATCTTCATCTTGAGAAGATCTTTAGGGTTAATCATCGTTTTAGCTGATTATCTTGCCTTGTTTGTCACATTTTTGTTAATAAGCTGCAATTAGGGTTATCATATACAGGCTAACTTACTTACAGTAAGTATACTTCTAGATTAAAGTATGCTAGTCAGAAAGGGAGCAGAAAGTGCAAAGTCTTAACCTGAATTCATTTATTCAAAAATAAAGACTTTTTTTTTGTGACAAACAAAAAAAAATAATTTCACATATTAAAGAGATCAATGAAATGAGCAAAATTAGTATGAGCTGGAAGCCTGGACACTATTGGATCCCAAATGTTGCTAAAATAATGACAGATCATGTTTAATCAAACAAGAAGAACAGTTTTTAAAAATTTAAAGGGAAGTAAACTGGACCAGAAATCCTTCCAGCAGATAGAAACCTTTGAAAGTGAAACCAAAGATAATAACCTGGAATTATTTATGCAAACTTGGTGATGAATGGAACATGATGGTGTCAGTAAACTTCCTGTTTAAATAAAATAAAAATTTTATTTAAATTGAGCAACAACAGGCTTAACGTGTTGTACGAGTGGAGAGAGGGACACCAGTCGCTCCATTGTTCTGTGTTTGCTGACTCAGTGCATCATCTGTGGGGCTTCTACTGTTGCTTTCCCAGCCGCACAATGAGCCAGGCGGCGCAGAGATGCTGAGCCCAACACCGCCCGGCTTTATTCGTAAGAATGAAACACGCTGGGTGACTCATTTATGACTGCAACTATAAGCATTTCATATTTTCAGGAATTTTTCTCTACAACAGAAATGCTGAAATACTGTCCCACACCAGTTGGTGTCAAAATCGTTTTTTCTTTTTTCTTCCTGTTTCGTATAATTTCCAGCTTTAAATGGTTGAATTGCACTACACTGTAGCGCAATTTAACCACCAACTCTTAGTCGATCCATTGGGCTGAATCCTCTAGAGCTGCGATCCTGCAAGCTTTATATGCGACACTGTTCCAACACACCTGAAGTCAACTTCTCAAAACCTGGCATATTTCCGAAATGCCAAAGAAGGAAACCATCCATTTGATTCAGGTTTGTTACAGCAGAGATTCAGGATAGTTGCTCCAGGGCTGGACTTGGACACACCTGCCTCCCCATATATAGTCAAATGTTGCCTCAGCATCCTAATGCAAAGTCTAAATCTGCAATGGCGGAAACATTTGATAGCGTGCAAGTTTATCCTTACCATGGAGTTGTTTTCATCTTTCCGTTCCACCAGGTTAAAATTAAACGGACTCATGTTCACAGCTCATCGCTTGATTGGAGCGAAGCTCAAAAATCGTTCTTGAACTAGTTCTCGTTCATTAGTATGACTGCTTTAGTCCAATTTGCATTACTCTTAAACTACTTTCACAGAGCAGAGAATTGACAACCATATCTGACCTTTTCACAGCAGTTTAATCGTCCTAAATTCAGTGTTTTTACCTGCAAAAACATTGTATTTGTTTTATTTCCATACATGGTACTAAGCCAGATGGATATCCAATAATTTTTAAATTGTCTGCTGTCTGAACCACAGACATTATATAATAATATATATAATGTCCATGGTCTGAATGGTCATTCTACGTTTTAAACTCTTTTTACATCATTGAAGTAAGACATCTGTCATTTCTAGAATTGCACCACTCAAGGTGGCAACACGTGGGAGTAGCTCCTTGGACTCTGCTCTCACTATTCCTTTTCACTTCATGCTTCCAGTACAATTCAAGAATCAAGAATCAGTTTATTTATATAGCGCCAATTTACAACAGATGTCGTCTCAAAGCACTTCACAACATCAATTAAAACCATAGCTACATGATTACAAATCAGTTTGAAAAAGTTTCCATTCTAAGGAACCCCAGCAGATTCATTGAATCATTGACTTGCAGCTTGACTCCTCTGGAATCAGCAGACCGAAGCAGTGGCTTGTGTTGTGTCATTAAAGCTACTGAGCATGCATGTAGCGACAGTGGAGAGGAAAAACTCCCCTCAAACAGGAAGAAAACCTCGAGCAGAACCAGGCTCAGTACAAGCAGCCGTCTGCCACTACCGCCTTGTGGTTTGAAGAGACAGAAAACTAAAATAGATGCAGAGGAAACTGAAAAAAGAAGTTTATAGCAGCAGTTGTAGAACGTCACTGGCAGCATCTCAGCCCAAGTTCCCCCTACAAGAAGCTGTCTCAGCTAACAGAACGCCAGACCAGGTGTGGCTACTACGGAGAGAAGAACACTAAAGAAAAAACAAAAGGTTAAAACAGTGGAAATAACGGTAACTAAAGCTGATTGGACAAAGGAAGAAAGTAGCAGAGAGAAAAGTGGTCATAAGTTCCTCTAGCAGTCTAAGCCTAGAGCAGCAGAACTATAGAAAAACTTAAATAACTTAACCCTATGGAGTGAGACATGAAGAAGGTAGAGCAAAGGAGAACCGTCTGTCTAGACTGAGTTCCTCCCCCAACCGGATTAGGTTGTCTTCTCTACCTCTTCCTAACTATAAGCTTTATCAAAAAGGAATGTTTTAAGCCTAGATTTGAAACTAGACAGGACTCCTGTCATCTACAGAAATACTCAGACGACTCTGCAGTTGTCGGGTGTATCAGAGATGGAAATTATGCTGAGCACAGAGAGATGGTACAGCGCTTTGTGGCATGGTGTGGGAACGATCATCTCCTCTTGAATGTGAGAAACAAAACAAGAGATGATTGTAGATTTCAGGAGAAACAGGGTTTAGATCAACCCCTATTTCTGACATGGGAGAAGAGATGGTTGAGAAGTACAAATTCCGAAGCTAAAATCCTTCAAGGTTTGCAGCAAGATGTTGCAGATCTTCTATAAACCTGTTGTTAAGAGTCTCATCTCCTCTGCCATCATCAAGAAGAAATCAAGAAAATCAAAGACAACCCTGAACATCGTCTTAATGAAACTGTTACTGGAAAACAGAGTCTCTTCAGTCAGAGGCTTCTTCAGCCCAGTTGCAAAACAAACCGCCCAACCTCCCACATCACTAGCTTAAAGTTTTAAATCGTGACATCTCAGCTCAGAAATTCAGGAAACTCTTATTGAGAAGCATTATTGAATTTAAAAAAAAGGGGACAGAACAGGCATATCTTGTTTGCTTACAGAACAAACAGTACAATCAGGCTGATATATCAGCTCAACGCTGATACGACGATAGTTTGATGGGGGGAAAAAAAACTTCAAGAACATCCTCTCCTTGCTGTGAGGTTGAGATATTCTGCAAAATAAGAGTGGCGATAAGCCCCAAAAGAGGGGGAGAATACTACCATGAATAATTCAGCTCTCCCTTTGTCTGCTCCTCATTTATCTCTCATTCCTTTCTTTTTCTTTTCTCGTCCCAGGGCCGCTACTCTCTCTGACAGCTTTATTGTAGCTGCTGGGAGATACTCGGTGCGTGTGAAGCTTGAAGGCGTTTTGAGACGAGCGTGCACTATGTAAGTGCTCGTGTCAAAAACACACACACACACACACACACACACACACACACACACGGATGCTGCTTTAAATACCCTGCTAATTAGACAGGCAAATTGCTGTCCTTTCAGGCTGCATGCAGCTGAGGACTGTGGGAAACGTAGGCAGTTTAAGTGGCTCCTTTATTGCTGCCGTGGCAGGGGACCAGGAGTGTTTTTTAAGGTTTCTAAAGGCGGACAAGAAAGAGAGTCGGAGAGATTATTAGTGTGAAGGAAGAATTAGCGCTGGGTAGTGTCATGTTTGATGTCAAAGTAAAAAAAGATTTCTACAAAATACGGACAATTTCAATAAAATATTTAACATAAAATGAGTGATTGCATAAATGTTCACCCCCTTCCAGTCAGCATTAAGTAAATTTTGCCTGTAATTCCAGCATGAAGTCTGAATAGATACTAGAGGTTAATCAGGTTAATCGGGATTGACTGTGAAGAGACTTTTCCAAGTCTGACCACAGGTTCTCAATAGGAGTAATGTCTGGGCTTTGACTACGCCACTTGCGGTCTTTAGCCAATTTCTGAAGCTCTTGCAGATGGAAACAAATCGCCCTCCTGGATTTTCCCCTATGCTTTGCTGCATTTGTTGTAACTTTTAAATTTGCCAGGCTTCCCCAGAAGGATCCCCTCATCCCCTCCGTGCTTCAAAGCCAGTGTAGTGTGTTTGTTCTTCAACAGTTGCTTTCTCTCCTGTGAAGGTTTGACTGGTGAAGACCCCGGTTAGCAGTTGTTGTCTGCAGAGTCTCTACCGTCTTAAGTCCTTCGGTGACCTGATGACCTCTCTCTCACTAGTCTCCCTCTTGCTTCCCCACTCTTTGTTTGTGGACAGACTGATCTTGGCAGATTTAAACATGCGCCGTATGCCTTCCTTGTCTTAATGACAGATTTACCAGATTTATATTTCTAAGTCACATTTTCTATGATTGGTTTGGAGATTTCTTTTGTCTTTATGCTGTAATGGAAGCCTGTAACGCCAGTTACCATGTGAATATACCATCCCCACTCAGGTCTCTTTAAACTACAATTACTTGAGACACACTCACCTAGACTGCTGGTACAAACTGGCTGAACCCTTGTGCAAGTAGGTCATTCACTGTAAAGTTGGAGAATGTTAATGCAATCTCTTACTTTATGTTACGTATAATTGTCAATATGTTTGGAAATCCGTTTTTACTTTGACTTTCAAGGGTATTAAGGGAGATTTTTTTTTTTATAAAAAGGTCAAATTACGTTGATCTTGAGTGATTTTTTTTTTTTTTAAAGCAATACAGTTATTTTTGAGAAAAGACAACAAGAGTGATCAATCAGTCTCTCCAGAAAAACGTGATTCTGCGGTTGCAGAAAATCCTGCAAAATCAAGAAAAGGGCGCACAATATGCGGGGGTGTCCATCATTCTTATGAAAACGCATATTCACTGCATAAATAGCACCTTAGCGCAGAAATCACAAAATTATGTAAAATCGTTTGATTTCAATGAGCCCGCATTTTTTTCGAATGAATTTAAAATAATTGATTATTTTCCTCCTTTTTACTGGTGCTAACCCCACGCCGGCTAAAAGTGAATGGCTGCTGCTTACTGTATGTGGTAGAAGCATGTTTACTCTCCCTGCATTTGTAACAATAATTCCCAAGTGTTTCACACATTTACGCATATTTTGGCACATTCCTGCATTTATGGCACTTGCCCGCATTTTCATTGCAGAGAATAGGACGAAATGACGCAGAATTTACCACAAAATCCAGGATTTTTGCCCGTGTTTTTCTAGCGAGACAAACTTAAACTATGCAATGAGAAAATCCATATGTTGATACATAACTGGAACTTAACCTATATGTATTTACTTATTTCAGATACATTAAAATAGATTAAATAAATATTTTATAAAGGAGATAATTATTTCATAAAAATTTGAGTCTACCAAATGTTTGTATCCAGACAGCTTGTTGGGATTGCGATACATTAAACCCTGTTATAGCAAAAGCTGTTGAGTTTCAATACATTGTGCTGCTATGTCTCGCTGATATTGTCTAACACCCTTCTGCAGCCGTTTGAAATCATTGCACGAGTAAGATGACTTTTAAGCTTAAATGCTAGTAGTTGTTCCACATGTCTGAATGTCTTAAACTTTACACCACATGAACCCAAAACGTTGTTTCAAAAAAAGAAGAAAGCTGTTCACAAAGCTAAGCTGACAAGTAAATTCTGCGCAAACTAGTTTCCAGTCTCTGCTGTTTGCGTACACAGTGCAATCAACCCAGTGTAGAGAGGGAATAGCAACGTGTACTCAGTGCAGAGTATGACCAGTCTTATGGTTTAGCTGTTTGAAACGTATCTGACTAATGGTGCAGCCCTCTCTTATCTCACCTCTAATACGTTGAGTCAGCTGACCCAGCACTCTCACAACAGCCGATCCTTTTTTTCAATCTATATATAATGCAAAGGCGGCGATTATTAATCCTGTTGCATAATGGATACTTTCCTAAGAAGATTGATTGAGAAAAAACATGTAAAAATAATATCCTGAGGCTGCAACATGACAACATAATAATAAGTTTGAGATGAATGAATGCAATATGAGTAGAATCCGTAGAGATTTCATTTATGAAGATTTTATTCTTGAAAATCATGTAACCCAAATCCTCCACAAACTTTTAAAATGTTACCAAGTAGAATAGTAATATCAGAAAACTAATACATATGACGCCCTTAATAATCAATCTCCATCATACAGCTTTGAAGCTGGTTCCACAGAAGAAGAGCCTGATGTCTAAATGATCTGCCTCCCATTCTACTTTTATTCCAAGAACCATCAGTAAACCTGCACTCTGAGAGCGAAGTGCTCTGTTAGGGACATGAGGAGTGATCAGATCTCTGGTGTATGATGGAGCTTGATTATTAAGGGCTTCATATGTATTAGTTTTCTGGGCAGACACCCTTTTGCAGTTTTTTAGCCTAGCCTTAACACTTTCCTTTTTTTGATAAAAGTTATAGTTAGGAAGAGGTAGAGAAGACAGCCTAAACTGTTAGAGGGAAAAATTCAGTTAACTTTCTGTTTTCTCTCAGTGTTTTTTATCAGAGCCGGCCCTAGGCAAAGCAAACTAAGCGTCCCCCACTTTAAAAGAAAGGGTTTTATTTAGTTATTTATTTTCTTCATAAGTGACTTTGCACCTAGAAAGTCCAGGAAGCACATGTTTTAGGAGTGTGTGGAATGTTGAGGAAGGAGCAGGTTGATAGAAGTCAAATGTGAGCAATAATGGTGTTTATTTTCTGTACTTCTTTTTTATGAGTGAGTTCATCTAATTAGTCATCTTTATTTTTTTTGAACCATTTGTGTTACCTTGTTTCAGGTAACTTCATAGATATTAAGTATTTGGGTGATATTTTTTAACTATTTTTCTTTTCATTTTTATATATAAGTGTTATTTGTTGCATCTTTTTGTTTTTCTCGCACTAAAACTTATTTTTTACCTATACTAAAGGTAAAAACCTGGTGAGAACATTTGAAAAAGACGTAAAGAGTTTCTTGTTTTCTATGTTATTTTCGTCCTTTTTCAACAAGATACAGCCAATTACTCAAAAAAGGTTTTCATGTCACTCGTTTATAGCAGCATCTTAGTTTCTAATGTGTAAAAAAAAGATTTTTATTCAGGCAAACTTGATTTTAACGACATTCCACTCCCACAAACGCGCTATACCAAGAAACCAACTTAAACGAAATGCAACTAATTCTGTGCTGGAGGCTCTCAGTGCATGATTGACACTTTGACGTTTTGTCCTGTCGGCAGAAAGATGTGATCCTTTTTTTTCTTTTATGCAATTAATAGAAAACATTACAAGTCACACGAAAGGCAATTAAAATAACAGCTTATTCATACTTCATTAAACTTTGTGTATATTTTGAAATAAAAATAAAGTTTTGGGTAAAATTCCAAAATCTGTTTCTGTTTCCAGGATTTCAATTTCTCATACCGAGCTATTTCGGCTTTTCGCTCCAAACGGCCCTGCAGCTGTTTTAAGAAACCACGGTCTGACAGGAATTGTTCATGGTCGTCTCCGCGGCAGATAACGCTATTTCCAGATGTGCGTGAATGGCCGCTGAGCCCAACACGACTTCCCAGAACATCTGTAAAACTCCCCTCGTCTCTGTGGGTTTCACACCCTCCACTCCAACCTTACTTGTCAAAATGTTTCTCTTAAATCTCCATATTTATTTCTTTATTTTTACTATTTAAGATCCTCCCAGTTGCTTTGGGGTTGTGGAGCGGAAAGTTAATAAGTCTCGGTGGATAAAAATCAACGTAGTGAAACCAAGATTCTCCCATTTTAATGGAGGGACATCCGGAGGGTCGCGTTTTTCCTCATGTTTCCCACATAAAGAAAGACAACTTACCATCTAAAAGCATAAACCAGTTAGTAATTAATAAAATGAAACAGCTTTTGCAATCTTTTCTGGATTGAAACTCCACACAGTTTGCTACAGTGTGTGATCTAGTTATAGCAGGACAGTGGGCTTAATGAATGAAGACCAGAACCAGAGACCCAAAAGAGAAGGAGAAAATTCAAACTATCTCTTCCATCCATCGCAATTATAAAGGATCATATCCCCAACTCCAGCATCACTCTGTCTGGCTTTCTAACCATGAAACCAGACAGGGATTTAAATGTATGGAGGCATTGTGTTGCTGTTGAACGTTGCCTACTGTGACTGTCACGAAGAAACAGTCTTCAGTCAGATACGCCTTTAGATTCGTTGAGATCCTTCCTGTCTACAGTGTCACCATCCGCAATAATGATATACGTTACGAAAACATTTAACTTCCCCTTTGGAAGAAATTATATACTCTTGAATTGAGATGAATCATAATCTTGGAAACTATGCTTTACATTAAAAACCCTCTTGATCTGGGCCCTTTAAAAAAAAGCCAGACTTAAACTGCAGATGGAGGCACAGAAACCACCCATTCCTTCAGATCAGAAATAAACGGTCGTACCCACAGAGCGTACCAGAGGCTGCAGTGTCATAGTAACTTGCTGTGTATCATGTAGCTGAATTTTGAGGACGGTTTAGTGGGCAGGCGTCTGCCCTCTTAATGTTTTTCCGGCCGTGCTCTTATGGGCATGTCCAACAAAAGGTCTTGTAAAATCCGTTATTTTCCACTCATAAAAGCAACATATTCCCACTTTTACCACTATTTTAGGACTAAAACGTCACTTTTTGTCTTGTATAAAAGGTTAGCCAGTTAATTACGTCTTAACCACAGCTTTTTTTTAAACATAAGGAACCATATTGAGGTTTTTTAGCTCCCTCTTATAAACAGACTAGCTTGTATATAACTTAATAACAGTGTACTTTCGACTTCCTGTTTACAAAACTTCTTTATCCTTTGTTGAAAATATTTAAAGTCACCTTCACCTTTCTATTATTTAAAATCCAAAACTTCAAATCTGGTTTTATACTGAAATGCCCCATACACATTAAAGATAATATATAAACCTCACCCGGATAACCAGTTTGCATTAAAAACAAAACAACCAATAGATTACTTTGTGTTGACTTGCAAAAATTTGCTGAAAAAATACAAGAAAGGGTCTCAGAGGAGTTTTGACCACTGCTAACTTCAATCACATGACTGGGGAAATAACAGTTAGGTAGGGCTGGATGATTTTTCTGCATGAGCAGCATAAAACGGAACGTGTGTCATTTATGTGTGGGTGTTTTGGATTTTAAATTACTAATAGATGTCCAGTCAACAGGACAGCTCAGCAGATGTTGCAAAAGTCATGTTTCTGCTACCTTTATCTCTACTGTTCTTGCATGATGCACACAGTAATACGAGAGCCATAAAAGGTACAGGGTGTGGCTTGAAGCAATGACTCTGAAAATCACTACTTTTTACCAAAGGAAGTTACTAGAGCACTTTTTTTTTATATGTTGAGTTTTGAGCACTGCAAAATTAAAAGTTTGTTGGACGAAACAAAAAACACCAATCTGAAATATTCGTTCCACTGAGAGCTAAATTAGCAGTACTTAGCATAAGCTAATGCTAAATCATTGAATTCAATCATGTCTAAATGACTTTGCTGTAGATGTGTTACAATATATCACATTTAAGGTGCTCAAATTTGGTTGTGGACAACCAGGAAGTGTTGGTTTAGAACAGACTTTTCAACGATGGTTTCGGTTCTCAGTTGCTAAGTGTATGGAGAAAGATTGCTGTCACAAAGTGTATGCACAACTCTAACATTCGTATTCATATGTATGTCAGTAAAGTTCTTGTACCCAAAATTGTGAGTCTGAGAGTATTACTCTAAAAGCTGTGAGTGCAAAGTTTATGACTAAAAACTCTTCCTTTCTCTGTGGACACAAATTCAACTTTGTGAGTAAAAAAATGGTTATGATGACGTCACAGGGCGGAGTAATCAATCCGCGATCTCATCGAACATAGCAAGCTTCACATTTAAAGATGGCGGAAGACAGTGTAACCTTTCAAGCTCCATAACTTTTGTGATCATACGTCGACTTACAGCTTGTTGAATGACGCCTCTGTCATGGCTCGAGGGGGTCTGTATTGATTTAACCGGCACTGAGAAACTTTGGGGAGGGTGGCAGGAACCCTGCCAAACAAATCAACTACAAATGTGCTGACTTCTTTACGGCATGTGTTACTTAACCGGTTTCGTATCTTCAACATAATCAGCTGACATTGTTTCACCATAATTAGATTAATCACCTCATCGCTATCCATCCTTTACACAGACACTGGAAACAGAAATGTACTTCAATCCAACTGCAGGCGGAGATCAGGATTTTACGACGACATGCGCTGGTGCTCATGGGAAATGCAGTCTTCCTTCAGGCAAAACACTACCGCTTTTGTCCTGACTGGCGTTCTTCAGTGTTGCTTTAATGTTTTGGAAATCCCTTTAAAATTATCATCAAACTCAGGTTTCTGCACCGACAGATTCAAAGGTTCAACATTTCTTTAGCTGTTGTTTGCACACCCGTTCTACATTTTTCCATCTGCATTACTTTCATTGATAAATTCAACAAATGGACATAGATGATGTAGCTTTGTATCTGATGCCGTTTTAAGTTCGAAATATCTGTAAATGAACCTAAATACTCAAGATTGTAAAGTCTCACGCTGCTCTCATGAATGTATTTGTTCACACCTCGGAATTCAAACGATCAACTCTCCAGCTTTGCACGTATCCTGTGCAGCCACATTTCACAGTACAGCAGATGTTTCCTGTTGAGCCGCGTGGGAGATATCCATGTTTCTCTTGGAATATGAGCCGCAGATGGCGAGAGCAGGACAGGAAAAACAGAAAGGTGTGTTGATAGATAACAAATTGAATCAAACCACTGCACTGGGAGAGGTGCATTCCTGAGCTGCTTGACTGATCACATGTCTTTGATACTTAAAAACGGATCCAGCTCCCCTGAGTGAAAAGCAGAGGTTTATGTGAGGTTCTGAAAATCCCCAGGATGTCGTATATTTAAAGATTGCCTGTATTTCTTCTGTATTATTGATCTTCCAAGTTTACTGTAATAAAAATAACCTTGTATGTCATCTTGGCTGTCAACACTTACATAAAAAAAGGTTTGACTTTGACCTTTTTTAAATTCTGTGTGTAATAAATTTATAGTTTGAATTATGGTGCTACCTGGTCTTCACATAAACTGACTATAAGCCATCCGTTAAAGGAGATAGAAAACATAAATTGTGATTTTCCAACTCCTAAATAATTTGAGCAGCAACTGGATGTCCTAAAACTCATCTAAATGTTATATTCTCATTATTTTGTATAAACTAACATACATGTAATTTCACAGAATGTGGGTCTCATTAACTAAAGGAATCTTTCTTTAAACTGTAGTTATGTTCTTGGCTTTTTCACGTGGGATTTTTTGTTAGTAATTTAATTTCTTGTCCTCTTACAGTGACACCTGATCCTGACTCGCTTTATGTCAGTAGTTCTCAAATTTCTTAATATGTTCAGTCATGTTCAGTGTAGTTATTGTTTATCTGGAGCAGTTGTCAGCCCTGCTACCTTGCAGCAAGAAGACCAGGGGATCAAATCCTGGCCTAGAGGAACCATGGTTCTCTCTGTGCATGCATGCATTCATTTCGTTTGCTCTAACTTCCTCACCCGTCCAAATTAACTATAAGGTTAAAATATTTGTCTATTCTAAATTCTTATACTCCCAGTTTATCTTCATATCTGGGTTTTTCCTTTGTCTTCTCTGTTTTGTGTAGCTATGCCCTTCATTTTCATTAAATCACTAATATGACCCTGCCTCACTTCTGCTTTAACTTTGTACTTTTTTTGTTTTTAAAACAAGAAATAAAAAATCTTCGGTCAATTAATTTGTGGTCTGGAGTGAAGTGTTTCACATCTTATGCTGAAACTGCATCTGAAACTGGGACAATTCAAAATTCTTTCTAATTTTTGCATTTATTTTAAAAGAGATCTGCCTCATCTTTGCTTAGTCTAGAAAATCTTTTTAGTATAAAAACTTAAGCGTGAAGTTGGCCTTTCTGATTTAAGCTGACAAAGTTTATGCTACGAAAATAAACCTAAACATAGACCTTTCAGTTTGCAAAACTATGTATTTTCTGTTTTCTTTCGTTTACGTTTAGTTTTTTATTTTGCTTTGCTGTGTTTATTTCCATCTGACGCTCTGTAGCTTTATTTTGTATTTTTTATTTCTACTTAATATTGTTCACTTAAGAGCCCATTTATCCAGAGGACCAACATTTTTATACACATTTTCTGTATACTTGTGAAGAATGTGAAGAAAGCTTTTAACAAAACCACAGGAAACAGGAAGGAAATACTATATATTTTTAATATATCCTCAAATATTTCATGTGTTACCCTATTACACTTTTTATTTGTTTTTAGTCTAAAGAAGTACCAAGATTTTCTGTCTCATTTCTTGCAGTCCGTAATATCACATGAGAAACCAGGGGAATAATGAGAAGTGGCTCCGAAACATTTACAGTTATGCATTTAGCAGACGCTTTTATCCAAAGCGACTTACAAAAAGAGGGTTTAACATAGAACTACGACGCAATTTACCTGCAATATGCTAGGAGAGGATTTGACATTAATGATGACAATCATTTACACCATTTAGGTAAACACAGAAGGCCCAAGTACCATACACTGAGTGCTAACTAATATAAGGGGGGGGAATAAGTGCTTTTGGATCTTTCAGGGCAATAGATACTCTCAGAAGAGCTGGGTCTTCAGGGATTTCTTGAAGGTGGAAAGAGAATCTGATGTTCTGATAGTGCACGTAAGGTCTTTCCACCCGCGAGGAACAACAAATGAGAAGAGTTTAGATTGACCTGCACGGGTCTTTGGTAGGGTTAGTTGGCGCTCCTTGGAGGAACGGAGCAGGCGGGCAGTTACGTAAGGCTTTCAGAGGGTGTTGAGGTAGATGGGCGCTGATCCATCAAACACTCTGTATGCCAGCATTCGTGATTTGAATTTGATGCTTGCAGCTAAGGGAAGCCAATGGAGTTCAGTGAAAAGGGTTGTGACATGCGATCACTTTGGCTTGTTGAAAACCAAGCAAGCTGCAGCATTCTGGATCATCTGTAGCGGTCTCAGACCTGTTAGGATGCCGTTGAAGTATCAAGGCGCTTTGGCTTCTTTCAAGGATTCCGTTACTGACAGGAGTGCCGTTTCCGTGGAGTGACCGCCTTTAAAGCCTGATTGGTAAGAATCAAGGAGGTCATGTTGGGAGAGACATTTCGTCACCTGCTTTGAGATCGCCCTTTCTATAATTTTAGATAGGAAAGGGAGGAGGGAGACCGGTCGGTAGTTCTCCTCTGGGGTGGGGGCTAGGGATGGTTTTTTTTAATAAGGGACTTACCTGGGCTTCTTTGAACGCGGTGGGGAATGATCCGGTAGATAGTGAAGCATTGATCACGTGAGTGGCTGCTGTCACAACGGTTGGAGCTATGGCTTGCAGGAGTGTTGTAGGAATAGGATCCAGTGGGCAAGATGTAGGGTGGCTGCTTGTGAGAAGCTTTGATACCTCATCCTCTGTGAGAGGGGTAAATTAAGAAAAGGATGCAGTGGGTTCAGCGGCACTCAGAGGAAGGACCAGTGAGGAAGAGTGAGCTCTGGTCTGTGTGGATGGGTCTGAGAACTGACTGCTGATCGCTGCCACTTTGTCGGTGAAGAAGTTGGCAAAGGAATCTGCCGTGAGGTTGGTTGCAGGATGAGGAGGTGGTGTGTTTAACAGACTTGAAGGTAGAAAATAGCTTCCGGGTGTCGGTAGCGCTGTGGATCTTGTCCTGATTGAACTCCTTCTTTGCAGTGGTGACCCTTGAGGATAAGAATGAGAGCAGCATTTGGAAGTGTGACAGATCAGATGGGTCCTTGGATTTGTGCCATCTTCTCTTCGCAGCTCTGAGGTTTGTGCGCCTCGATCTAAGGGAGTCAGTCAGCCCTGAGTGTGACTGCATGGGTCTTGCAGGTTTGGTGATCAATGGGCACAAGTGGTCTAAGCAGGAACTCAGTGTTGAGCAGAGTGACTCTGTGGCATCATTTACCTCCAGAGATGAGAAAGTGCTACGGGGTGGAAGAGCAGAGGTTAAAAGTGCAGAAAAGTGGGCAGGAGACAATTTGCGGAGATTGCGTCGAAACGAGACAGTGGGTGGGTGTGCAGTGGGTAGTTGATGGAGACAAGCATCAAGCTGAATAAAGTAGTTGTCTGAGAGGTGTAGACGAGTAACTTTTAATGAGTTGGTCATGCAGTGTCTGATTAAAACAAGATCAAGTACTTTACCGGCCCTGTGAGTTGGGGTGCTGCTTACCCACTGGATATCAAACGAGTGAGTTAGCGAGAAGAAATCTGCGGCATCTTGAGTGTCAAAGTGAATGTTCATATCACCAAGGACAAGCAGAGGACAGTCATGCTCAGGGATGGAGGAGAGCAGGGAGTCTAGATCGTCTAGGAAGTCACCCAATTGACCCGGAGGGCGA
The DNA here is from genome assembly GCA_032876305.1 of Orestias chungarensis. Lineage (NCBI taxonomy): Eukaryota > Metazoa > Chordata > Actinopteri > Cyprinodontiformes > Cyprinodontidae > Orestias > Orestias chungarensis. The sequence continues at coordinate 1,013,511 of JAVLVB010000407.1, read as the reverse complement.
TATACAACAACCACATACATTTTAACAGGTGCTGTTGTCAGGGCGGCATGGTATTCAAAGGTATTCAAACAAGAAGTAGTTTGAACTTTTTTTATGCTGTTATCCCACATCATAAATAAAATGTATGGGATTTTATCATCTGTTTGAAATTTTTTTTTCTTCTGTTTTCTCCAACAAAAAGACTCCAGCTTTGGTCACTACTTTGTTTTTCCAGACTTCCTCTTGGTATTGTTTCCCACGAAGTCTGTCCTAATGAAACATGTTAGTTATGTATTCTAACTCGTTTTCTCAAGTTCCTATCAGTTGTTTCCCTTCATTAGTAACACTGTTTTGTATTTGAATCTATAAAACAATAGTGGAACTTGCTTTAAGTTCTGAATGGTGAACATAATTGGGGAAATCATTATTTACATTAACAACAGATAACAGAAGGTTATTATGTTCACAGTCAGAGACAAAATAATTGATAATAACTGTTTGTGGGGATTAGAGCATGTAAACGTAGCAGTGTGTGTTGCTTATCTCTGACTTTGTTAAATGCTAAACAGAATGAGATAAAAACAGACAATCACTCAGCATTTTTCAGACCTTGACACATGAAGTTACCCCGCCAGACACCAGTCGGTTGAACAAGAGTGCATTTTAAGCAATCACTGCAACCTCTAACGTCGCAGTCGCGCTCGGGCGTGCACGTTTGCGGAGGATAACATCACAAATACAGGAAGCGGTGGAGTCTATCTGGTAAAGTTGGTTTCCTATTGTGGTTTTTCACTTCTGCATCTGATGTCTCGTAAGTTCAGTGCACGTCTTCTAAACAGCAGCGGTAGGATGAAATCAGCTACTGTGAAAGTAAAATAGCCCAGAAAACATGCAACTATTCTCCATTTTTAGGAAAACACAAACCAGCCTGGATGGTATTTCATCTGTTTCCTTTGTGTAAAAGCTGGGCTTGGTTATCTGATAATGGTCTATAAATGAGGGTCTGCCCTTCCACATGCAGAGAGGTCCATCCATCCATCAACCATTTCGTTTGTCCAAAGATAAAATTTTAAATTGATGAGAAAAGCAATAGGTTTGCCTTTTGAACCAGCTTTTTCTTCACAATGAGCAATGCTTTCAAATGACCCTCTGATTCTTCTAGTCCTCTCCTGCTTCCTGCTAACATAAGTCAGGGTAAACGTAGCAAGATAAAATTCCTTAAATTCCTCCAGATGTATTTTATGGAGTTTTTTCTGTGGGTAGGATGGGTCTCCAATAGCAGTCGGTTTTGTAGGGCCCCACTATGTCTCTGACTGAAGACGCGTCTGCTGTCATGACATACCACCAGCTCAAAATCCAGGCATCAGATGTGATTCTCCACAGTAATATGTTATGACCTTGATCACACCATTAGTTGTACGCAAACATTGCTATGCCACAACATTTGCTTTTGCCACACCTGTTCAAAACTATGTCTGTCCGAATGGTTAGGAAGACAGACAGAGAGACGATGGAGTCTGGGATATGATTTCACCCCATTATGGTGGATGGGACAGATTGGTTTCAACTTGCTCATCACAGCAACTTTCCAAAAAGAGAAAAGTAGGAGAAAAAAAAGTCCTTCCAGCTGAAGTCGGGCCTATTTCTTATGTGGTTTAATTTAAATGTCAAAAACCACAAATAAAGGGTTGCAAATTTTCTAAAATCAATATAATGCTACTAATTAAACATCACACTGGTACAATAGGAGAGCAGATTAGCTGTACTCGAGCAAAGTAAATATTCTTATCACTGAGATTCACACATCGTTTCAAGCCTGCAACAAACAGCTGAGATAAAGATATTTGCTCAGATAAAAACAGATTAGCTTCCCGGTTCAGTCTCAGTGTTTACCAGAATGAAATGTTTTGACAAAGTAATTCCCTTTTGTTGCTCATGCCTGATATTGACAGCAGCAGTCATGCATTTTACCAGCGAAGCCCACGGATTCTCAAACTAATTTGTTTGTAGGAAGCTGCAGCCGTGGTTCTACGCCCGTCTGGGAAGAAGGTGGGAGGCCCAAATGACTAACCTCTCAGCTGTATCCAGCTATTTTTATACGTGTGATCAGATCTGTGTTTCTGACACAAAACAGGGATCCGCCTGATATTCTGTGACTTTTCAAGGAATCTGCAAACACAACCATCAAAAAACTTATGTGTCAACGTTTTATTCTTTTTTTTTTCTCAAACAAATCTGTCAACAAACATTAAACTTTATATCCTGTACAGACAGAGATTCTGCTAAAATACACAAAAACACGTCCTACTCTGATCCTGGCAGCTGCTTGTGGCATTTAGCACCTGCAAGCTAGCACTAATTATGGAGAGGACACGGTCTGATGACAACATCCTCTCATACTTCTCTGCTGATGTAAAGACGATGAGTAATTTAAACGCTTGTGTTTGCCCTAAATATAGGTTATAATTCGTTGTGTCACATAGTTACGCTATTACACGATGAAGTATTTACTACCAGTACAGGATTTTAAACAATCAATAGTTTGAAAAACAAAAGCTGGAAACAGCATAAAGCTACGGTTTCAAACACACTTTAAATAGTTTTTAGCCTTTGTTATGAATCATTTATGCGTTTGGACAGAAAGCTGTTTGACTATAAATGTTTAGATTTATTTTTAAGGAGCTGTCAGTTAAAGTCCCCATAAAATAAACGTAAACAGAATAACCTCTTAGTTATCAGCGTATCTGTGGTGCTGATTGGAGGAAACACTTCCATCTTTGCAAGAGCTTCTGCCATTAGTTAATTTGAATAACAAGCAACTTCCGAACTCTCCAGATAAGCTAACGTGGATTTAGTTGTTACTGAGTCTAAATCATTTTATTGGGCTTTTTTAGAAAAACTACAAAAAAAAAATAAAAAAAAATATCAGAAATTTGTTTTGTTATTTATCCACCATGTAAGTTGGCAATACTTGTGTTACCTTTAATGTCATTCAGGTGTGGAACTGGAACTTCACATCATTTATTGCACGAAACATGTTCAAAACTTCTAAATATATCACATTAAAATTATTGAATTAACTGCTGTTGCTATTTCTATGTATATTACAAGTTAAAACATTAATTAACCCTTTAAGCAAGATGAAAAGATTTACAAGCACAAACATTAATAAAGGAAAGTAATATTAGCAAAATACACAATTAGCGCTAGCTAAATAGTTAAGAAAGTAATGTTTTATTCTAATTGGACCAATGACAACAAGTTTATATATCAATATATATATCTAATTTCTTTATGTCTATACATTTTATTTTTTACAATGATTTTGATAATATTAGTTTTTGCTTTATACTTGAAATGCACTCTGAACTGCCTTTGCCGCTAAAACGAGCTATACAAATACATTTTACTTCACTTTACCATTGTTGCAATCCATTTACTTCAGATGTCGGACACATGAGTTAACAGCATTCCGGTTAACAAATAAGGGAAGTTGGGAATCCGACATTGGAACGCTGTGTGTTTGTTTCCTGTCTCGAGCAAAAGATGAAAACAAACACCTGCAGAGTCACTATAATGTCATTATTAATTGATCTATGGAGAAACCTTGAAGAATCCGTTCTATGCATAAAAAAGCACAATCATTTAAATGAATCTGCAGACGGTATGTGTTGCTTTGTCTACATTTCTCAGTTCAACCATATTGTTGTTAAGAGAAGCGGCCAAATCTTAATCCAAGGTCGGCGTTTGATTAATTCTCAAATTTTCTTTGGGATTTTGGACTAAAAAGAGAATTTTTTGCCTTCAAAATCAGGAATATCCTGTTAAATAAAAATAACGTTTTTTTCTGTTTATTTATTGTTCTTTAATCAGAAATAAACCCTTTTCTAATGAAAATTGATTTTATGGGTTGAGTGCTGGTACCCAACGAGCCCCCCGTCAATCACGGCCCTGGTTTAGTTGTTTTCTATTGTTTTTTTTACAGAAATATCTCTTTATCTCAGACTCCATGACGTGATCCAGCTGAGTGGCTCACGTGCCGGACGGTTACGTCATCAACCAGCCACGACCAGACGCTAAACGGTTAACGGCCTGCGCGCGCGCGCCCGCCCGCCTGGAACACCGCGGGAGCGCGCGAAGAGTTCACGGGAGAACGCGCGTCGGACACCGATCAGCCAGCAGGTCGGAGAGCTCGGAGTACTGGCGGAAAACGGGAAGAAAAACCGCAATTAAAGATAAACTAAGGGGAACACAGGCGGTGCGACACGGTCCTCTCCGTTGGACTAACGCTTCGGACGGTTTAGTGTTTTTATTTTTTGTCGGTTTCATCCAGCAAAGACGGACGCGGGCTGAGGCTCAAGGAACGCCGTCCAACAATGTCGGGGAGCAGGGAGGAGGAGAGGAGGAAGCTGGCCGACATCATCAATCACTGGAACGCCAACCGGCTCGACCTGTTCGAAATCAGCCAGCCCACGGAGGTAGGAGAGCCGCCTGGAGGCCGCGGGCCTGTGGGGCGGACACCGACGCTTGGACGCGGTCAGCTTAACTCTGTGCTGCGAAGCTACGCCGGACTCCGTTAAAAAAATGGTGGATTTACATTATTCCGTATAAAGCCTAGAATAGGAAACGCGTCCGAGCTTCTGGCTCAAACCACAACTACGTGTTTTATTTATCTGTAATTCGGCTTTGTGTATTTTGCCAACATATATTAAACACCCACAGCTAGCTGCTAGCTACCTGCAGTTGTACGTGAAGCAGCTAACAGCGATTTCCACCCAAAAGTTCAGTTTTATTCGTCAGAAATTTGACTAATTCTGATTTTAATCGTTGTTTTGTTTGGTGTTTGTTTAAATTGTATTGTTAGAAACGCGTTAAAGTGTAAATCTGCACTGATTTATCAGATTTTTTTTTTATTACAAGCTAGCTGGATAGCAGGTACAAAACTGTGTTTAACAGAATGTTACCAACCTGCTTTGGTAGGAATCGTCCTTGTTTCGGTCACTGTGGTTGAATTTAAGCTACATTTGTTGATACACGGGTCTGTGTTGGTGTTAGCAGCGGCTGCCAAACCAGTGGAGGGTTTTATGTTGGGTAAATAGAGCTTAAAGTCCTACCAAGTGGCTGGTGTGTAAATGTTAACACCTGCAGCTAAAAGGACAAACTGAGGAAGATGAGACTTCATGTCGGTGTATGATGTGTTTATCTCCTGAAGCTGCATCTGCTGGGCTGATTGGAGGAACTCATTAGGGAGCAGAGCTGTAATGAAACAACCTGACTAGACTTGTATTGTTTACCCATAAATTACATGCTAAGACACCATGGATGGCTATTTTAGCAACATCTTTTAAACATGCAAAGGTCAACACAAAGTCTTTCAACTCTCTCATGCTCAGGGTCAATATGAACCTTTTACTAATACATCCATTCCCCCAATTTCATTTCCAGCAGTTCTTACTTCTAGATAGATATTGATACAATTCCTTGTATTTAAAATCCGTCTCAGTTTTGTCTGCAGGAGCTTAGAAAGAAAATGTTCAAATAAGATTTACATTTTTTGGGGCATATGTCAATGAGTTTAGATGGAACTGAATTGAAGCAAAATTATATAACGACATGATTTGTGGGTGATTTAATTTTCTTCCTACTTGCACATCTAACTGTAATCAGACTTTTCCTAAAGTTCATTTGAACTTTACATCGTCGTAAATCATCGTATGATCCACTCTTCCGACTGAGTTTAGTTCTTATCCTAGTTTTTGTACATCTTTATTTCCCTTCAAGCTAGAGCTTACAATAATCTGAATCACACAGTCATTTTTGTGCATAGTATTGGGTTGGATGCTATATTTTAAATATATTTTAAATCATAGTTAACATATAAATACTATATTTTGGTAGTTGGCGGGACTTTGAGTGAGTTTTATGCCCTAATCGGATCAAAAAAGAACATTGTGTTACAGGTAAAAATAGAAAAGTGTACTGAAAATTTTCCTCAATCATGTTGAGATTTAATGCTTTCCTGATATCGCACAAGTTGCTTTAAGTGATATTGTGTGGATAGATCATTTTTACTCCAGTAACGTAAACACACTTCACAAAAGCAGTCGAATCGGTTCATAATGGGTACGGAAATCACTGTTTATGGCACAAATGAACAAAACCTTAATAAATAAAAAAGAAACTCATTTAAGAAATTTTAGGCCGAAGATCAAGATTTTGGCAAAAATGTTCGACTGCTCATGTTCATTTAAATCCGTTTTAATTTTGACCTCAGATCCCAAAAGATGTTTGTGTTCAGGTAAAATGTTCATCAACAACTAATATATATATGATTAGAATATAAATTAAGTGATGAGATTACATATATTAATTGAGTTAAATGCTGTTTTTCCACATCTGTACCGAATAATTTACCATTAAAAAAATGGCAGAATATTGTCAATCTGCTTACATTTTCTTTTTTGAATAAAAATATAGTTAAACTGTAATAAATAAAAATGTATCAGCCCTAATCTTCTGACAAACAGCAGGCACTTTATTCACCTTTCTGTAGCATAATAAATATCCAACCAGACTGACGTAAGCTTATGATCAAGAGGCTTCTATTCATAAATGCGGATTATTGTTATTCCCTATTTGTTGCTATTGCATTCAAAATTGCTACGTTTTTGTGTGTATCATTTAAATTTTCTATGATAATCGGCTTGTCAGACATGCTAGAAACTCTGTATTGGCCTGGAAAAGTCTGATCTTCTAAACATTTACTATTTAGTTGCTTAAACATTTTATCTTGTCTTTTAGGTAAACCAGCGATTGTTTGTGTCTTTACAAAACTTCAACAACAAGTTGTTAATGGGAATAGCAAAGAAAGGGATAACAAGTGATAGTCTGGGTGTTTATTTTATGTTATCTGCAGGAATTTGGGCAATCTTTAACCCACAGTGGAGATAAAAGCTGCTTCTTAGGAGGCCGTGAAGCTTAGAGCAGCAGTGGACCGATCGTAACTTGCCTTCAAGTAAGGCCTAATGTACTGGGATTGGCATTTTTTTGTATTATGATAAATTAATACAGTTTTAAGATGAATAATGATTGCAAACTCCAAAAGAATTGTCGGAATCGGTATTTCCACTTTTATTTCCAATTAAAGTATTAGAAAATAAAACATATGGTTCATTACTTTATCATTATCGCGATTGCAGCATCACTAAGTGCAATTTTCACAATCGCATATGACTTTCTAGAGTGCCATAAATGTTTAAAAACATATTTTAACAGTTTTGAAGTTGTATTTTTTTCAGGCTAAAGCATTATTTAGCCATTAGGACAGAATCTCATGGCGGCAGAATCTCCAAACAAACGCAATAAAGGCTAAAGGTAATATAACGGTTATATATCGGTTATATAAAGGTATAAAGGTAATATAACGGTTATATATCTCACCGTATATCAGCATCGCAAGATTCTCTAATATCACAATAGAACTCAAAATGAATCTGTATTGCCCACCTGTATTTTGTAGTTAGTTTTATCAACCCTCCCTCTGACTATTGTGTTATCTGTTTTATTTTTAATCAGAGATTGCATATGTTGCAGTTTTTAGGCGGGCGTCCAACCCCCAACGTATCCTGGGCCTAAGTGGGGGGTCACAATGTCCCCTCTCCTCCTCCTTGAGCTGATTAATTCCCCAGGCTCAAAGATGGCCAGTCGTCGCGTCCTGCACACAACAACCCCCCGTTTTGTAAAATCGCGATCCACCATGCTCCTCCGGTTCTGTAAGCTGCAACCATTCGCTTCGCTCAGAGGTCCGAAGCTGCAGCAGAGGCGGGCTTCTCCGTCTTGTCCGGCAGAACGTGAATAAACGTGAAGCAGATGCTCAGCCGTTCTTTGCTCTATCAAGCCCTGAAGCCCATATGTCGGCCGGCGGAAACCCCGCAAGGCTCATCGGCGTCCTTCAGAGCGCCCAGCCTGCCGATGAAATCTGCAGTGCTGAGAATATTTCATTTTTGTAACCTGTGTAAATGTCAAATTATAAAACAAGTCCTGTATTTATCTGACCTGCAGCAGAGAGTGGTGAGATCATTCGTGTGATTAGATTAGCCACGGTTCCCTGATTAGTCTGGAACAAAGGTTCTCTACTTTTTTTCTTTTATTTTAATCCTGCAAACGGAATAAATCCCTTTGGGGAACTGCTGGGCTCATTATAACTCGACACGTTCTTATGTCACATGTGAGCTCTCGGCACCAGAAAAGCCCGACTCTGCAACACCAGCTTAGCTTTAAACACGATCATGGCAACAGTTTGTTGAAATTAACGCGCTGCTTCTTCTTGCTTCATTCGCAATCGACAACTCTGTGTTTAGTTTACACAAATCACAAAAGAAGAAGAAGAAAGAATGTAGAAGCCATTAAAAGTGTTGGAGGTTTTCTGTGTGTGCCGGTTACGGCTGCACAATCTATTACTCGCATATCATCGTCCCAGTATAGGTCTGCAGAGAGCTGTTTGGCATCGAGTGATTGTCATCCCGGTGTTATGAGAGCACACTTAACATGCTGGCGTAACGTTGAGTCAGTTGGACGGAGTCAGAAGTCCCTGTCTGGGATGCTAAAGATCAAATGGGGAGTTGCTAGTTGGCATCAAAGACGCACAGGACCTACAAGCATGCATGCAGTCACTGGTTTTTGCAATGTGGGAGGCTCATATAGGGAGAATATTCCAACTGGTCTGGTTTGGGTTCCTGCTGCTCATTTTGAATGCACCCACAACACCTGCAGCATAAAGAAAATTAAATGACAAAGCACAACCTTTCTATACTCTAAATGGAACAGTGGGTACTATAACCTACTGAAAGGGGCGCCGCACAACAAATGCGTACGTTCCTTCGCCCTGCTCGCTTCTGTCAATCACACATCCAGCAAATTTTTGTTTGACTCGCATTTTAAAAAGTTGGAGCTAGGAAATAGTCAAACCAAAGTTAAAAATGAATCGTTACTGAATAGTAGTCTTAAAACGAAGCTGGTTATATTTATCATTTAGCCTTCGTCATCTAAACGTTGGCAGTAATATTAACCTTGCATAATTTAGTTTGATAATCCCTTTTTATTGTTTATATACTCATTGATGTATTTATAGTACATTTATATAATTTACCTCAGTTTACTATTAGGAAATATAGTTTTGAGACATCATCCAATATGTGTCTACCGACAGGAGGGTATTATTATTATATTTCATGGGATTTGATATGATATTGTATTAAAACCAATCTATGGAAATGCTGTGCATTAAAAATATCTTGAAAGTGGAGCTGAAACAATCGCTTATTAAAATAGTTCACAACTAAATTAGTAATCGATTAGTTGCTTTATAATCAGGTTTTACCGTAAGCGTCTATTTTTAACGCAATCTGTTATATCTGCGGTTGACATGTGGCAGTAATGAGCTTCCTAACACTGCGATCTACTGTTGGAGCAGTAGAAGAAAAATCAGCTAGCCTTGTTTTGCTAGCGCATTGTTTGGGTCCCATAAACACATTTGCCCTGTGCAAGATGGTGGAACACTAAAAATACTTACACTGTTGAGGTCATTTGTTCCCCTTAAACAAAGTTAAACAAATTGCAGTGGACGGCACAATTGTCCTGCGTTTTCCTTTTTTTTTTATTATTACGAAAATTCGTTTTTCAGATAGCTTGTATTGGAAAGAAAATGCAAAATAAATCAATTATAAAAAGCGATGAATCAACACATTGTTTAGAAGGTCAGGCGGCAACAAAACATTCACTGGTCTCTGTGAAAATCAACCCATCCACACTGCTGACCTCTGACCCCCGATTTAAAAGTTCAAGTGAAACGTTCAGGGGTTCAGAAACCTGGTTTAGGCTTCAAAAACCTGGGCTCTGCAAAAAGAATGTTTCCTTTAAATTAGGACTGACTAATAACAATATTTTAACATCCTTCATGTCATAATTTTATCACTGTGTGTTGTTTTCTTTCTGTTTTGACCTTGATGTCCCCTAAAGGACTTGGCGATGATATTAGTTCTGCTACAAGTGCTAAACCAACATGTAGTTTAGCGAAAGCTAATGCCAAAGCGCTTACTTCAAACACATTGGCGCTCACCATGCGTCTCTGAATAAACAAGCGCTGATATATAAATTATATCGCACTATACCTGCCACCTCGTCAAAGCGAGCATGGATATAAATTGCTAACTATTTGAAGGTTAGCTAAAGTGCTACAGCCCTTAGATAAAAGTTTACCTCACTACTGCTTTCAAATTTATTTCCTTTGTAACTAAATTTAGACAGTATCTCAAGTAATACTTTGTTTTTTGAAAAGATGACTAAATTTTGATCATTGAATGCATCCCAACTGAGTTATTGTTTGAAAATAGCCAGTCATAAAACCCACCAGACTGAAAAGAACCAGCGTGGGGATCTGTGCGTACATGGAGAAGTTAACGTACCTGCCTTCCGGCTACATCTTACGCAGCAGGTCTTTAATAAGCAGAGCCAGGCTCAGGTCATGACTGTGTTCAAATATTGATTACTAACGTTAGACCGACAGGATTTCAGCTGAGAGCCGGTCTCCTTTTCAATAGCAGTTGATGCTAATGTGATCAGACAAGCTAACGACTGAATGCTTTTCCTGGCATATTTGGAGCTGAAGTAAAATGTCTCCACAAGCAAATCCTTACTCCAAAATAAACTAAAAAAGCAAGGACCTTTCAATTTATATATTAAAATTTATATATTGTCAAGATGCATGATCTTGTTTGTGTTGATCACAGGAGAGTGTACAAGAATGGCTGCGGTTAACAGCGTGCAGAGGAGTTAAGGATGCGTTCAGGTGACGAAGCTACAGGTCATCTTTAATGTCTATTTGCTGGAGCGGAGTGCTGACTTTGGGAAAGTCTTACATTTTTCGTGCTAGTTTCGTAGAGCTTCCTGCAGGCTGGTGGTCTTAAATCAGGAATAGGATCTGCGTTTGAGATGTCTCGACGAATAAACGTTAAGAGAACCGGTGGGTTTACTAGCAGGAAGCTCCTTCCCACCTTCTTTCTAACAGGATTTGAAATGCGACAAGTCTGCAGACTCCCCATGACATCAGTGGCCGCTCCCTCCGTTTCCCCGCCGCTCAGGAAGCAGGAAACTTCAACAGGAAGTGTGTGGATTCTGGAGATAGTGTGTTTCCTGTCGGCTAGGTGGAAAGGCTACGTTGCAGAAAGGAAAGTTTTTCTGATTTTCTTTATTTCGTGGAGTAATTTCCACATAAAAAAAAATCTCTTTAGAAGAACCAGTTCAACAAATGTCAGCAGAGGCGTCTTATTTCCCAGAGTTTCCTGCTTTACTGTTTCAGACCCTGTATTTGAATAATTATCTGAGTAGTGAAAAAGTGCTACTTAGTAAGAGTACATGCCTTAACAGGGTTTGCAAAAATATTAATATTAAGTTTTCAAGGTGAAGAAGATGCATCAAAAATAAGAGGCCAACATTGATCACTTTTCCCCCACATGCATAGGTTATATGAGCAATGACTTTGAATGGACGCGCCCATATTAGCTAAACAGCAGCCAACGCATCATTTACTTAAAGCTGTCCCAAAATATCCAAAATATTTTAAAGTTATCTTCTTTTTGTTTTAGCCCAAAGGCTTTAAGACGATCAGCAACATGTCCCAAAGCGAAACCCGGGTTTAAAACTTATTTTAGATAACGGTTAGAATTATATATAATAATTGAATATATTAATTTTAATAAAATGATCGTTATGTTTTTAAAGTTATTAAGTACGCTAGCGGAGCTGCTCGATGACGTTTGTCGCCTTCATCCTCTTCTTCCGTCCGCCCGTCTCTCGCTTCGTCACGTGTTCGCATCGCCGTGGCAACACCCCTCCCACAGCCGCTGTACCTGACGAGCGTCTGATGAAAACATGGAAGTTCTGTGCGTTTGCGTTGGGTTCAGGATAAAGTAGCCATTAGCAGTCAGTTTGCCAACAGACAGGACTGGATAATCTGCAGTTTAATTGAGGTTTGAGTGACAGATGGTTACGTCAGGTCTGTCAGCTAAAGGCTAAATTATAATCTGGCATGTGGGGGGG
>JAVLVB010000407.1:974148-1001336 GCA_032876305.1 Orestias chungarensis | reverse complement strand
AGAAGAAGCTTGTTTTCTTTCATATATATGTTCTGTTAAACCAGCACTGAGAAGTAATTTCTTGAATTTGTCTTTTTTTGGAATAGAACGTGCAACTTTATCGACATTCAGGGTAAATGCAAAGAAAAACAAACAAAAACACAATGTTGGCTTTAAGAGTTTTTTTGGTTTTCCACATTTTATTGATGTTCATGAAAACTCATTTAGAACTTGGTCTTCTTTGTTTCTTTCTTTAAGTTTTTCTTAGCAATCTGTTTTTTTTAGTTGTTTAGAATAATTAATCAATTTGTTTTTGCATCCAAGTGTTTACGCAGACAGTAGTTTGTACAGACTAGGGTTTTGCGCCATGAGTTTAAAACTTTATCACAATATCTGGAACATCCTATTGCAAAACAAACACAAGTGATGACAAGAAACACAACCACCGCTCTAGAAAAACAAGCAAATTTAAAACGGGCTTCTTTACGATGCCAGTTACATAAAGAAGGTGGATTTTTACAACCGAACGGCACAAAAAACGTCAATTATTAGTATGTTTTTGGTATTTATCGATACTGAAATTTTAAAATATCTTCATTAATATTAATATAGCGCTGCAACGATGAATCACAAACTCTTACCTTGACATGAAACGCACCATGATGGTGATAATTATGAACGATTCGATAACGCCCGTGCAGCAGCCGTGTGCCGATGGCGTTTATGTTTAGGAAAGCTAACTTTAGAGTACAATAGGAATAGAAATATCCTTTTTATTTTCCCACAGTGGGGAAATTGCAGCAAATACACTTTCCCTTATAAAAGCTCAGTATTTTACCTCATATAGTAGTTTTGATTAGCTTATCTTTTCCAGTCCAGAAAGGCATCTATACATTCTTTCTTTTCACAGTATTAGGTGAAAATAAAACTTAGCTTTGCCAGTATTTAAAAGAATACTTTTTATCCGTATGTAATCTCTGACGAACGGCTTTACTGATTTCATTAACTGCGATTAATGCAGCCGGCTTGGTTTTATTGGCTGCTGGACATTACAATGAAGGATGGGGTCATCTTGCTCATCTTTTTTTTATTTCTTGCTCAACACTTTTGTAGGTGCAGTTAGCTTTTAAGATTCAGCCGCACCAAAACCAGCCTTTGCTTCTATGTATTTGTGCAAAATCTCCTCATCTTATGATTCGTTTAAAAAAGGATTTAGAATCAGGATGGAGACAACAAAAGCAAACATCCTGAAAGTTTGGGTTTAGACTTTAACTCTGCTGGAACAGGCTGAACATGGGATGATTTTACATTTCTTCATGTTTTTCTATTTATCTTTTCACGTGTTTGTAGCAGTTCATTGTTTTTTAGTAAGGAATAACTGAATGTTCATTTCCGCTTTGCTGTGTTTTCTCCATAATTAATATAATTTCTGGTTCTTTCTTTGCTTTGAGATGACTTTTTAACAAACAGCAGATTAGCTTTATAAAGTAACATCTGAAACAAAACAGGAAGTAACGTTCAAAACAGGATTTGTTTATGAAAGAACAAATCTGGAAAGAGGGGTGATTAAGTTTCGCTATCTGCTCATTTGGATTGTAGAGGAATACCACCAGGTACGCGTCTCGATCCATAGCTCCTTCGTGTGAACTCCATAGACGCCCCGTATAGGCATTCTATTTAGACGTTTAGTTAGGTTTGCAACGTTTCTAAGGTAATCGATTGTAACTTTTACTCCGGATCGTCGCTCTATCCGTCTTGCAGAATCCCCGCTCAAGTCTGGAGGCAGTTAATTTTCACTAATGGGCCTTCAAAGTGTGATCAATATATGGTAAACCGCTCCCTAAAGAAGCCTCTCTAAGCAGTCTGGAGTAACGCATCAGCACAGTCGGCGTGTTTCGGTGGGAGGATGGGTGCAGAAGCCAACGAGGTGATACGTCATCGTTTGATGATTGAATGTAACGCATTTTTAGCGTGGACACGGCGGCGATCGCCTCCAACAGGAAGCAAACGAGGAAAAACGATTGATTGTGGTGCATTTAGTGGAATATTAAAGGATACTGCAAGGGTTTTGCAGTGAAGCACCTGTGGTTTATAATCCCAGCTCCACATTCCTGCTCTGTGATTCGGCCTCCCTTATCTGTCGTCTCGCTCTGTCCTCTGCTTCAAAAACAAGCGCTGTATTGTGTGCGCTCAGCCGAGCAGCCCGCCCTCATCGCTGCGTATAGAGGTTTGTCCCGGCCAGCCTGTCAGACCACGTTAATCCCCTCCGAGGTCCGGCTCCCCCCCCCTCCTCCCTTCCCCTTTTGTCGTCCTTCGCTCGCCGGACTACGTTGGTTCTTGCGGCACCACATACGCTCCCCCACCTGTCGGTCTCGTCCCGCTCACCGCCGCATCTCCCTTGACCGCACAGGATCAGACGGCAATCAGGCAGGGGCCAATTACTACGGCCGCTTGGCACCAGCTCCCAAGGTTAATCCTGGGAGCTGGTGTTTGCTTCAGGTTGCAGAGCTTCAAACACTATAGTTGATTGGAAAACCTTATTTACAAAAGCAGCAGTGTTTTTGAAAAGTCAACAGCTTAGACTTCACCGTAAACGTTGTGCATGCAGGGAGATTAAACATTTTCTCCACCAGCCACTCGTGGCTCTTCATTACCTCTGATTTAAAAAGTTTTTGTTAAAACAATAAAGCTGATATTGCTGCAAAAACATCAACCGTTTTTTATATATATATATATATATATATATATATATATATATATATATATATATATATATATATATATATATATATATATATATATTGTCAGAAAAACATTAAATTTTGGGTTCCTAAAGCAACACTAACTAACTTTTCAACCTACAACAACTATTTTCATAGCATAAGTCAACTTACAGCTTGTTGAATGACGCCTCTGTCACGGCCCAAGGGGGGTCCGTATCACTTCCACCGTCACTGAGCAACTTTGAGGAGGGTGGCAGGAACCCTGCCACACACAAACACTATAAATGTGCTGACTGCTTTACGAAATACGCCACTTCCTCTGTTTCTTATTTTCAACATCATCATCTGACATTGTTTCACCACAATTAGATTCATCACTTCATCACTATTCATCCTTCACACAGACCCTGGAAACAGAACTGTACTTCAATCCAACTGCAGGCGACCAGGAGATCAAGATTTTAGGATGCTATGTGCAGGTCCTCATGGGAAATGCAGTTCTCCTTCAGTTAAAAACACTTCTGCTTTTGTCCACACTGGCCACCAAAATCAACCAAAACTGAAACTTCTTTGGTGTTGCTGTAAAGACTTTTTATCTGCTTTGCAACTGGTATCTAACTTGAGCAACTTGGACACACTGCTGCTCCCGACAGGTCAGCTGCACAAATTAAACGTTTTTTTGTGTGGTTTTTTTTCTGTTTCAAAATTGCAAACCCGCCCTCGTGGTGGTGCGTAGTTTCAATTTCACCCCATTTGGATAGCATTTCGTGCTAATGATCATCCCTGGTTTCTAAATAATAGACTTAATAGAGCAAATTATACTTGAGTAAAAGTAGCGGTACACTCCTAGTGAAAGTAAAAACTCAACTAAAAGTTAAGTAGTGTTTTTGTAAAAGGGATACTTCAGTACCTGGTTAAACGTGTTAACTCTTTACATCATCATAAGGGGGGAAAAGTGGGCAGAAAATATCTTGTGTGGAAACGAGAGTTCTCACTTAAAAACAAACTGTAGGTCTGGATCTGGTTCGAATTTAATTAGAGCAAGTTTTCTCTCCATTTTGTGATGTTACTCAGAGAAATACAACTGAAAGAGAAGTAGCGATGCTTTAGAAGTTTCTGCATACGACGCTGGCCAGCCCAGATATTTTCTTTTATTTCTAGGATGGGAGGGGGAAATGTTGTAAAACCTCACCAAAAGCTGTTTCCCGCAGAACATTTAGTCCATAAACTAAAACGGCTTAATGGTTGAAAACGTTTCTGGGTAATTACAATGCTGGAGTGCGAGTCTGTGTTATTAGTTGGACTTAATTACCATCCTAACGAGCGATCCACACATGAAGCAGTCTCGGAAAAGTCCTGGAACTGCAGCGTGAAACTCCAAACGTTGATACAGTGCATCCAGAAAGTATTAAGTTTTTAGTTTTTTTTTTATTCAATCGAATGTCAACTCTTGACAGCCTTATTAGGGGCCTTTTAAACACAATTTTTCTTAAAGCTGTTTATTATTAAGGGCTGTCCCAATTATTTTATCACGATGTCGTGTGTTTCTATCATAACTATAAAAACCAACGATAAACATAAATATTGCTCTGGAAAAACACATATTTAATGTCACGACGCTGCAAGGTGAAACAGGAAAACAGAAACGTGTTTGCTATTTTCTTTTAAATAAAGATAAAATGTTAGAAATTTATTCCATTGTATGTTGTAGTTTTACCCAAAAAATCAAGATTTTATTTTTGCCCAGAAGTGATCCCTATATACTGATATATCAACATAAATCATGCATATGTTTATTGCTTTCGTAGTGAAAAATGTTAGGAAGAACTTAATATAAATCAAGATATTACTCAAATATAGAAAAATAGTTTGCAACAACAGACATCTGCTCATACTCCTTGCTACAAATACTGTGATTGTGTTGGTCTGTATGACCAAGACTGATCTCATATATCAGTTTCGGATCGGTCCGAACACTGAACCGCACAAAAAAACAAAAATATCATATATTATATGTTTTTTTATGTATGGATACAACAAACAATGGGAATAAAAAAATAAAAATACAGCTGCTTTTATTTTTCCGTTCAAATATCATAATTTTAATTTCGCAGTTTTTATCAACAAATTTAAGTTTATAACGATAATGCGATAACTCCCATCCCAATACAAGAAACTGGTCCGGTCATCTAATCCTACATGCATTCCAGTTCCTCATAGTTATCAATAATTAAAAAGATCAGCTTAAAATGTTCCAGCATTCACTCGTTGAGGGTGGAGAGGGAAAACCGAATCAGAGAAACTGGTGCTGATGTACTTTCTAAGTAAACAGTTAAATCTAATAGTAGAGATTCAGCGAGCGCTGCAACGCCCCGTCACCCCGACCCCACCCTCTTGGCACGACTCTGTGGAGAACTTGTCTAGAAACACAAAAATACTTTGTGTGTGTCCTCAGGACTTCCCGTCGCTCTGCTCCACCCACTCATATTTGTTGATCTTGCTGCTTCGTAAGAATGGCTGCAACAGACGCGCACGCTTACTCGCAGAGGCACGCACGATCGTTCATGTGAAGTTTGTGTTTCTGTGTTCCTGAAAGTCTGGGTGGAGATGTCACTCACAGGGAAGAGAGAGCAATTGTATCTCCGGTCCCTCTCCCACATGTTGCCATGTGACCTCTGCATGTGTGTTAAAAGGGAGAGGTTGCAGCCTGATGCACTGTTACTAATCAGCTGTTTGTCCAAGGAGGCAGAGTCTGATGCAAATCCAGCAGAGCTAGCGTCTAACCTGCTTAGTGCCGGCCATTGTTAAAACATTTCATCTGTCCAGCTATCATGTGCCGATGCGATCCGGCTGGCACTAATGACAGCGAAGCTCGGAAAGCTGCATGATGTCATGCGCTAATCTGGATGCTTGCGGCACCAGTCGCACCAGTTTCAGGATATCTGCAGCTTCCATCATGTTTAATAGCTATCCTTAACGCCAGGCCTTCTGCACAAGTTGTTTTTTGTGATAGATTCACATCTGTTAGTTAGATCAGTTATTGATTTCCTCCAATTTGATATGCAACCCTGGGATGCAAAGGTTTATTTGCTCAGTTTTAGTTGCATTTCATCTCCTCTGTACTTCATATTCCCTTTTTATAGGAGGATTATGCTAATCTAAACTTTAATTAATGGTAATAAACAATTCTAAAATGCATACACAAGTACTAAAACATAATTAAAACTCAACACAAACTATAAACAGAAAAAAATACAAGTGAAAATCTCTGAACTTCTGCAGAAATTGTCTGTACTGTCAGTCAGCTTTGGTGCGTTCAAGGGACATCCGTAAAGCTATTATGAGTTCATATGTTTATATGTAAACAACGGAAAATGATAACATAACCCATAAATTGAGCATAAGCAGTCTGGAATTTCTAATATGTCAAATGTTCTTTTGTTTGAGTTTAAAAGTGGGTCGATTTTTCTAATTGAAGGATTCCCAATACAGCTTTTCACTTTCGAAACGATACCGATTTTTTAAGTCTTCAATATTGCCCGATTTTTTACCTGATACCATATCAGCATGAATCATACAGACTTTTATTACTTTTATCAACTTTTTCTACCTATCCACATTGCAATGAATAGGTAGAAAAAGTTGATCAGAACAGAATAAAATAATCATAGACCAATAGTTATGAGAAAAATTGGTATTAGTCAACAGTTACCTAAATATTGAACTTTAAGGAAATAAGTTTTACTGTTTAATAAGGATAATGACGAAGTTTGCAGTCATGGCGGATCAAACACTGGAACGATCTGCTTTTGTTGGATCGATTTAGACCGATATAATGTAATATTCATTTTATGGCCGATATCTGATATCTGTGTCGAATTACAGCCCCTTCTCTCCTCACACCTGTGAGACATGTTTTTAGTCTTAGTAAAATCACATAATGAATACTTTTTTTGGTGTCTATACTACAAAAGGAATAAAAAATAAATAATGATTCACGCTAATATTTTATTGGTTCAGTATCGATATCTGGTGAAATTCTGCAGACTTAAATATCGGTATTATCGGTTTTATCAGGACACACAATCTCTTGTGAGGACATTGGTAATGTTCTTCAAGTGACGAAGATCGACTTTGTAATCGTCTTTTTAAATTTGTGATCGTTCGAGTGTAAGTCCATCACTACCCCTGATCGGTAGTTTTCTTTCTTCAGTCAGCTGTTCACTTTGTTGAGAGGACACTGAAGTATTTTCCTCTGCTAATAGCCTCTTGTTGCGCTTTATTTTGAAAGTAAAAAGCTTCAGGTGAGCCTAAAGCAAGTGAGGAGGAAATTTCAAATTGTGTTGTGCAAGTTCTACATTTTGCCTCCACGATCAAAAATACATGTATAAACATTTCGTATGTTTAACAGCTTTAAAGGTTAATTGATGCACAATATTTTTGCCACCATCTCTTGTTCGTTCACCTGAGTCGAAACTCGAGACCCAGGTGAGTTTTGTTGCCATGGCAGCAGGGGGCGGCCTATTGGTGTCGGGTTCTCTGCCGCTTTAAAACAAACTAGGACTCCGTAGTTATTACACTTGAAGAGAAGTGGTCGATTTGGTCACATTTGGTTCTTTTAAAGATTTATATTTGTGATATAGGTTTAATTATTTAAATAAATTATCTCCTTTCCAAATTTTGTCCATTACATATAAAAACTACAACAGTTTAAATAAAGCATCAAGAAAGGCTTGATATTAATGTTTATAACAAAGTGGTTTTATAGAAATGGGTTTCAAAATAAAATGCTCTTGGAAAGATCTAACATGTTCATTATAGACCTGTGGGTACTACAGGTTTGATGAAATTGAAAGAAAAAAAAATTATGTGAAGGTTTGGCTTAAACTGTAATCGATAGAACATTTTTAAAATTGGCTTTGAAGTGGATAGGAACTGTTATATAATGGAAAGAGCTGGTTTGTCAAACGCTGGCAATATTGTCATAATCTGGCATCCATTATTGTATTAGGTCGAGAAAAACCCCCCACTGAGATTTGTTGTTTGTTGTTGTTCTTATTATCCATCAAACATACATTGTGGAAATAGTTTATGTCCATTTTACGTGTTTAGATACTAAAGGAATGTGTTTTAAATCAATCTGGTACAGAACCATATGTGACGCTGGGTTAATTTGAAGCCTGACCTTCTGATTGCACACATTTCAAATCAAAGTAAACATGGCCGCCCACCTGACCTGGTAGGAATGTGGGTAAATCTGCGTTCATTCATAGAAGAGTAGAAGGAGACAGTTGTTGATTTGCAGACATTTGCGGACATTGTTAGGATCGGTTAATCAACTAAAAGCTTACGTTTGTAGTTTTTGTTGTTTCACTAGTTTACCAATCGTTTAATTTAACGTTTTCTTGAACAGAGCAAGTTTTGAACCGAGGCGGGCTTTGAAGCTTTACAGCTGGGAAGTCAGGATGGTTACGACTCAATCAGTAGGTTGTTCCAGTCAAGCTAATATTTAAACAGATAGCGTTAGCTTATCTCATCAGGAAAATTTACTGCTTCAATGCTGCAGATAAAGGTGCTTTTACTCCACATCAGTGTCCTAGCTTTAGCTTTCTAGCATTAGCTTGCCTAGCATGTTGCTTTCCTTGGCATCTTTATGACACCAATCACATAAATGTGATTTCTATCACTAAAGTCCACACAGTTACTGCAATTTAATCATATATTTGTATTAATCTTCACTGTAATGGAACAAACAGTGGGAAAATTTAAGAATAACAATTATTTGAGTTGTTGAAGTTTTCCAAAATAATTTAGCGTCTTTTGTCATTATGACAAATCACAATTCCTGTCATGACAAGAAATCTATCACGATAATTCGGTAATGCAAAACCCTAGTTTGACCACTTTTCTTGTCTGGTTGTACTCGGCATGCTTAAATCAGGTTAAGTATCAGGTTAAGTTTTACCGAAATGTGAACGATTCGATTTTGAGTATCTTTTAACAATTTATGTTCTAGCATTACTTATATTGATTATTTTGACAACAAAGAAGAAAGAAATAACATAGCTTCTGATTTTTTAAGATTGGGGATACATGGAGAGGGGAAAAAAACAAAACAAATCCTAACATGGAACCCTGTGGTACTCCATAGAAAACAAATGGAGACAGATAAACTGTAATAAGTATAAACCCATGGTTTTTAGGTGTGTTAATGAATATTTTAAGCTCCTTTTTGTCAATATATTACTCATTGTCTACTAAACTTAGTGATGTAGTTTAATCAGTTGAGTAATTATTGCTATTGTTGGGTCTAAAATGGATAATTAGGTTTTTTCTGATGATTTCTAATCTTAATTATCATACGTGTTCGTAATCAAGGTGGCGAATTTCTACCATTTCTAGCTTTTTTTGTGAGATTTTGTTTTCTAACTTTATCACATCGTGTTTTTCCACTTTTGGAAAAAAATCTGACAATCTCTGAGAACTTGGAACATTTGCTCAAGTTGAATTCTTCAGATTAAACCAACTGAGATGAAACCACCGATGGATGTCCTTGAGCCGAAACATTTTTTCTCTTTTCTGCTTTTGGTAGTGAGGTTCAGTGAACGGCCGACGTGAGCTTGCCTTCTCTCCCACTCGGCCTCCGGTCTGTGGAGCGAAACGATTCCCAGGAATTCTCTTGGAGTGGGATGTTAAAAGTGCGTCGCAAGGATTGATTAAACAAACCTCCTTCAGAGGGGAAAGAAGTTTCGTTTAGGAGTTTTGTTGTGACTAATTCATGCCTAAATGGTGCTGCAGTTTAAAAAAAAAAAAGACTTAAATTTGTAGATTAGACTCCAACTACGGTGCATTTCTATCTGCCTTGTTTGCCGCAGGTTGCTTTAGCTTGATTCGGTCTCGACAGGTTCTCTTTCATTGCATTCGTTTCGTGTCTCACTATGGGTACTCCACCAGCCTTGATTGGCTGGGAATAAGTCTGTCAGTGCCAGGGAGAGGGGGCATGTCCCGCCCCCTACCTATATATAGGACCGGCCCTGCACAGAGAAATTCAAAAACCTCTTCTCGCTACGAGCAGAAGTTCCGACTGGTTTCTCGCTTTCGCCTGCTGTTCTGGGGCTTAGCTTAACTGTCCATAGATACGATTCCGAACTCGATCGCAGGGCGCTTGGTTCCAGATTGGTAGCATGTAGCGGGACAAAAACCAGCGTTCAGTCTGTTGCAGAACAGCACTGCTAGCTGTGAGGAACTGTGCAGAGTAGAAATACGTTTTTCCCTCGAGTAGCAATACTCCATCGGTAGCAATACCAGCGGAAGACGTAGTATTGGTGCCGGAAAGGCTGACGCTAAAGCGGGCAAAAACCCGCGAGCTTGCACGTGTGGAAATACAATTTCGAGTTGGGACACTCGCCAATTGTGTGTGACGTGTCTTGGCTTAAGGCATGCCCAAGCAGCCATCTAGTCATCGGAGGGCTCTCACTGTACCCGACTTACACCGGTCCCTGATGCAGAAGCAGAAACAAGCTGGGGCAATATGCTTGACGCTGTTAACCCATTGCCTCTGGATGAGAGCGGCCAAAGCTTCACAGCTTACCCGCTCGATTACCGCATGACAGGTGATGATGATGCAGACTAGGATGCAGGTTTGGAGCTTCTCATCACCGACGAAGATGAGGATGATGAACCGCCTCTGGTGCTCCGAGGTCGGCAAAACCCGCACCTTCGGGCGTCAGCCAAGCTGGTGACGGTGACTCTTCTTCGTCTGCCTTGGACGTGGACCTGCATGATTTGTGTAAATGCGCCGCAGCGAAACTTAATATCTACAGCAAGATCACGTATCGACGGCAAAAAGCTGCCAAAAGCCAAGAGAACGGGAAAACAGTTCCTGCTTTTCTTCCCTGATTTGCTGGAGGAATTTTCAGTTTCCTGGCGCAACCAACCGTACAGGAGCCTCACATTTGCAGACCTGGAGCTGCGTCTGTGTTCGCTGCATGTTTGCGTCTTCAGCAGCGCCTGCTAAGGTCACCACCTTGTTAGCTCCCGCTACGTCCGCTTGTACCTGCGGTGGCCCCCGATATCAGGGCGCCGTGTTTAACCAGCTGTTAATGTTTCTCGTATATTCCCACACAAACATGGCAAGTTGCTTTTTTTCTTTCTTTTGTAGAACCAGAAAAGAAAAAGATAGAGTGAGAAAATGGAGCAGAAGTGAAAGCTTCCTCTCATTATTCGGTTCCACGTTCCTGCAACTTCAACTAAGGGACTTGTGTTCCATGTTTAATTTAACAGCTGCAAGTTTCAACTGTAATTGTGAACACATTGGACTGTTTCTTGTGTAAGATGGGTGGGGGGGGGGCTTTTAAAACAAAAAAACTAATAATTTTTAACCATATTCCAAATGTCTTTGTTCACTTGCTTAAAGACCTTTTCTCCCACTCCACAGTTATTTATTACTCTCTGCTGGTACGTTTAAATTTACATTTATGCATTTAGTGGGCGCTTTTATACAAAGAAGGTTAAACATTATCTGAAAACCAGATAAAATGATTTTTATATGAAAAAAATCTGAGTGGTATGAATACTCATTTCCACTCCGGCTGCTAATTAGCTTCAGCTCTTGTGTTTTCGTTCCTCTGTCTTTATTTTTAGGCGCCAACCTTGATCCCTCGGCCTTGGTTCTGGAGGTGACGAAGCGACAAGCAGGTCTGATCTGTGGCCTGGCATCCCAGGAATCCTACATGATTTAAACTCCACCTTCGCACAATAGCCCCCTCTGTCTGTGCTGGAGCGCTTGATACTGGGACTGAAACTCACCTGAAACACAAAAGGCTTTTCTTTGGCCTTCTCACAGGAAACGTGTGCGTTTTCTCTCCTCATTGTTTCGGGATGACGAGCCTTTGTTACCCCTCTTTGATTTCCCCCGTTAAGCAAACTCCTGCTAACCCCCAGTTAGTCCAGTTTGGGGCCGGCATGTTACTGGAAGGTTTACTTCTTTTATTACATGTAAAGCAGCGCTCCAGGACAGGAAGTGAGCATAGATGTTTTTTTTTTTTTTGTGTTCTCGCTGCGTGTTTTCTTGTGCGTTGTTGATGAAACCAGTTTAGTCAGTAATCCTAATCTAACCTGACTCTTATTTTAAAGCTCTTTTCCTGCTGAAAGGTGAACCTCTGCTCCAGCTTCGGGCTTTTAATTATTTTTTGTTTCTGTAGTATTGCCCGATATTTTCCCTGTGTGAAGAACAAAGCATCCCAGCTTGATACTGCCACTGTTTAGCTCACGCGTCCTCTTCACTGCTTCTCTAATTTAGCTAATTACGCAAAAAAATAACACGAAAAATATATTTAAATATGTTTTTAGTTTGGTGAAACAGGAAATAAAAGTCTAAAAGGTTTAAATATAAAACTATTACACGTATATTTATTAAATGTTTTGATTTCATTGTAAAATTTAGATATAAAAATGATTCATAAATTGTATTTGAGGTCAGAAATGGCTTCAATAACACATTGTTTCTAGTTAATCTACTATCTGTTTTAAGGGTTAGCAATAGTCTTTATTCCTCTAGTTAGCTCTGAAATATCTCTTTAAGTTAAAAAGTAAACGTTACTCTGCGTTAGTTAGTGGGCGGGGCTTTTATGAACCCCATCTGAGGTCGGCCCCACATGTATCTCTCATGACCAGTATTATTTGTAGTAAGTGAGTTTATTTTCCTCAGATCTGTGGCAAACTTGGATGTGGTTTGATTGAATTGCTGTTTTGAATCGGCCAATCAGACGTCAGTGTCTCCCACCCACTAAATTTGATAGGTGAACTGTTTTAATTGGTGTATAATTGAAAACAGTTTTCAATTCAATAAATTTTTAAAACGGACTTAAAAATGACTTTATATGTAATTTATTCATTCAAATTTGGTCTAATTTGGCACCTTTTTTTCCATCGTGTGCTGCTTTCATATATCAGATTCTTCTCTGGTCTGGAAAACTGAACAGCTGCATTTATGCTTGGAATAAATCTCTTTCCAGTTGACTTTAAATTTTTTTTGTATTTTTCTTTTAATTATTTTTTGTTTTAATAAATTTTCATCATATTCCTGATTGACAATAGTTTTGAGTTGTGCATATTAGGGTTGATTGATGGTGGTAGTATCGTGATATTGATTATTTTGTATAACGTTTAATTTTTCCACCAAGCTGTCCGAAAACAATATTATTCAAATTTATTATTGTTTTAATGCAATTAAAGATGATAAAAATGAACAAAACAGTTTTTGGAGGTTCTTGTAAGCCTAGGCTCCGAAACCCGGACAGGAAGGCTCGCTTGCTCTAGTCTGGATTTATGCAGCGGTTAATCTTTCCAGTTTCACCCTTGCTCTGCGTTGTCGTTCAGCTCTTCACTGTTTTCCTGCCTTTTCCTGTGGTATCCCTCGAATTTATAGATATTGTTCCCTTTTTTTTGCCATTTTGTGTCTAAATTAAAGAAATAGGAGGACAATTTTGCTGCTTCAAGGTTTCTTTGTCTGCTTTATGCCGTCACCTCCTCTGCTTCTGGTCTTCCCATATCTGAGATGAACCTCAGCCCAGCTGAGCTCGAGACATGGGCTTAGGTTGAAATCCCCCCACGGTACTGCAGGTGGGGCTGCAACAATATTGACTCTGTTAGCCCGGTTCATTTCACTAGGCTCGTGTTTGTGTGACTGAAAGGAGCAAATGACGCAGGGCAGCTGGAATCTGTTTTAACTTCAGGCGTTATCCAAAACCGTTTCCCTCCTCCCTTCCCTTGAAATAAATATTTTCTTTATCCCTAAAAAATTCAAGATTCAGACTGGATCTGTGTCTCATTTTGCCTCCCAGAATGACAAACAGGCACGATTTAAGCAGAAAACCCATCAGACTTCTTGTTTGTAGATGAGCTTCATCATTCTAACTTTTTTTTTTTTTTAATGTTTGCTGAACCACCTCAGTTATTAGGAAGCAAAGTGAACATGGAGAAAGCTGCTCAACTACAGGGCCGGCCCAAAGTTATATGAAGCCTGAGGCGGAGTTTGATTGGGGCTCCTCTTCCTGTTGACCTCTAACGTTTTAATAAAGATTTGGTTCAATCTTGGAGAAGGAGGATTAATTTGTTTATTAGATTTGTTTTTTTATTCGTTTTTGTGAAACTTACACTAAACAATAAAGTTTGGGACATAGTTGATAATTGCGATGCATGATATGTAGACGTCTTTGTCGTATATTTTTAACATTCCGATATTGGCTTAGGGTTGTGTGTGTTGTGTTTATTGTTGTACTGATACATTTCTTGTAATAGGAATTGTGATTTATCGTCACAATGTTAAATTAAGGTTGGTGATGTAACTGGTGTTTTTTGTTTTTGGGTGATTTTTAAGATATTATTGGTCTTTTCATATCGTTTTCTTCAAAATAGGCTTGTTGATGTAAAGAAATATAAGCCTAATAATATGGTTGGTAATGGGTTGATGTGAATAATTGGTCCCAAACTAACATCTGTAGTTGATATTTACTGATATTGGATATATTTCTGTATTATTTTTATAAGACCATGAATCAAACACCCTGAACGATCATATCACGGAAATTATCTGTCCACTAAAAAATCCTGGCATCGATAGCATTATAACTAATTTATTTATGGTATTAATGTAGATTTGCCATCATCCCTAGTAATCGGTAACAGTCTTAAAGATGAAACTGGGCCTTTATTAAAGATGACATGTACTTTAGGTTGTGTTTATGGATGGATGCCAGGATAGAGGGTTATTGACTAAAGTAAAGAGTCGATGTAATCGCTTAAAAATAACATGGAAGGCACAGTCTATACTGGCAACAATTATAATATTAACATAACACCATCGTCCATATATGGGTATTGGTCTACATTTTTAGATTGGTGCAACCCTTGTCAAAAATCATTTGTTTTCTATTGGTTACATAATCCAGTTGTGGGTTCGGGGGGGTTTTACTGCCCGGGGCCGAGACAAAGCTGTTTGCTGCCCTGGAAGAGGGTCTCGTCTTGCATAAAGCTGGTTTTAGGAGTGATACAGTGTAACTTATAATTATTTTCATATTCAACTTGATTTTATTCGGCTGAACTCTCATCGTTTAGAGCACAAAGCGACTGAAATGAGACGGAGACGGTCCCCAACAGATTGTTTACGCCATGACGAGGAGGGCCGTACTAAATGGTTCTCAGGAGGTTTCTGCTTCTTTGTGTGACAGTTTATTCTTTTTTAAGTGTAGCATCTTGAAACGCAGGTCTGTTCAGGATCACACTTGAAAGCCAAGAGTGGTGTGCTGGCTCAGATAAGGCGCTCTGGTTAGTCTCCTTTACACCTGATAACCCGTGGAGGAAAGATGAGGAATAACAAGAGTGTGGAGATGATAATGGACATGATAATGGACATGTCACAGAACTGTTGCTTCTGACTTAAACCAAGATTGAAACTGTATTTCTCCCCCTTTTTTGGCCTTCTCGTTGCTTTTGAGACTAAACGGCAGATATTTGTAGTCGTATTTGTAGTCCCTCTAAAATTAAAAAGCCTCCTTTTCGTCTGCTAAACGAAAGACACTGAGACTTTCAAGTTGATGGCTACAAGCATCCAAACACCATACAACAGCTCCAAGTGTGTATAAATGTTTTTCCGTCCTGATGTCTGCCAGTAGTAACAGCCTGCAATCGACGTAACACAGCACAGCAGACTTAGATGGCAAACGTATAAGAATTGTGCATTTTGGATTTGTGATCTATTTTGCTACTCTTGCATCTTGTAATTAATTTCTTATCGTTAAATCTATTGAAGCCTCGTTTACACACAAGGTCTGCTAATTCTTTCTTATTTATTCCTTCTAACCTTTTAACATTTCATATTGTTTTATATTGACTTTCCTCCGTTTGCATTTGAGGATTCCTTCATCTGATTGAACTTTGGTGTTTGTCCTTAATAAAACCTAAATAACTTAACAATCTGAATGTATTGTTTTTTACATCGGCACAAAATTCATCAATACAACCATGACGTGTGTTTACATACACCAAGTTTTAATTTACAATGAAAGCTCTTTACGCTGCAGAGTAGTCAAATTTCCCTTAAGCGGACGCAGATGAAGTAGTTTTGTTTCTTCCTGCCTGAAATTGTCTTATTGTTGAAATGTTAAGTACATGTAAACTGGCTACGGCTAAAAGTCCAAGATATTACAACGCCCTTACAAGATGTAATTACAAGTTACAAGGTGTAATTAGGCATTTTTAACCTACACATTGTGATTACAGATTACGTGAAGTGTAATCTGTCCTTGGTTATTCTGACGAGAAACATGGAGTTGAGTGGAAGGAATCGTTTTGCTAATCCAATATTGAGGTTTTATTAGAGAAAACGTAGCATTTTTGCTAACTGAAATGGTTAGGGCTCTTGGCATCCTTTACATGAATGTCATTAATGTAAATTCTAATTTACTTTCTTTTGTATAAAGCTCAACTTGTTTGTAGTTTTGCTTAGGCCTTAGTCGTCCGTTTATATTCATGCTCTAGTTTTGAAGCGTTTCCTCTCCTCACATTCTTCTCCCCTAATGCGGTGCAGCGAAGTACATTTATTATGTACCCAGAATGCATCGCTGTAGGACAGTAAACGGTTTAATTTCTGCTGATAATGTCTTGTGAGGTTTTTGAACGAAGCTCTCAGCTGGTTAAAAAAAAAATGCATTGCAGCACTTTAGCATTAATTTCTACTAGATGCTAGTTTAGCTATTTAGCATTAGCTAAACTAAAGTGTATGTGTGTATTTGGGTTAGCATAAGTAGCTTTTACGTTAGTGGTTCCCACTGCTGCCTGCATCAAACTTTGCATAAATAAGTTTTGCTCTCCATTTATTAATAATGAAAGTAATTTGTTAAAAGATGACTCTGAATCTGGCTTTTTATTACTAGAGCTGTTCTTATTTGTTAAACTTTCTGTGCGCTAGTTTCTCTGTTTTGTTCGTCTATTGTCAGGTTTGGGAAGCAGTTACGAAAAGATTCGTCCTTGCAAATACGGATTTAAATATCTGTTTTATATCTGTATTATTTTGTCCAAAACCTCTTTACGTTGTACTAAATTGCTCTTATAAACTTAAGCTGACTCCCTCATAAGTGATTTGTTCTTGTACTTCTGTGAAGTGTTTATAATGGAAGTTTCTGGTTTGAAAACAGATGATTGTCACTTTTAGAGTTACACCCATTCTTTCCAGAAACCTGAACCGGTTGAGGGATGAGCAGCAGGTGGGACTGGTTCCAGTTAGTGTGAAATTGACTCACGTTCCCCTATAAAACTAGATCTGACCTTTGACCTCTGCTGTCAGAGACGTTTGAGCAGGAGATGCTTCTCATAAAGCCTCATGGGTGGATTCATCGTTGTCCGTTTAAGGAGGTTTTCCCTCTTATGTCTCAGTTGGGCACCCACTCGTGTTTGGCAAGTTTTAGGAACTGGGCGCACGGCATTCCAGCGCTAAATTGAAAGAGAGAAGTAATAAAGGGAAGCTTTACATCACGCTCTACTGTTATTTTATTATTTAGAAAAGTTTAAAACAGTCGCCATAATTTTCCAAACCATTTCTAAATTTTGATGCCATAACATTTTATTTTATTTTCAATATTAATACTGGTTCCCACTGTATTATTATTTCCCTGGTGTACAATAGTATTGTTACGAGTTTCCTTGAAACTAGTCAAAGTCCCTGCAGGGAAGCTTTAATAGCTTTCTTGGTTAATAGTTTCAGACGGAGAACTTTTCTTTGGAGATGTGCTAATGCTAGCATGTCTTGCTCCATGTATTGATATGACTTTTTGATTTAGATTTGGATTGTGAGGTTTTATTTAATTGATGTTTACCTGATTTATTTACTTTTGTTTACGTGCAGTTTCAGCAATTGGTTCTTATCTTTGGTTTTGCTTTTTTAATCTTAAATAAAGGTTTTCAATGTGTTTTCCTGGGACGACATTTAATTATGGTAAAATACCTAGTTGTTAACTATAAACTCCACTTTTTTAATATTGAAAATGTCAACATGGAGCTGTAGTTCTGCTTGGAGCTTTTACTTCTTGTCACTGGACCTCAGTACCTACGTTGTGCTCTTAAATGTAAATAAATATTGGTGACTATTGTTGACCATGCCGGTCAACAATAGTCACCAGATGTGTGTCAGTCAGTTCTCTCTCACAGCAGAGTAAAATGGGACGGCGGCTGATTTTTGTGGAGGCAAATAAGTCAGTGACTGACCGTTGCACCCCAGCTGAAAAGTCTCCTCCGTACTTGTGTGAAAAATGTTAAACCGACTGCAGCCGCTTGGTTAATCATTGAACTTTCAGATAGTACAGGTCACAAACATCTCCCTGTCAACTTCCAGCTGAAATGCTCTTGTTCTCTCTCCCTCTCCGTCTCCGAGAGGGTAAATCTGACTGATAACCGCTATCTGCAGAAGTCGCCCTACTTTCTGTCTTCACTGTCTCGCGAGCTCCCGTAGCTGAGTCATGAGCATCACTCATTGTGTGTGAATGTCTTTGATCTCGGCTTCAAACCAGCAGAGGAGACGGATTAAGATAGGAAACCTCGGAGCGGCACAAAAAAGCCCCGCAGTGCAGCGCTCGCACCGACTTACAGTAATTACACTCTTAGGTTAATTTGCTCAGCCTGGAAATGGAGATGTGTGCATAATTGGGGGAAAATTATTTCATGTGTGCAGCAGGATAATAATATTAATTAAAAAAACCTAATTTTAAGATATATCAATTGAATCTGTTTGGAAGTAGATATGACGTTTGTTTTGAAGAATCCAACGCTGCTAGAACTGGACATGCATTTTACATCTCGATATTGTTAAACGTCATGGTTGACGTGATGAAAGAGCAGCTTCAAACGACGTCGTCAGCAGTTCATGTGCAGCTTTAATTATTTTTGTGTTTTTTTTATTTTATAAACTCGTCGCTGGAGGGTTTACATTTTTTCTAGGGGTTTTCATGCATCTTAAAAAACAAAAAACAAATCCTGAATTGTGGCTGTTGTATTTAAGTGTACAGCTTGCAGCTTTATGCTAGTAGCAGCTAGCGAGGCTATTCTGCTGAACTTCAGTTAACTTGTCCGTGGACTTGGTCAGATAACTTTTCCATCTAAAGTAAAAGTTTAAAAGGTAATTGTTTTCACACAAATTCCTTGTTTTGGAATCAAAACAACCAAGTTTATGCCAATAACCCGACCTCTCTACTACGTTTTTTTAATCATAAACATAACTAGCATAACTGTACATTAGCAATACGTTAATATAATGAACCGGAAATATTTTAGGGTTAAAAAACACTGAGCGCTTGAAAGCCCTTGTTCTGTCCACTGTCCTCACGTGCATGGTCAGAATAAGGCAGTTCTGCAAAGCCTGGCTTGGTTGGGCTTCCTTTTAGTGAGTTTGTCCAATAATACCTTTCCAAAACAACCGCTTTGCTTCATTGGTTTTCCATAAATTTTACTAATGATATATATACTGTAATGATATATTCACATAGAAATAAGTATATTTTTTAAGCCTTTTATTTATGATATTTTGTGTATGCGCCCTGTCAATTTACTCCATGTTATTTTGTTTAAAGGAAGTTAATCTAAAGGAGTAACCTGAAGCTAACAGAGCCGGTTTCAGGGATCGTAGCTGCTGGCAGTTTGTAGTTTTCTCATTGTTTTGCTAACTTTCGGGTTTCTTCTAGTGTTTGAGACGCGTTTGACGTGTTTTTTTAATTTAATTACGGGAACAGAAGCGCTTCTGCTTCGAACTTGACCAGGTACGGTCCAAGTGGGCCCGAAGACGACTGCGTTAATCGTCCGCTGCTCTCTCTCGGCTTTGTTTGGAAGCAAGAAGACCAGTGTCTCCACAGTAACGGTTATAACGGTTACGCAAGCCTGACAACGGCAACCCGCGTTGACCCACATTCCTGCAGTAAATCACACAACACACACACACACACTCGCACATTCCTGACCCCACCCTCGCCGTATCGAAACTCAGCGTTTCCAACGGGGGAAACAGGAGAGGAAGACTTGTTGTGAAGAAAATGTAAACATTATCCATTTTTTTTTGCCTTTTTTCCCTTAGTTTCTGCATAGTTACCCACTTGCTTATTCAATCTATCCTGTTCGTAAAGCCAGAGGCTTCCCAGACTGTCAATTGTCGTGTTTTTATATCCTGACTTTTTTCAATAATAAAATTCTGACAGAAAAAATCCGCAATATTTGCGGCTTGTTTCCTCATGTGATGCTTCGTCTGCCGGCCGTCCTTCAGGGGATGTTTTAAAACACATGCACACTATATAAGTGTGTGTGTGTGTGTGTGTGTTTGCGCGTGTGCGTGTATATATATATATACATATATTAGATAAGTTACATGAGGAAAAGGGAATGCTGGCGAATCGTCGAAACGTGAGGTCAAGGAGAGATTTCCTTAAACAGGCCTTATGAAATCAGGAGTGGGGAACTAGATGATAAACTTAATTGATTCGATTTACAGGTCAGGAAGGAAGTGGGGATTTCCCGAAAAATGAAGGTCATTTGGTTCTAATTATGTAGAAAATGAACGTTTCCTTCCAGAACTAACATTATTTTGAACCCTAGACATTTAATTAAATTAAAATCTCAGTTATTTTTAAGGATGTTTTATCTTCTTGACCTGCTTAGCTGTATTGGATCTTCAGTCTAGTTCACAAACCTCTATAAGTTCTTCTCTTAAGATCTTTTAGCTTCTAGTCTTTTAACTTCTATGTTTTGTCACCTTAGTCCTGTTTTCATCAATGAGGAACTCGTTCCACTTCTTTTAGACTACGAGGGATGCACCGATCTGAAAATCGGGGCCAATATTCAACAATAATTTTGCTGTTATGCCTAAAACCCAATATTTACCAACATTATAGTTCGACGTAGTCTGATATGACTTTTTCACTTTACGTGAGATACCGATATTTCAGTCTTTAGTGAAGCCAGATACAATATCGGCATGAATTGTACACTTATTAGTTTTGTAGTCTGGAATTTTAGAAAATGCTTGATTAAGTAATATTTCTCAGAGAACAGTAGATGATAAAAAAAGTGGGGTGTTTTTGCATACAAAATCGGTTGTTGTACGTTTATCTTGTGTTTCTTGCCGTTTAAAGTTTACGTACACTGATAAACGGACTCCCTCTCTCCTCTGTTTTTCTCGCAAAGGACCTCGAGTTCCATGGCGTGATGCGGTTCTACTTCCAGGACCGCATGGCTGGAAACTTCGCCACAAAGTGCATCCGGGTCTCGAGCACGGCGACCACGCAGGACGTCATCGAGACGCTGGCGGAGAAATTCAGGCCCGACATGAGGATGCTGTCGTCGCCGAAGTACTCGCTGTACGAGGTCCACGTCAGCGGCGGTGAGTCCGGTCGACTCCGCTCGACTTGGGGAACAAACGGGGGAAGCGTTCTGAATGTGGAGCATTTTTTGTTTTTGTGTTTTCAGAAGAACGTCAGCTGGACCTGGACGAGAAGCCTCTGGTCGTTCAGCTGAACTGGAACAAAGACGACAGAGAAGGCCGGTTCGTCCTGAAGAACGAGAACGACGTCCTGCCCAAGGTTGGCTGCTGCGGTCCGCATGAGCCGTTTCTGTTGGCCATCGGTCCATGTTTTCATGTCTATTGTTCCATCCATCCATTCCTCTGTCTTGTTTCATCATTCCATTCCTTTTATCAGTTTTCCTATCTGTCATTCCATCCATTCTTTAATTAGTTTCATCCATCTTTTTGTCCAGTTTGCTGCCATGCATGCACTGATTTCTCTCTTTCGTTTCATTCCCGCCAGAAGAGTCAGAGTAATGGACCAGAGAAGGAGAAGGACGGAGTGATTCAGAACTTCAAAAGGACTTTGTCCAAGAAGGAGAAGAAAAAGGAGAAGAAGAGGGAAAAAGAGTTTGCTCGGATTCCGGACGAAGACGAGCAGATCCTGGGCCGCGAGGACGGGTAAGGCAAACACAATCAGCCATTATTCGTACCGCCGCTCACATCCTGCTGGTCCTAAGCAGGGAGAATCTCACAATGGGAAAGAATGCCAGCTTGTCGCGTTTGTCTCCATTTTTCTTTTGTTGATCTTTAGGGAGAGCAATCGTCTGGCGGCCGAGGTTTATAAGGACATGCCAGAAACCAGCTTCACCAGGACAATCTCCAACCCGGAGGTCGTGATGAAGAGGAGGCGGCAGCAGAAGCTGGAGAAACGGATGCAGGAGTTCATGAGCAGCGACGGACGGCCGGAGTCGGGTACTATAGATCACCTCCCTTCTGTTGATTATGAAAGCTTCATTTGTCTTGGAGGGACTTTCGTTTGGTGAATTAAGATCATCTTTATCCCTCAAGCTACGTGATTATGCGCTCCGTGCGTATGCAAACGTCACCATTACCCAGTAGATTTAGCGCCAAATCCAACCGCCACAAGACCACAATTACACTTTTTAAGCTTGTTAATGATTTGCTCACCACTGCGATCATACCCTCCCACAGCCATCTCTCACTGGATGTATTGGAACTCCGGTTTGGTCCTTGAAGCCCCCCCAAGTTTCTCTCCTCCACTGACCACTGCTGCTTTGACGTCAGGTCCATTTTGGTTCTTTTGTCGCACAAGCAACTCCAGTGTTGTTAAAAACTGCTGCTCTTTTCCTTTTTACCGGCTATTAGTTGTTAAATAGCCCCGCCCCCAGTCGCTGACGTCATCACGTCGAACCGGTTCTTTCCTCTGACCCCAGAAAGAGGTGGGACCAGCTAAGCACCACTTTGGAACCAGTTTAGTCAGTGGAAAAACAAAGAACCGGTGCTAACTCTGGCTCTAGCACTGAACCACTACTGGAACCAGTTTGGTGGAAAAGGGGCTTGTCATGGCCCGAGGCGGTCTGTATCGCTTTAACCGGCACTAAGAAACTTTGAGGAGGGTGGCAGGAATCCTGCCACACAAACCCACTACAAATGTGCTGACTGCTTTACGGCATACGTCACTTCCCCCGTTTCTTATCTTCAACATCATCATATGACATCGTTTCACCACAATTAGATTCATGACCTCATCGGACACAGAAATGTACTTCAATCCAACTGCAGGCGACCAGGAGAAACAGGATGTTACGATGCTATGTGCTGGTTATCATGGGAAACGCAGCCTTCCTTCATGCAAAAACACTACCGCTTTGGTCCACAGTGGCCGCCAAAATCAACTCTGAAATTTCTTTAGTGTTTCTTTAATAGCTCAAAATGATTATTACATGGAAGAAATTAATATACTTCTAGGGACTAAGGACTTGACTTATTTATTACTAAAAGCTTGGTTCAATCTTGACAAAAGAAACTACATTAGCAAACTACAGTAATTTTTCAAACTCTATCCTCTTATTTTTCTTTATTAGATAATTTTCTTTAAGGAGAGTATAAGTAATTTTGCTAATTTTGCACATTAGTCTCTATCTGTTAATGTAAGTTTTTTTAAAACGATCTGATGGTCGTGCCTGCAAACACTGTTGCGTATCATGCAGCTCTGCATGTCAGAAAGCTCCAATTCTGCCTTCAGTGGCCAGACGAATGATGATGGGGAAACGACTGATAAGTTTCCACATTAAACCTGTTGGATTATAAAAAGCGACACGGCATCAAGCTATCTCACAACCAGGAAGCTCACAGCGATCCCACTGGTTGGATTATTTAATATCATTATTATTTAATTTAATCCGCATGTAGAAAAGTCTATTCGACTTCTAGTTACGCGTCAAATTAAACAGCGTCTTGCTAAACGTTGTTTGATTTTCACTAACTCTAAAACTTTTGATGCATTTGCTGAGCTAAAAGTGAAAAGACAGTTGGAGTGTTGAGTTGAGTTGGCTGCTTGGCCGCTGTGTTGCTAGTAATAATACAGCTATCCATTCTGCCTTTGCAAATCATCATGGCAAAATATATCAGGAAAAAAACCAAAACATTATTTGGATTCAACTGTAAAAAATGAAACTGCTGCAGAATGTCAGCAGGCAAGTCAAAACCAGGACAACAAAGGGGAGAATTTGGGGATGCTTGTTGATTTATACAAAGATATGAAGAAATTTTTTTATGGTATTTGCAGAAGAAAAGCTCGAACTGTGAAGCTTTAAGGAACGCTTTGTTTTCTCAGACGAAGTTTCACGTATGATCTGCAGAATGACCCGAACATCACAAGTCGCTGCTGATTTAGAAAACCGCCGCTCCTTCTTAAGACCTGCAGGAAAATTAAAAACCAAGCACGTACCATCACGTACGCGAAACCCCGGCAGCTCCGTCCGCTGTTAGAAAGCCTCACGCCGCCACGCATTTGAGTGAAAGAGCCAGACATGCTGACCGGTCGGGTTTGTGATTCTGCCGTTAGCTAATCGCTGCACCAGACGAACGGATGGGCGAATGAAGCGCGTCTAAAACCAGCTTTAACCGCCGTCTGCAGACTGAACAGCTGCTGGTGAAACTCTTCCTGCAGAGAACAAAAACAGAAACATGACTTTTCCATGACAATGCAATGATTTCAACTTTTGTAATGACTCAGATGTTTTTGGACGTCAGTTTTACCTGTAAAAGGTTTTAACAGGACACAAAATACTGCAAAGATACTTGCTGTGATGCTCCAAAGCTTTTTATTTTTTTAAAATGTATTTGTTTTATATAGATGATTACAGGAACGTCTGGTTGCAAATATTGTCTTGCCTTTGCTCTGCATAATGCAACAGATGCCCTGTTGTCTGTAGGGGGAACCTTGAAGATTTACGCCGACAGTCTGAAGCCCAACATCCCCTACAAGACCATCCTGCTGTCCACCAGAGATACGGTGGACTTCGCCGTGGTGGAGGCGCTGGAGAAGTACGGGCTGGAGAAGGAGAATCCCAGGGACTACTGCATAGCTCGGGTAAGAAACCTACACAGCTTAATGAGGCACAGAAAACAAAACCTGACTCAACTACACTCACCGGCCACTTTATTTAGTACCTGCTTGGACTCCCCTTCTGCCTTCAGAACTGCCTTAATCCTTCGTGGCGTAGATTCAACAAGGTACTGGAAACATTCCTCAGAGAGTTTGGTCCATGTTGACATGTCAGCATCATGCAGTTGCTGCAGATTTGTCAGCTGCACATCCATGGTGCCAATCATCCCAAAGGTGCTCTATTGGATTGCGATCTGGTGACTGTGGGGCGCATTTGAGTCCAGTGAAGTCACAGTCATGTTCAAGAAACCAGTCTGAGATGATTTGAGCTTTATGAAATGATTGCGCGGGATGGACATGGTAAGCAAAAATACTCTGGCAGGCTGTGGCGTGGCAACAATGCTAAATTGGTACCAGTAAGTGGCCCAAAATCTCCCCCACACCATTACACCACCACCAGCAGCCTGAACCGTTGATACAAGGCAGGATGGATCCATGCTTTCATGTTGACGCCATATTCTGACCCTACCATCCGAATGTGGCAGCAGAAATCGAGACTACATCTGCTGTAGCCCGTTTGCCTCAGGGGTGGATGTGTACATTCAGAGAATCTCTTCTGCATACTTTGGTTGTAATGAGAGGTTATTTGAGTTACTGTTGCCTTTATATCAGCTCCAACCAGTCGGACCATTCTCCTCTGACCTCAGGCATTGACGAGGCAACAGAACTGCCGCTCACTGGATATTTTCTCTTTTTCAGACCATCCTCTGTAAACCTTAGAGATGACTGTGTGTTAAAAATCCCAGTAGATTAGCACTTTCTGGCACCAACAACCATGCCATGTTCAAAGTAACTTAAATCACCTTTCTTCCCTGTCCTGATGCTCGGTTTGAACTGCAGCAGATCGTCTTGAGCACGTCAACATGCCTAAATGTATCAAGTTGCTGCCATGTGATTGGCTAAATAGGAAATGGCGTTAATGAGCAATTGGACAGGTATACCTAATAAAGTGGCTGGGGAGTGTATGCATTTCTGTGGGTCCTCCTCCTGCAGCAGGAAAGTCTTGTTCACCATTTTGAAGTATCTAGAATGTTGTTTAGCAACAAAAGTCACTGAGCAGGAATGTGGTTGAAAGAGATCCTGCAGAAAGCGAACACAAGCATTCATAACGTCACAGCCTGAACGCATCGATTCACTGTAGCTGGAATTAGCCACAGTTTTCATTCAAAGAAATAAAGATCGCAAGAGAAATATCCTATAAAAATAAGCACCACATAATGTTTCATTATGAAAGTACATAAAAAGGTATTTTTCATTTATTTGTTTTTGGTTTCACAGTATTCTGAAAGTTAGGAATAAAGACTGAGGAAAAACATCAAAAAAATGTTTACCCTGCATTGCGTGGTATCATTTTTATCAGCACAACCTTTCCTTTGTGGATTTACAGTTATCTTTCCATTTTAACATGCTATATTAACACAGTGGACCTAAAATCACACATCCTCTCGCTCCTCCTCCAATAAAAAACACGGACCGTCCCCTTAGTTGTCAAATTCACCGCTTTCTGGCTCCAATTTGCGCTCTGCCCCGTTTTCCTCAGCTGCCTCCAGCTCGAAGAATAGTTCCACTGCCTGCTCCACATTCATCAATCGCCTCATTGTTTTATCTCACAAAACCAACCAAACTGTAACCCAAGACACTAAATGAGATAATTGATTGATTATCATGCACACACACACAGTGAACATGACAAATATTCAGAAAAAGTCTGGTGTAAATACTTTATCAGAACTCTGCTTTTACACGGCCTATCAACACAATTTAAGAACTGATTTTGACGTGCCGCCGCTGGACTCACTTGACCCCAGAGGGTTGAAGTCACATTTTTGGTCCTACTCATTTCAACTTGTGCAAATCAACAAAAACTACAACTAAACGAATTGAATTTCAGGTTCTGGAACAAAATGAATGCTCCGTTACAAATTAAAAGAAAATATAGCAACACATTTTCTACAGATATATGAATATTGACTACTAAGGTGACCAATTATCGAGCGTAGACTCAACAACTCTCATCACCACTTCCTTCTTCATCAGTTAGAAGCCTCGACATTCGGTCGTGGCAGATGGCTGCTTGTACTGAGCCTGGTTCTGCTGGAGGTTTTTTCCTGTTAAAGGGGAGTTTTTCCTCTCCACTGTCGCTACATGCATGCTCAGTATGAGGGATTGCTGTAAAGTCAACGACAACACAATCCACAACACAATGCTGCAAGTCAATGAGTCGATTCAATCTGCTGGGGTTGGATTGGAAACTTTTTTAAACCGATTTGTTTGTTATTATGATTTTAGTTGATTTTCTTGTAAAGTGCCTTGAGACGACATCTGTTGTAATTTGTCGCTTTATAAATAAACTGACTCTTGATTCTCGACATTCAACACAGACCAGACTGTTGGTAAACTTGAACAGTGTCAGATCCATGGTAACCCGTCTAAAACGATTGTTTTTATCCTTGCAGCAAGACGATAAGACGGGGAA
>JAVLVB010000407.1:942258-974048 GCA_032876305.1 Orestias chungarensis | reverse complement strand
CTACAGAACTGGCATGACACCGTTCTGTCACTCTGCATTTCTTTTTTTTTTTTTTTTTTTAGCATCTGCATATGACTTAAGCAGATTTGCAGCCATGCTTCCTCATATATCTGTTTTGAACGTGTAAACAAACAATTTTGGTTCCTCAAATCGCGGTAAGTTGGTTTATTCTCCACCATAGAGTAAAATTTATGTCAAAACATAACCATATATTATCCGTTTTTTAAAAGTTTGCATTTCACTGCCTACTTTTTGTTCTGGACCAGACTACTACTCTAAAGATTAGCCACATTAGGCCCTCTAATCAAATCAAAGTGTTATTAATTGCATTACAGTGTGCAAAGCCCGTATCAAAAATGACACTTTATAGTGCAATAATTGTTTTCTAATATACTTCAGGAGCTCTGAACTTTTATTTTTTTCATTCTGATGAAATATTTAGCCATTAGCAAAGTTTTGAGGCGGCAAAAGCTCATGCTGGATACAAATAACATTTCCAAAGAAGCTCCAGGTTACATAGAGGAGGACGGAGAGAATGGAGAGAGTGGAAAGAGGAAAAACAGGCTAATATATATTATATATTAAAGCCATTGCAAGATTTAATTCATGTAAACAAATTTTTCTTTGTTTTTTTTTGCTGTTTTTCAATGTATTTATTTGCGTGTTTGTTTCTGTTGCTAATTAAACACAACTGCTAAAAGGTTCATGTTTGACCCGCCTGTGCAGTAGAAGACTTCAGACCTCATACAGAGGCGCAATGTTTACGGAAATAACAAAGGCTCTGCTCGCTCAAACCGCTGTTTTTACGTCCAGATTTACCACGTCTGGCTTCTACTGGTGCAGAATTGACTTAAAAGTCAGATAAAAACTGTTCAAATCGCTTTGACTTTCAGCTGTTTCATACTCAAAATCTCTCCAGTATGGTTTAACTCCTCCTTTAAAAACATCCTCAGTGTAAATTTGGAGCATTTTTTTGTCTTCTTCAGATGTTCTAATAAGCACTTCTTTGAGTTTTGCAGCTTTAAAGTTCATAATAGCCATGTTTTTTTGTAGAAAAACCTTCCTCCATCATATTGTTATAAAAAAAAAACGTTTTCTTTCCATCAGGAGGGTTGGTGTTCCAGCTGAAGAAGAGACCTCCTGACCACCTGGCCAGGAAAGGAAGGAAGGACGACAAAGCGCTCCGAGGAAAGGACGGCATGATGCCACCTGAGAAACTGCCTTACCTGGTGGAGCTGAGTCCAGGTGGGTACACAGGATTTAAGATTTTATACCACAGACTCGACCTCAATCTGCAGCAGCCGGAAGATCAAGATTAGCTTCAGGGAGACGAGCATTTGCCTGTTATGACCGGCGTCGAACAGGAGGGGGCAGTGCAGCCAGCTAATTTAGATAAAGGGTCAGACAGAAGTTAGTGACTTTACTTTTTAGTTTTTTTTTTTGTATTGTTGGGATCGTTTGTGACCTCCATTCAACATCTGAACCCGTCACAGGATGCCAGACGTTTTAGTAAGTTAGCTTGAAGACTTTCAGATGTCTACAGTTTCTGACATGAAGGTTGAACGTCTAATTGTTTGTGGTTTAAACCAAAGAAAACGAAACAAAAAAAGGAGCTTAAGATGTAGAGAGGTATTTGAGTGAATGTTACAGGTAAGTTTTCTCATAAAATGTTCATTCTGATAATAAAGAACCCAAAGAACGTTTTTGGTTTAGCTTCCAATACTTCCTGCCCTAACAGCTTGTTTCTTGCTACTGATCCCCGCCCGACTCGCTGTATCTGCTTTCGATAACCCTCATCATCCTACATCATTAACTTCTGACCCAAAGGCGACCCAAAAACTCAGCACCAAGCTGCTTCTGTGAGTTTTTGGGTAACCAAAGTCCCCGATTCAAGAGAATACTAACACATCAACTTCCCTCTTATTGATGGGTTTAAAGGTTTACTGCTTGAAAGTGAAGTGAGATTGAAAACTGAGCTGGTGATTTGCTTTTTTGTATGTTTGAGTATTTAATTTTCACCTTTATTCCTGTATTTACAGTTGTGTAAGAACGTGAATATTTCTTGATGTAATGAAAACAAGAAAGTAGAGCAGAGCTGCACAATATATTGCAAATACATCTTTAAAATGTTAACATTGGAAAGATGTATTTAGAAAGCAATAATTCTTTTCTAAAATGTTTCTCTTAATGCCGATGCAACATTTATCCTTTAGGACGAAATCTCACGACAGTAAAACACAAAAAACAACAATCCCAAAAAATACTAAAGTTCCCGAATTAAAAAAAACGGAAGTGCAGAGTAAAAAAATAAAGACAAATATCCCAACGACCCTAATAAAGAGTTTTATTTACTACATTACATACTTCTTATATCGCACGTTTAATTTACCGTTAACGTAAACACTGGTGTTCGTATTTAGAGGGAAGTCAGAAGGTCTACTTTAACCTAAATAAACCCATAAAGGTCAGATGTGGCAGAATTAAACGGGTTTACACCCAAAATGAAGCTGAATTATTACATTTGATTTTAGTGTTTAGTTACCATTTAATGTAATAATTCTTAGCAAAACTTCCAGTAAGGAGCTCCTCTTCCACAGCCTTGAACCTGGACTGTGATTAAATAAAAATATCGGAAATTCATGACTTCGTTAGGCTGTTGCGAAGGAAATCCTGTCACTTTAATGTTTAAAGCCCAAAATGGGTAATAAAGAAAACTAAACGGATGAAAAACAAAAAAAGGTCAACTAAACAGAAACTGATTAAACTTTTCTGCTTTCCAAATAAAAAAAATTAAGTAAAAATGTGGATTTCTCTTGATGCATCTCCTTTTAATTGGCTTGTTGTGAATATATTTAAAATTACCGAGCACGCGTGGGTGTGGTGCGTT
Source organism: Orestias chungarensis (assembly GCA_032876305.1). NCBI lineage: Eukaryota > Metazoa > Chordata > Actinopteri > Cyprinodontiformes > Cyprinodontidae > Orestias > Orestias chungarensis. Next base: position 971,161 of record JAVLVB010000407.1, on the reverse strand, counting down.
CACTGACTCACCCGAGAGACTCTAAAGTCTGATCTGAGTCACCTGAAAATAAATCATCTTAACAGGACCAAAATGAAAGCGGCTCTGATTGTCACTGCAGGCTGGTGTTAGGGCTTTTTAGGGGGGGGGTTCTAGTCATGACTGCATTATTTCTCCTCCTTGCTGCCTTTTCACCTTCTGCTATGTGTCTGTTTTTCTTTCCCACCGTCTCATGGCATGTTTTGGTTGCCTGGGTTTGCGTCTGCGTGTGTGTGTATAATTATGCGTGTGGCCTGTGCACGTGTCCTTCTGCAACTTACCCGCCTTGCTGCCTGCCTGCCTGCCCGCTGTAGGCCGAGGGAATCACTATGCCTACTACGCCTATCGGCACCAAGAAGGTAAACACTTCACCTCTTCTGTTTGTTGTCCCGGCCGCTGGGGTTTTTCTGCGTTTCCTACACTTTTTTAATCATTTACTATACTTTATTATCAAGCAGCAGTAAAAAGGCCTTTTTTATTAGTGTTCTTTTAATGTAAGAGTAAGACTTATGAACGACTAGTCTAAACGAATGTATGAATATAAGTTCCTGTAAACTTAAAATTCACCACAGTATCTCGTCGTCCCATCACTGTCTTAATAAAGTTAACAATAACAAAACACAACCGCTGCTCTCGCGAAGCGATGTCAATTCAAACGTGGCTTTTTTTAAGACACGACTGTAACTTTATGGTTTCAAAAAGACGCTTCTCTGCCGAGTCCAGCTTGACTAATGTCACGTGGTACCAAAAAAACCATGTAAAATGAAAACTAGGATTCTTGATAGCCGTGTAAGAAACGTATTTTATTACCTTTTTTTTTCTTTGTTTTTGTTAAATCAGAAAAAAATAAGAACAACTTAAAAAAATTACATTTTAAAAAGCCTCACTTGCACTTATGTCATTTATTCGTGGAAATTCAAAGCAATTTTGTCTTAAAAGTTAACAAAAAAAGTTAAAACTCTCATTTGTTTTGTCCTCCCCAAAAAAAACTGTAAAAAGTTTTTTTATCGTTTTATCGCCCAAGTTATTAGAAGACATTAAATATTCAAAGAGCCTTGGTTTGCAAACTTCTGGTTCAGTCTGACAAACTGTGGGGAAAACAACAATTCAGACAGTTTTTTTTTCAATTCTAATTTATTATTGTGATCATAAATCATAATTCTTATCATAATAATAAGAAATTTGTCACGTTAACAATAATTACCTTCAACTTGGGTAAAGTTTTGTCACCCTTCTTCCTCAGCGGTCGTTGTTTTAATCTAACTTCCTGCTTTACCTTTTATTAAGCCTCCATAGCTAATTACCATGGTGTGACGGTTAGTCCATGAAACAATCATGGAATAAAGTTATAAATTGTTCAGTCGTTGAGCTCTGATCCGTCCTGAACTGGAGAGCGTCTGTGTTTCCAGACGGCACCGACTCCCGGGACAAACCGAAGCTGTACCGGCTCCAGCACAGCATCACCGAGGTCGGCTCGGACTGCACGGAGGACGGAGCCATTCAGGTGAGCCCAAACTCTGCACATCCTCACATGCTCTTGTGTTTTTAATACTTATTAGTGTAAATTTAGGATTATTAGTGGTAATTTATGTGGAATCTATTACGTCACACATGAGGACTTTAGCTTGGTGAGCGCTTCACATGAATGACATGTATAATGAGGATTATTATACTAAACCAATGTAGAATAAAGAATATCAAGTTTAAAAACAAGAACTAAAAGTAATAAAAAGCTGAAGGATCTGAGAGATGTGAGAACCTTCATGCTGAAGTGATTTACGTTGTTGTGAATTTTGCGGCATTTTGTCTGCATTGAAAATGCGGGAAAGTGTGAAAAACTTGTGAATTGTTGTTTCCAAATGTAGGAGAATAAACAAGCTTCTCCCACATACCGTAAACAGCAAATATGACATAACATAGCAGCATAGCTGAGCCAGTTATTTAGTCCCATTATGCTAACTTAGAGTCTTGGACCATTTAAGTTCATCTATAACGTAGTATGAGCTAAATATGAACATTGCTTAGTTCTGAAATCCAGATTATGTCAAAGAACAAAGCCAGTTGTAACTAACTTAAAGCGCTGGATGAACTTCAGTCCGTTTGCTTAACCTGCTTACTAGTTAGGCTAGACTCGCTTTAAGCTAGTGTTATCTTGCTAACTCTAATGCTTTAGGCTAGTGTTAGCATGCTAATTCTAACGCTTTAAGCTAGTGTTAGCATGCTAAGTAACGCTTTAAGATAGTGTTAGCGTGCTAACTCTAGCGCTTTAGGCTAGTGTTAGCATGCTAACTGTAACGCTTTAAGTTTGTGTTAGTATGCTATCTCTAACGCTTTAATCTAGATTTAGCATGCTAACTCTAACGCTTTAAGCTAGTGTTACCATGCTAACTCTAACGCTTTAGGCTAGTGTTAGCATGCTAAGTAACGCTTTAAGATAGTGTTAGCATGCTAACTCTAGCGCTTTAGGCTAGCGTTAGCATGCTAACTCTAACGCTTTAAGCTTGTGTTAGTATGCTAACTCTAATTTCAAAATTAAACAGTGGACTGTTAAACAAAACCACTCGTCTGACATTTATTGTTTGGTGACTTTAATCTGTTCATTTGTCATTTACGCTCTAGGACCAAAAAAATAAACAACACTCGCACAGACAGAAGCAACCAACTGTTTTAAGATCTTGCTCTACAAAAATGATCATTCCTAAACGATTTTTTTCTCACATGGTTGTGCGATGTTTAGGCCTGTTGGCATTTTTCTCCCCTTTTTCGTAAATGACAACTTTAAATAGTTTTACTTGTGACGTCGATCCTCTTTAAAATAAACATCCACAAGTGACAGGTTTGCTTTTTTGTTATGAAATGCAACTTTATTTTAATCAGGACCCGAAACTAGCGAGGTGAGAAAAATCTCGAACTGAACTTCGGTTAAGATTGCACTAATTTAGAGGTTTTGATTATATTTAGAGAAAGCTATGTCTTTTGGTTTGTTGTTTTGCAGTTTGTTTCTGGAAGTAATTTGTTTTCAGGCCGTTTAAAATAAATTATAGAAGAAAATGTGAAATTAAATTAAACATGTCTCTAACGCATAGTTTCAATACTTGACTATGTTCTGTTTAACTATCGTTTTGATTCATCTAAACCAAATTTACTTTAAAGGATAAAGCACCGTTTTATAGTTTTTTCAATATAAGTATTATAAAGTTTTAGTAGTTTTTCATGGAATTATTGCAGTAAAGCTAAAAGCATTAGTGTTTCGTTGTGTTGGATATCTTTTCCTTATGTTTTAAATTTATTTACACAATTTATCCACAAACATTAACATCCTATAGAAGGAAAATGTTATGTGGTATGAGTAACATGATTCCTATACTAGATATTTATCATATAAGTTTTCCAAACGATTATGTAACGGGAAAGATTCGGACATGTTTCATTTCTCTGAACTAAAGATGAAAAGCCTGATCGGATGATTCGGCGTCCGTGTCGATTGAACCTGACCTTTTGTCCACAGCTGCTCGGCCCGGGCATCCTGCCCCACCACTGCAACCTGATGCACAGCGAAGGCATGGTGACGGTGACGCCGCACGGCCACGACGCCGACACCTTCGTGGACGGCCACCGCGTTTCGGAGACCACGGTGCTGCGCTCCGGCTGCACGCTGCAGTTCGGCTCCGTGCACGTCTTCAAGTTCGTGGACCCCATGTTTGACCAGGGAGGGAAGAGGGACCCGAACGCCGCCATGAGGAGCCGACACAAATCTGGGTGAGAGGCAAAAATAAAGACGGAGAGATGAGTTTTGGCTTCTGTTAGATCTCCTCTCCTCATTCTTTTAAACAGCGCGTTGTAGCTGGTGGGTGGAGAACATGAGGTTAGGAGGCAAGGCCTGGTTAGGAAGGATAAAGGGAACGAGGAAATGAGAGGGAAGAGCAGAGGTCTGGGGTTATGGCAACAACTGATCTGATGAGCATGGTGTTGGGTGGGGATTCGCACTCGCCGCAGATTCACAATGAAGCCGAGGGGAGGTGGCTGGAGACGAGCGTCGCCTCGGGAGATATTTGGTTTATAGCCCTTTAATGGCTTCGTTACGGGGCAGCAGTCGGAGAACGTGAGAGCGAGACTATAAGCGTTCTTCATTTCTCTTCTGTTTTTTAGACGAGTGCAGAGGGAAAAACTACAGAAAGTGTCTTTTTTATTTGGTTGTTCTGGGGCTTTGTTAGCCGCATGTTTACATGCAGGCGGTGTCGCGTCGCTCCCAGTCTGTCAGAATAGAGTTAATATTTACACTCCAGCCTGAACCATCAGGTGATTTCCATTAGTTTTTACAGGCAAGGCGGAGGAAGTCGTGAGTCAGGCGAGCTAAAACGAGAACCTGTCGGATTCATTTTTATGTCTATTTGTAATGGGAGAAAAAGAAAAGCAAAGTTTTCCCTCCAGGTCTGTAACTGCTGGACTGTTAGTTTCAGCATTTAGTTGCAGGTTTATTTCATTTTGTTTCATCCTACATAGATAAATAAATGCAATGACCCCGGCCTTCTAGATCCTTTTTCTGGAAAATGTGAACCAAATCTTTTCATTTTCTTTCTTTCATGGCAGTTTTAACATATTTTGATGTTTTTACCAATAAAAAAAACAGGTAATACTGCAAATACTACAATTTTCACATCTTTTGGTGTCTGAATGGATTTTGTCGCATTTTACTTGACTTTTACGTCATTTATGCGGAGACATGCGTCATAATTGTCCACCAGAAGAAGCCAGACATGATAAATCTGGACGTGAACAATGCCTGAAGCAAGCGGTGCCGAATTTAGCGTTTGATTTTCTCACCTTCCTTTATATTGTTCTGATGTTGTGACTATCAACAACATTGCTCAACAGCTTTAAAATCGACGGCGTTCGTTGTTGCAATAGTTCAAACGATGAGATTGAGTTTTTATCATGCATATTTCTGAGTAAAACTTAGACCAAAAACAAAAGATTTGTTGTTTCGCCGTCTTTTGATCTACGTGACGTCTACGGCTGCATTATTTAAAAACAAAATGCAAATATAGATTCATGCTGTCCTCTGTGAGGCGTGCATGTTTGTCACCAACAACAAAGATGCACTTATCTCTGCTGGTCCCCCTTCCTGCCCCGGTCTAATCATTAAACATCTTGTGGCTCTCACATTTTTGCATACAGAAGTGTATTTGGCTCTGAGCTCCCTTCACACCTATTGACATCTATAGAGAAACTTAAAACAAAATAGGATTTTGTAGCAGTTGGATTATCTAATGCTGAAAAACGAGAAAAATAGTTATATTTACCAGTTTGGTTTTCTTCTCTTTGGCTCAGTCCCAGGTGGGTGATAGCTGTTTTATCGTCACATCGACACTTTTATTATATTTAACGATGTTTTCTGCATATTACGGCCTAAGTTTCCAGTAATAACAGCTCTGTGACAGTTTCATGACGTCCTTCTACCCAGTAACATTCAAATTGAAATGTAAAAATGCATTCCTATCTCATTTAAAGAGTTATTTAGACGCTGATAGGAGGAGACTTCCAGAAGGGATCTCCTGTAGCAGTCTGTATTCCAGCACCCTGTATCTACAGTGGTTCCAGTGTCGCCCCAAGAAGAGAACCAGACTTCTTTATTGGTTTGAGACTTTTTAAGTCCCTGGTTCTGATGCTGTTGGCCCAACACAAGAGTATACTCTCCATAAAAACATTTCTTCTGTTTTTAAATCAAATTTCAGTGGAATTATTTTAGTGATCAATGTCGATGTAAAAAAACAGCAAAATTAAACAATACCTCACATTAAGCCTTGCATAGCAAGTAACACAAACAAACAAGTTGATAGTAGTCTTCTGTTGAAATAATATTGAATAATACTAAAAAAAAACTTCAATAAAGAACAAAAAAAGAAAGGGACAAAAACATTTACAAATTTCATCATTTTAAGTTTGCCTAAAAGTCGCATCACAGCTTTGATGAAAACGGCTAATTTGTGCTTCTCTGCTGACTTACGTTCTGAAATAATAGAGTAATAATTGCATGGTCAAGAGTTGCTTTATAATTGATTCAGATGAGGCTAAAATTCACTTGATTCATATTTAAGTTTTTTTTTAATCTATAAATGCAAAAATTGATAGATTTTTGTGGTTTTTATGATAATTGGTGCTTTAATGATGTCGTTCTTCCAGCAAACAGCCTGTTTTTGAGTCACGAGACTTTATTAAATCGTAATTGATCGGATCAAAGCCCAAAAAATCTTTCCTACCTGACCCAATTGGAGAAGGAGTCTGTGTTACATTTGGGATGGTAGGAGAGAATAGAGGAGAGGTATTAGTTAATAGATTTAATGGAGACTCACTGCTCTCAGGGTGTAGGGTGCTAGATATTATTATTTCAATATATTTTCTCAGGTGATCAAATCCGAGTTTGCTTCTTTATAAACGTGAAGCGTTTCAGAAATTTGTCTTTTTAAAAAAAAAGTTGTTTTCATTTTACCAGCAAACGAGATGCCAGATCTCCCGATGTTTCCTCAAATTCACCATTTTCTCTTCCTTTACAACAGATCGCCTCGAAGCTCTCCGCCAGAAAAATCATTTAATTCTGATCACGTTTTATTTATTATTAAATTATACGCTTCTTCTTCAGGCCAGCCGGAGTCCTGTTGAGATGTTGAGTCTGATTGCAGCCTCGATTCGGCAGCCTCTTAAGGGATGTGAGGCGTTTGGCGCTCTGGGTTCTGGCAGCAGCACAGTCGGGCTTGTAAGCGAAGGAGCGTGGACCTTTCAATCTGCCGGCGTCTTGGGCCGGACCGTCAGCGCGGCGTTCAGCTTCAATCACGCGTTAAACGACTCCAGATGTCTGCAGGGACACGTTTGAACGAGATCGCAGTTATGAGATCGTGGATCTTTTTTTATTGCAATTGTCGTTTTATCGAGATTGAGAACGAGAGAAAAGGAATTGAGACTTCATCTGTTTGAGAATCTAAATGCTGTGGGGAAACACAATTTATGAAATAATTCTTTAATTTCAAACTGAAAGTCTATGTCAAATTAATTATATTTGCCTTTTGAATATTATACTTCCTTCAGTGATCGGTTTTTAGGCGTGCGAATCATTCCCATTAGACCCAAAATGATTCGATTCATGATATCTGCTTCAGTCTTTTGGTGGGAGGAGCTTATTAAAACCTAAAAAAAGCCTCAAAACATTGCAGAACTTCTTCGAATTAAGTTAAATGTAAATTTTTACAATTAATCACCTTTTTTAATTAATTGTACTTAGCCTTTATTTCCCCATATAAGCTATTAAAAACAAAATATCATTAAGAAAATGGAAAACACAGGAGAAGTGTACTGTTCACTGTAATTTTTTTAACTCAACAGTGTAAAATATTTGTTAATTTAGCATAAAATTAAGAAAAAGGGTAGAATTATTACTTTTTGAGTTTATAGCATATTGACTATAATCTTAGCCCTTATTATGCTCTACATTTAAATTCACATTTTAGTTTGTCTGTATTCTGAATGTTCAGAAGGTGACTGACTTAGTTGGACATTATTGTTACTAATAAAATAATGTTGTACATTTTCGTGCTCCGCCATCTTGCTCAGGGCAAATGTGTTTATGGCACCTGAGCTATGCTCTAGCAAAACTAGGCTAACGACTGGCCGATTTCTTCTTCTTCTACTGCTCCACTGGTACATCACAGCATTACGTAGCTCATTACTGCCACATACTGACCGCAGATGCAACATATTGTGTTAAAAATAGACCGCTTGCGGTAAAACGTGATTCTAAAGCAACTAATCGACGACTAAATTAGTTGTCAACTATTTTAATATTCCATTAAATCCAAAAGTTGTACTAAATGTTTTATTATTATTATTGTCACAGTTTAGCATCTTAAGACAATTTCATTTCATAATAATGCAAAACTTTATGCCGATTTCATTTTCAGGAGCCAAATTATTTGGAAATTAGAGGCGAAATGTGAAAGTACACCTCTAATCAGAACTAAATATTGTTGGGACAGTTAAGACCCAGTAAATAAATCGATCCATTGTGTCTGTTGTCCCGCTGCGATCGGTTTAACCTACTTTTAGCCGCCTGCTGGTTAGTCTGGATGTCAGGGAGACATGTCGATAACAGAGTGGAAATGTTGTGTTTCTCTCAGCAGCCGTCAAACGCAGGACACCTTGCACGGCTTACTGTCAACTGTAAACCATTATTTAAGTCTGTTTATGTGTCAGATATAGCTCCCCTTTCTTCCTGGATCAAGTCTGAACCTGTTCTGTTATAAGTGACGATAAGTCTGGCTTATTTTAAACTGCTGGTTTGTTTTTGTGCCGTCTTGCAGCAGCGTAGCAGATAGCAACTTCGACCTCCACGGAGACGTCCACAGTGGAGCGGTCCTGCCCACCAGCAAGGTGAGGAGCGTTTATCACTGATGTCACGCCACCATTTTCACTCAAGTTTTGCTTCTTTTTCTTGGTGTAATTCTTTTTTATGCTCCAAATAATAAAAGCAAACTTAATTGTCGGGAGTTGGATGTTACTGGATTCATATTAAAAAGCTTTTGCTGTTTCTGAAAGTTACTAAATCTCTACTAGAAACTGAAGTTATGTTTTTTGTTTTTGTTTTTTATCGAGTATGATGCAATTTTTCTTAGTAAGAAAGGTTAAAAAAAAGCAAGTACAATTTAAATATATAATTTTCTACACTTCTTTAGATTCACTGAAGAAAAATGATCAAAATTATTCTCGTCACCAACAAAATGGACAAGATTTTTACCCTAAAATTACAAATCTTTTACCTCAATCACCAGCATGACGCAACTTAAAGCTTTCTTAAAAGCTTTTTAGGAAAAATCTAAGTGTAATTTCTACTTCAATCTATAATTTCTCCAGAAAATCTATAATTTCTTCAAAATCAGCCTAAAAACTTATGAATGTGGCTTCAGCTCAGAGACGTTTTTAAACTTCACCTCTAAATTATCATTTTTTCTAAGGTGATCGAAATAGCCTGACAGTGATATTTTTGAAGCAGTCGGTGAAATAATTTTTAAACAAGTTCCGGCAAGTTAAACTCACCCGATGAGATTTTTTGTAAAAAATGCAGCGAATAGCAGCCGTTTATTTGCTCAAACCTGGCATGTTTGGTTAGGTGCGACATAATATTCCCTTTTTAGAGGTAATACTAACAGATTTCTAACACTGTTGGCTAAATTGCGCTTAAAACTTAAACTTCAACTGGTTCTGTCCTAGTTTTATTTACGGTGTAGACAAAAAAAAATACAGACAATTCCTAGAAGAATACATTTTACTGTGAAAGATGGAGTTATTCCTGATTTATTTTGTTTATTTTCAGGAGGAAATTACTTCTACAACTCTTTAGGGTTTAAAATATGATATAGTATTATTACTGGAAAGATAAACTGTCTGATTTTGTATTTCGTATCTAACTTATTGGGCAGAAGAAAAAAAAAAATATATATATATATATATATATTTTATACCTTTTTTTGTGTTTGCAGAGCTCTGGAAAACTGGAGATGGAGAGAGGAATGGTCAAACCGATGATCAGGGGAGAGCAGCAGGACAGCAGGTCCCTGGATCTATCTGACGACAGGCCCGAGCTGACTCTTCCAGCCAGCATCGACTTTAGAGAAAATTGTGAGCACCTCCTTTTGCCTCTGTGGGTCAATAGCTGGAAACTATTGAACCTTTTCTAGTCACCGCCAGTCTGACCTGATATCGGTGTGCCACAAAGGGCCGAAAAGCTAAATCATTTTATTTTTATTTTTATTTCTATTTCATCCACTAAATCTGCATAAATCTGTTCAAGAAATTTTTTTTTTTGCATCCCAGTGTTCCAGACACAGCAGCCTGTCAGACCCAGGATTTATACTTGTATCATCATCAATATCTGGTATTTAGTTGCTGTTTTTATTGGAGCAAACTTTTTTTTTAATGTAATATTTTTTTCAATCAACCGGAGGACAAGTTTCATACAGTTTTAAAATTGTTTCCCTCTTTAAACCGAGTGTGTCGATGTGTTTTATTTGACTTGCATTTAAAGTTTTAGTTAAAAAGCGCGTCTTTCTGAAACCGGGTGTTTCCCACATTCCTTTCAGCTCAAAGCTCTTTCCGCTGTTTGCTTTGTTTTCGTGCACCTTTGTGTTTGTTCGACTCCCTCTTTGTTGACTCTCCTCCAGCTTTTGTGCACGCTGCATGTTTGCCGTAGCGTGAGCTCATTTATTTTTCCGGACAGACAAGGTTTCAGTCGCTCATACACAGTAGTGCAGACCTTTTAACTCCCACGATGCAATGCGGGGATCAGTCATATCCAAAAGGCGACGGTGACACACATTGACAGCCGCTCTGCTCTGATCTTCGGGTTTTAGATGCTAAATAGCAGCTGCAACCAGTTTGACTTCAAATAGATTTAAAGAAATTCTAGGAAACAGATTTCAACAGATGGTTTACCAGAGAACTTAAATATCCGTCCACTCTGTTGTTTTTCCAGAGAGAAAATGCTTTAAGTTTAACGTTTGTTGCTGCCATATTGGCAGATTTGTGCAAGATGTAATAAAAGATTAATATTAAATCAAGGTACATATAGGACAAACTAGGAATTTGTTTTGGTGTGATTGCACCGAGGCAGCCATTTGTGGCGCCAGGTAGGCAAAGGGTCTTGCCTAAGGACCCACACTGGATGCTGTGGTGTATTTTGCCATGGATTTGAACCCATGACCTTCCAATTTGAAGTCAGGCAACATACCACTTGAGCTATCCAGCCGCAATCAAGCAACATTAATATAAACATGGTGAACTTCAGAAAAATAATTTCATTCATGTTTGGAGGAATATAAAAAAGCTGGATTTTTCAATGATATGTGTTTTATAGGATTAAAACTTTGGTAATTGTCTGGAAAGTTGCAGCAACTATGATGCTAAACATAAGCAGTGTGGACGTAAACCTGTTTATCCAGTCTTATCTTTTTACTTAAATTAGACCAAGTAATATAATTTTTTGAATTATGTTTCGTTAACGTTGCCATTTGGCAACACAGTACGATGGTGGAAGTGAATTAAGTTTGGTTTTTTATTGAAAAAAGTGTAAAAACTCCGGTTATAGTCTAAAAACGGCATTAAAGGTGAACAATAAAACTCGTTTAAAAGTTAAAAACAATTAAAATACATATTTTTGACATTTTTTGACATCTATTAGACTTTTTAAATTGATCTGAGTGTCTTCATGCTGCCGTATTTGCCTTACTGCTTCCCCTCAGCTTTCAGGCACAGTTAGGTCTCACACTTTGTAAATATACAACTGTAAAAAGAAGAAAAGGGTATCAAATATAGTCATATGAAATTTGGACGGGATTAAATCCATTATTAGTGCAGCCTCTAGTCTAGAAGATCAGTGCCTGCTAGATGCTGGGCTAGAGATGCAATGGTAATACAATATTAAGCGATCAAATACAGCAAAATAAAACGTATAATAGTGAACTTTCCTCACTTATTGATGAGTATACATTTTTTCCTGGTCAAAAAATATCATACACATACTTTTTGTTATGTTTTTGGAGGGGTAAAAAAGTGAGCCTCCTTACTGGGTAGACGTCTGTGGAAATGGGTGTCAAAATTCCCTCCAGAAAGTCATGTGACAAATTTGAACGCTGCTATTGGCTCAAAGGATTCCATCTGTCTTGAAGTGCATTAGATTTTAGAAGTGGAGGAGGGATTTCAATGATGACGACATCGTACCGTAAACCCGTTGGTTTGATACGATGGTAAAAAAAGTTGCATCCCGTTTGCTCTTCCAGCCGAAGACACCTTCCTGTCTGCCATCATCAACTACACCAACAGCTCCACGGTGCATTTCAAGCTGTCGCCCACGTACGTCCTGTACATGGCCTGCCGCTACGTCCTGTCACCCACCTACCGCCCCGACATGTCGCCGTCGGAGAGGACGCACAAAGTCATCGCCATCGTCAACAAGATGGTGAACATGATGGAAGGCGTCATACAGGTTAGTAATTCGCTCCCCCGTGTTTGTCGTTACATCTTTTTTTGGAGGATTTTGGGTTAATACGTTGACGTTAAGCTCACACACTACTCCTCGTAGTTGTAAGATGTGTTTGCATTCGCACGCCTCTTTTTCTCCCTTTGCGCTTTGGTGTTTTAGGATATTTCCCATCCATCGGGAAGCCATCGTTGCTCCCTGCGACAAAGAAATGCATGAAGTTTACTTGAGCATCTGGATTTTTATGTTTTTTATTTTATTTAACTCACAGATTCTTTTCCAAAATGTTTGATTTTGAAGGGATTTATTAAAATATTTTTAAATATGAGGCCCAGAAGGAAATACGTATGCTTTGGGGCATACGTATTTCCATTGTTTATTACTTTCAACATCATCATATGACATTTTTTTTGCCAAAATTAACTTAAATTACATGAAACTGTTCAGAACAACAACAAAAATAAATAAAATAATATATGTATATATATGTATATATATATATATATATTTTATTTTTTTTCAAAATAAATATATTCAACAAGCTGTTATTCAGATATAATAAAGTTTTCAAGTAAAGAAAAACAAGAAATTTACAGATATGAAAGTTTGGTCCGATACCAATAATAAAATTTTTGTTGTAGCTTAGAACCGAGATTTACAGATATTATCCACATTTTCTTTTCCTTTTCAACACCTTGAAAAAATAAAATAAAAATAACCACACCACTGACATTGCATCCATGCTTTGGTTAAACACCCAGAATCCTGAAATCCATAAGAAACAGGATGGAAATAAATCTGTCATTAATATCTTCACAGTTTTACTTATCAGACTGATATCGATATGTTAAAGAAACATTTGCTGATATTGGCGTCAATATAGCCTCCATTCCTGTGATAAAAGAATGTATATTACTCTTATTTCAAATGTTTTGACTTTTATTAACTTGGTCTTGGAATCTGAGCCCGTTTTTCTCTTTTGTTTCTATGAAAGAACTGATTTCCTTTGGAATAAATGAAGGATTTTTGATTTTATTTGATTTTCAACAGCCAGAGAAACCAGCTTGGAGTCTCATCAGTACATCAGCTCAAACGTCTCTATTAGTGATTATTGTATCTTCCATTTGTCGTGTTCAGAACAATCTCTGGACATTCATGGTGCAGGAATACAGGTTAAAATTGAACTTCAACCTCTCATTGCGAAGGTAAAATCTTATGGAAAGCAGTTTAAATAAATATTTAATGAAATAAATTAATATCCCTGTTAAATGGCATCAAAATTATTAATTAAAGGAGATTTTTTTATTTTATTAATTTTGTATTTATTTTAATTTTTTCACAATGTTAATTTTTTTGTATTTCATTCATTTCGCAATGGATCTGTTTAGTGGAAACGAAGGACATCTGAGAAATCCAAGTTTTAATGCAAAGACGGTTAGCATAAATGGTCGCCAAAAAAATGGCCTCCATTCATTTCTTCTCGTTCATGATGTCATTTGCTCCCTTTTGCGCGTCGGAGGAGGATGAAGGCGTCTGAATGGAAACTCTGTTCGATATTTTTCTAATTTCTCTTCCACTGGGTCGCTTTTCCTTTTGAACATTACGGACCAGCCCCCTTATTTCAATATACGACCATGAAATGAAAAGAGCGATAAATGAAAAACCTAAAGCCACTGAAATAGTAATACAATAATTACAAAATAAAAGCATCACAAAGTAAAATAAATTTCAATTCTGGAATAACTTAAAAATAAAAACAAAATTGTGAAATAAAAAAATGGAAAACATTAAATGTTAAGAAAAATCATTAATTATTTAAGGGGGATATCAATTTATTTAATGGAATATTTATTTGATTTTGAATGAAACTGTTTTCCACAAAATCCAACCCAGCTTAAAAACACATGAAATATCTACTTCACCAACGTTCCTTAAAATGAACAATGGAACCAGGATCTCCTCGACTAGTCGACTCATCATGCAGCCTTCAAAGTGCAAGAAAATTTTGTATCTATTCTCAAGTTACCAATAATGAAGTAAAATATCCTCAGTTTTTTAATGTTTGGTGTTTCGACGTTTTTGACGTTCACAAACTCATCGTGCGTTACGTCGTTTGCCATGTGTGCGCCAGAGTGTCTCTGTGTTTACATGCCGTGTCCATACTGTAGCTGTTGACGTGTTTTCTCTCTGTCCTGTAAATGTGTCCTCCTCTTCCTCGTCCTCCTCCTCTTCCACTTCCTTCTGTCCAGGAGATTGCTGAAGGGGATCAGGTAGGACATGACCACATCACATGGTTGCCAAAGACTTCTTTCTCTTCTCTACTCTGCTCAATTTCTCTCCCTGTTTGGGTTGGGCGATGTTGAAAATCAGTCAGATTTGCACCAAAAACATTGATGGATGTGGTGAAAATTGCACTAATTTCCAACAAACCATTAAAAAAAGAGGTAATTATTATTAGTAAATTATTCCAGCAACTACTATAATTTTAAAGTTGAAATAAACACTTTAAAATCCAAGTTTTCAGGTTTAAGCTGCCAGATTAATATTATATTTTTCTTAACTGAAAAGTGCAAAACACGTTCGACGTGAAAGTCGTGAGAGAGAAAAAAATATTTCAACAAGTATGCAAAAAACATTTTAATATCTACTGTAGAGTTAGCTTCCAATAACTGGCTGGGTCACTATTTTGACTTTAAACACAAAATCAAACCCGCCATATTGAATCCGTTAAAGGAAGGAAGACGTTAGAAATCATGCCAATGTAAAATTTGTTTTACCGCTAACGCAAAACAAGCATGTTGTTCAGCGGATGCTAATGTTGAACGGTAAACCTGCTAATGCTAACCTGTGTCCATGATAAAACCAGCAGGCACGACATCGGTAGATGTTTAGAGAAGTTTACTGTAGAACTACATCCGAGTACGTAATGAAACTTAATTTGCTGCATTACGGGTCGAGAATGTCCGAAGAGGAACTTAATCTGCTACGAAAAAAGACTAGAGCTCTGTTTATTTAGCCACTTTATAACTCTCTTAAAGATATTATGCCGTGGAAGGCTCTTGATGTTATTAGCCAATCAGCCAGGTCCCTCTGTTAGATTTTTTTAACTCTTATCCTAAATCTAAGATAAAACTGACGGCTGATCACCCTTTTTCTGTCTCGTTCCCTGTTTTTTTAGTTTTTTTATGACAAACAAGCTCCTTCAGATGATGATTTTGAAGACTGATGTCTAGCCTTTGGCTTTTAACTTGACGTGACTAGACTCTGTTTTTAGTATTACGAACCATCGTTACCGTCCTGTGTTGTGACTTTTGTGCAGCACTTCGGTCGGCCGTGCGTCGTTTTTCTAAGTGCTTTAGATATAAACATTGTATGGCTTACCCATTTCAAAATAAAAGCATAAACATAAACCTCCAACTGCCTGGTTTACAAAACTCCCAAGTAGATTAACACTTAAGAATGTATCCAGAGAAAGAATTTGACAGTTGGCCAAAGCGCTAATCTAAAAGTTGGCGCATTAGTTGGGATGCACCAACCAATGCAGCAAAATCTTTGAATTGCTGAACATGCACTTTTTCTTTCATCCGTTTCTGATGCAACTGGGTAATTATTTACAACACAAGACGCTTTACTTTGCACAACCTTCCCCTCGTTTTGCCTGGGAGGCTAATGTATACGTGGATGTTTGGCTGCTTCCTCTAATAGGTACAATCAATAGTGTTAATCGTAAAAAGCTTCCGCTATCCCATCCCTAAAGATATTTCAGGTTCTATTTATATTACTCACATTTAAAGTTGATGAAATAACATCGCTCAACCTTTTGGGTGTTCTGCGTCCTTCACTCTCCTCGTCTTCTCTCTGTGCTTTATTTATATATTTTTTTAAAACCAGCCCATCATTGTTGCTGCTGCTCCTTTGTTTTTTGTTTTTCTCTTCTTGTCCATCCTAACTGAAATGTAAAAAAACAAACAAACAAAAACTAAACGTCCAGTCCACAGCTGGAAAACTGAAGCAACAACAGCAACAACAACCTGACTAACCTCATTTAGCTTCCTGGGACCTGCCTGGTACTAAAAAACCCAAACAAGCTGAGAAACGGCCCCCAAGCAACCCCTCTCTATCAAGTCTGCTCCATCTTTAACTCTGGCGTCTGTTCCTCTGTTGTTCGTGTGACGTCTTGCTTCTCCTCAGCGGTGCGAACGAGGCGACAAGTCTGTTTGGAGAGTCATTGAACATGTTCGGCCATCCGTCTTGTGATTTTGGATTCTCTCACCTCAGCCTTTCATTCTCTGGCTGTTCTGAATGAACGGGGTTCATTTTTTTGTGTTTGTATGTTTGTTTCTGTCCCGTGTGATTATTTTTTTGTTGGTTTTTTTTAAGGTTGGGAAGGATTAGCGCAGGGAGACGGTTAGCCAACTAAATCTATCCTCCATTATCGCGTCCGAATCCTTTTGTCACTACGTCACATAGCAGGCACTCTCTGATTGGTCGACGCTCAAGCGTCCAGCAGCAAAATCATGGCATCAAATAAGGGTCAGCAAGAATTTGAACACATAAAAAGATTTTGTACATCTGTAAAGCTTAATCCGATGATCACACAAATTCCCCACCTTCAAGTGTGACCCTGAAGTTACAAGGTTACAAAACTCAAGCTGCAAGTACGAATTTTGACGGATCAGCACGTCGCTTACTGACTTGTCCGTTAACCTGCTGTCCACCCGCTTACCAACCGACCAACCATCCAATCAAGGAGCAGAAGTTCCAGCCAGCACACCAACTACACTCGCACTCACAAACCTTTTTTGTTTCACTAGGTCAAAACTTTGTTACACAAATGTTTGTTTCACAAGTTCAAATTCTTTCCGACCCTTTTTTAGTTCCTTACAAAAGCTCAGATTTCCCATCCACGAGGCTTTCCTACGCTCCCAGACGCGTGTCTGCATAGACTTTGCATGGATTTGACGTCCTAGTGGTCAGTTTAGGAACAGGGGTTAAAATATCACCTTGTTTTAAATGTAGAAAAATCCTCTTGATCTCGGGAAACCTGGAAGTATTTTACTTTTTTGGTTTAAACAATTACATTCCTTAGTGCTTGTCACTAGAAAGTGTAGCTTTTGAAAAAGAAGGGCGAAAGAAAATGAACTTACTTGCGTCACGTTTATGTAAAACTCTTTCACCATTTCAGATTTTTGAGGCCACCGCTCTAATCGATGATCGATTTCAGATTCAAAATGACTAAATTCACCGTTTTTTTTTTTTTTTTTTTGTTATTTTAAAAAATTTGGGTTTCAAAAAAAATCTTCAAAGTTTTCAGAACTACTTGAGATTAAATTAAATATTCCTTCAGATTATGAGACTCTGAAATCGACACTTTGGAAATCGATTCTTAAATGGAGTGAGGAAAAATCAAATTTCTTTCAACGATATTTAGTTCATATGCTTTACTTTGTGTAATCCAGGTAGCTTGGTTATTCTCCTCCCTAGATTCAAATAAATTAAACAAATGTTCACTTCAGATAACAAAATTCCCCTACGTTAAAAAAATGGCAGAACTCCAAGCTAACCTCTCCCGTTGAACATGTTTTATTTTCTCTGGTGACGTAACTGGACTTGTGTGTGTGTGTTGGTCACCTTCAAGTTAATCTGGTAAACGATTGTTTTGGGTTCGCCACAAACGCTGCAGCGATGACCCATCTTCTTCTCGACGCAGGGTTGAGTGATGGTTTGAGGCATGAATCTATCTCTGACGTAACAACTGCTCCTTCTGGCTGCAGCTTAAACTCAAACCTCGCTGTTGTTTTTCTCGGCTTCTGGTTTACGCCTTCAGCCTCCGCCTGCTGTAACGGCTTCCTCTCTGTTGTCTGTTGTCCGTCTGTACGTGTGGCTGCGTTTGGGTTTCCTTACAGAAACAGAAGAACATCGCCGGGGCGCTGGCTTTCTGGATGGCCAACGCCTCCGAGCTGCTGAACTTCATCAAGCAGGACCGGGACCTGAGCCGCATCACTCTGGACGCCCAGGACGTCCTCGCCCACCTCGTCCAGATGGCCTTCAAGTCAGTTTCGGTGCTCGTTAAAGCACGATTTGTTGTTTTAGCTTCAATCTTTTTAGAATTTGTCTAAGATCTCTAATCCCTAATGTCAGTGATGCCCGGATTGATTAATTTAACGTTAGTTTCAGTATGAGCTACAGCAGATATTCATGATCTATCATGTCTTACGGCAGGTACCTAGTTCACTGTCTACAGGCTGATCTGAACAACTACATGCCAGCTTTCCTGGACGACCCCGAAGAGCACAATCAACAGAGACCCAAGATCGGTAATTTCTGCCCTATATTCAAGTAGCTTTTGAAACTGAAACTATCAGTAGCATCTTTATTCCCAATCGCTGTTATATTAATAGTTTGTCCGTCCGATTTTAAGTGAACTAATACCGGATTATGTCGGTCTGCAGCTAAAATAATAAGATTGTTCTAGCATTTCTATAGAGCAACTTTATCCAGCATGCAGCGCTGTGATCACGACAACAATGTTTTCCAACAAAGCAGCCATGGGTAGCAGCGACGTTGACTTTGCGTCGTTTCAGCTGAGTCCAAAACTTGCCGTGCACAAGTTTCCTATTCTGACCGATTTATCGTCTAAATCTCCAAGAAAGTCAAAAACAGTCGTCTGACAATGACGTTAAACAGACTACAGAATCAAACGCAACTCTAGTAAGGAGAACAATCTCAGTACATACACATTTGGAGATGTTTGAGATATTCTACCAGTCTGTGGTTGCCAGTGTCCTCTTCTACACCGTGGTGGACTGGGGGAGCAGCACATCCAAGAAGGACACCTCCAGACTGGACAAACTGGTCAGGCGAGCCGCCTCTGTGTTTAGTAAGAAGCTGGACTCTCTGGGGTCGGTGGCAGAGACAAGGACACTAAAGAAACTTCTGGACATAATGGAGGATGCCAGCCACCCTCTGCACACTGTCCTCACCAATCAGAGGAGCCTGATCCTCCCCAAATGCAGGACGCGTGGGGGAAGGAGGAGGTGATGGGAAGAGGAACAAGGATCAGCCCCCCCTTGTGCAAAACATTACCTACGGTCACTAATGCGCAATATTCTTCCTGCAAATATTCATGTCAACTACTGTGTAGTCTGTGTAATCTACTTCTTTATATGGTCAGTGCATCTCTGAAGTGCAATAACTAAAAGAAGCATATTCTAGGACAGTACAACTGTCTTATGCTCTTTGTACTATGTACACTCTTTTATATTGTCTTATATTTTGATTTAATTCTTTATGTAGTCTTTTCAATCGCGCTGGTGCTCATGGGAAATGCAGTCCTACTTTAGATAAAACACTGAAGTGTCCTCACTAGGCCGCCAAAATCAACTGAAGCCGAAATGTCTTTAGTGCTGCTTTAATTACTTGCGCAATTTTGAAGGCGTAGAATTCGTCAGACAGCTTTTGTCTTGCAACCAACGTAGCTTTTTGAGGTCAGGATTATTCTTCTGGCTGCCAAAGACTTTTCCCAGGATAACTGTACGAACATCGTACGGTTCTTTGGAAGAATTTATTTTTCTGTTGTCTGTCACACAATCTCAGCCGTTTAGGCAAAAATGTGTAATGCTTTAAGTTTCGCTGCCGTTTCCACCGAAACCGTGTCTGTTTTTTATCTCGTTGATGACCTGATTGGCAGAAGTCTTCTTGTTCTTCTCCCTACTCCTGCTTCGCCTCCTCTTCTTCTCCTGTTAGGCACCAGATTTAAGTTCATCTTTGTTTTCAGTCATGTATGAACTTGCCAACGTGCCTCGCTCTAACTCCTGCTCGTTGCTTCCAGAGGACGTCCTGCACACCCTGACGGGCGCCATGTCGCTGCTGCGCCGCTGCCGGGTCAACGCCGCCCTCACCATCCAGCTTTTCTCGCAGCTCTTCCACTTCATCAACATGTGGCTGTTCAACAAGCTGGTGACGGAAGCCGACTCGGGCCTCTGCTGCCACTACTGGGGCGCCATCCTGCGGCAGCAGCTGAGCCACATCGAGGCCTGGGCCGAGAAGCAGGGCCTGGAGCTGGCGGCCGACTGCCACCTCAGCCGGATCGTCCAGGTGAGAGCATGCCGTGACCTTTAGTTTCCCGGTTGCCCTGCTGGTTCCTGTCAGCAATAGTCCGATAAAGAGCAGGAAACCAGGCTAGGTAGGGAGGAACGATCCAAATTAATGGTTTCTGCAGAGCTGGAATACATTCATCCATCTTTTTTCTTTATATGTCCATTTAACCGCCTGTCCATCTCCATTTCTTTCTTCTCATCTGTCCATTTATCCCTCTTTTAGTCCCTGTCCATCTTTCTCTCTCTATTTTTGTTTATTCTGTCATCCGTCCGTCCATTTCCACCAATTTATCGCTCTTATTTTCATCCATCCTTCTCTCGATGTCTGCTTGTCAGTCTTCTGTTTCCAAAGCCTGACCTCTTACCCATGAAAATGTGCATAACTTTCATTCAGAGCAAAAAAAAACCTGTTCAGTTTTAACTCACCGCTATCTGAAGTCCTTATCCGTGTATCCAGCTTCTTTTTTCTTGGTCTCCTCAGGCCACCACCCTGCTGACCATGGACAAATACTCCATGCAGGACGTGCAGAACATCCACAACACCTGCTTCAAGCTCAACTCGCTGCAGCTCCACGCCCTCATGACCAACTATCGCTGCGCGCAGGACGAGCCGTACATCCCGCCCGTAAGACAAACCAACGCAAACGCGCGTCCGGATGGAAAGAAACCACGAGGCGTACTGAGTGTCCGTGTGTGTGTGTGTGTGTGTGTGTGCGCGGCAGGAGCTCATAGACCACGTGGTGGCGGTGGCGGAGAACACGGCAGACGAGCTGGCGAGGAGCGACGGCCGTGAGGTGCAGCTGGAGGAGGACCCGGACCTGCAGCTGCCGTTCCTGCTGCCAGAGGACGGCTACTCCTGCGACGTCGTGCGCCACCTCCCCAACGGCCTGCAGGACTTCCTGGAGCCGCTGCTGCAGAGGGGTAGACGTCACTCTCCTGTTGCTTTTGTTCATTTTTATTATTTTAAGCGCGATCTCAACATGATGCCATGCTGTTCGTCGTAGGGTTCTGCAGGCTAACGCCACATCCGCGCTCTCCCGGTACGTGGACAGTCCACTTCGAAGGAGCCGACAATGACAACCACTTCTCTGCTGCTGACAACACCGAGATGGTATTTGTTCTCCCTCATCTTGGGTGTTTATGGATTTTATAGCATTATTTCTATGTGCATGGTTGCTTTTAAAAGCTTGCAGGAAAAATGCCACGCTCACGTCCGACTTTTTACATCTGAACTTTGGCGCTTTCGAATGTAAATCGCAATGAAAGACGTGTATCAAAATTGTTAAATACCGTTCCACCCTGATAGCTGAGTTCATCAAGTCGACAGGCGAGGTTGTTCGCGTGATAACAGACAGAAGTCGCCGTTGAAGCCCGAATCTTTTAGAGCCAGAAGAAGAGTTATGAGGACACAGTTTAAAGAGAGTAAAAAAACAAAACCGCTTCAGATGCACTTTGCACTTACAAAAGCAGTGAGCAATAATTTGCAGCAAAACAAGCATTTGAAAATCTGAAATGATGTTTTAATGAAGTATTCAAGCGTGTGTATGAATGTCTGATGCTTATAAAGTTTATGTTTAAAAAAAACAACGTATTCCTCCCTCTAAAGGCTCCAGGTAACCGTCGTCGGAATGTGAGATCCCCATGTTTGAAGCGTTTGTAAAGAACAATTGTTCTTGTTTTTCCCACTTTTGTCCTTAATTTAACCTGGTGGCACAAAAATTACGCTATACAACGATGAGGGGGAGCATTTTAAGTGTTAAATATCAGAATAAAGTTCAACTAAACTTGACGTTTTGCAGGTTTTAGCATCCGGCCTGTAATATGGGTGCGCCTTATTGTTCCGAAAATACGGCACTTGATGACATTTAAAGATGTGTTCCACATAAAATGGTTTACATTGAAGCTAACAAACTTGAACATGTTTGCATATCTGTTTTCAGATTTTCAATTAAATGTAAATACAGAAAACAAAGTTGTATCAGATTAGTTTGTTATAAAAATATAGGTATCATATTTTAAAGATAATTGCCTTTCAAAGCCTAATGTAGATATTGTATGCAGATATTGCACAAGAACTTACAAAAACCTTCTAAAACGGCCCTTTAATGTTGTGCATTTGAAAGACTTACAATTGAGGCGTTAAAGTGCCACATGTGGCTTTGGGGATGTAATCTTATTAAAAACAAAAAAGCTTGTGTTTCTTATGTAGGATAATGCTTAGATTTTAAAGTGGTATTCATATTTTCACAAGATGCTCTCAGATCTTTGGAGTTCCTGTCTTCTTTACTTAAAAACTGTTAAAAATCTTCCTTGGATCTCTTAGATTATGCAGCTAGAAAACACCCGATGTGAACCTGCGGTCTGGGAAAAAGGTTGAATTCAATAACAGAAACGAAGCTGCAGACAGGCTGACTGCTCGGCTTGACACGTTTCTGCTATTTTTAGCGGCTCGTAAACCCGAAGGCCGCTTTGATCCGCGTCCATAGGTTCATCTGTGTGGTCCTCCGTTTGAACGGCAGCAATTACAACGACTCCAGGAGGAGTTATTTACTTCTGAGAAGAGTCTCTCCAGTTTAATCAACACCGATCGCAGTGGAGGAGTTAGTTAGTGAGCTTGCAGCAGTAAATGATAGACTGCGCGCACACTCAGCCACTTCCTGTGTAACTGGTTCGTTTATCCCTGCTTTTAAGACTGTAGTCTCGACTTGATGCAGGCCTGTGTGATTAACGGTGTTCAGGCAGGCTGAGGCACAAAGCTAAAAAAACACGCAGAGGTTCATAGAAATCTAAATGTTGGATTATGTTTGAGAGGAATGTTTGCACACATGAGACAAACTGCATAATGAAGCATGTTAGTGAAGTATCTAAGTTCGTTTTCTGATCTAATTTAAAGAAGTTGGTCTGTAGGTTGGATCACTGGCCTGTTTTTTATTTGTCTTTATGTCTTAAGTCTGCGTCCATCAGATCTGGTCGTTATTTTTTTAGCTCTGCAGAAATGCTGTAAAAGAAATTTACAATTGTCCTAAAATAATTAAATTCTATGTATTCAAGGTATATTTTCTAGATCGTTCTATCCCTTCATCCATTGATCCATTAATGTTCTGTTAGAGACGAGAGTACGACAGAAGACTGTAGTAACGCAGCTTTTTAAAACGAAGTATAGTTCAGTTTGTTGTTGTTTCAGGACGTGTTTAAAAGAAGGCAGTCATGTTTAGTTGAAGTCTCCTTCATCGTGACGTGGGAACCTCAGCAGATCTCTCCCCACCCGGCGACCCCGCCCTCCCTAAACGAGCCCTGCTGTGTGTATGAATGCGTGTTTCTGGGTTGGCATGATGTGGTTTTCATTCTTGACTCCGTTCCAGACACCACGGGTCCCTCTGTAGCCCCCCCCCCCCTCCTTCATCCACCCACCCATCCATCCTTCCTTTCCTTCATTCCATCCCTCCCTCTTTTTTTTTGACTGCAGCGTCTCAGTTTCCAACGTTTCTCGGAACCGAACGGAGGCTAGCTGGATCTCCTTCAGGCGTTTAGCTTTAACAGTTTGTCCTTCCTGTCTTGCTCCCATTTCAGCCAATGAGGAAGGAGCCGGAGGTCGTCACGGTGACCCTGAAGAAGCACAACGGCATGGGCCTCAGCATCGTGGCTGCCAAGGTAGGAAGCGACACCTGGCGTTTGTGTTTGTCCGTAATAGCGTGTTAAAAGCCGCAAACAGCTTCTTCTTTGTTCGAGCCCGCCTGGGAACACATGGAGTGTGTTTAGCGTGTTTTGTGTCACGTTGGGAGACGCGGCGCTGACGGAAAAGGCCGCCACGCTTCCACTGTTGAGTCTGACGGCGGTGCGTGAACTAAACACTGACGCTGCACAGAAGCTTCTGGACGGAAACACCCCCGCTCTGTTCAGTGTCCCGGTTTGTTTGCCATCCATCAGAGGCTCTTTGGGGCTTTTGTTTTGACAGCTGTGAAGTCTCAGCAGCAGGACTACTGGACCGTTGTTCCTAAAACTTAATGTCAGAATACATTAACCTCTTAGAAGCTGCTTATTTGGATGGATGTAGAAGAATTTTGCTCGGTCTACAGATTTAAGAAACGGTTAATGTTTTTGTTCCATAATTCAATTAAACTGAGTCTTTTTGGACAAAGTTAAATCTATTAAGATTTTAAATAAAACAAGAAAAACATTCACAATTTAAATTTATACATATTGTAAACATTTCCTGGAGTTGTGGATTTTTAGACATTGTGTTTTTCCGCCTCTCCCCATGAAAACAACACATATACGTTAAAACTTCTGGTTAACATGACTGAGGCTAGCATGAAAAATGTCTATTTTAACAAAATGTTTGGCTGCTGCAGTATCACCCGTTCTCCTCTGGAGGAAGTCCAGGCTCTTGGAAGCATGATTTAGGCAAATTATCAGCGGATCAGATCCGATTTGCTGCAGCATTTCATTGCATTTAGAGGAAAACATTTTCTTTCTACAGATTTTTTGGTTCATTTGGACACGATTGCCTCCAGCAGCTGCTACAATTTTGATGAGGAGTTAATCTGTTGGGTTGAGATCTGGTGGCTCAATAAAAATCTCCTTTGTGATACATCGATATTCAGGTTGGCTTACTTGGTGCTAATGCCTGTTTCGTGCAGCAAATTGTTAAATTCGACAATGGTTTATTTTGTGGTTTTTCTTTTACAAGCTGTAAAGCTTTTTGGTCCTGTAGTGAACACAAACATGGACAGATTGATCTAAAACAAGAAGTCTGGCTAAACCTCTCCACGTCGGGGTAAACAAACATGGCGGACGAAGAAGAAACGATGGTTTGTGGAATATTTTCACAGAGAGACAAACGATACGGTATTTTTTGTTGCACCATTACTTTTTTTTTCTTCTTTATTTTGGGTTCCCTTACTAGTTTCCATCACCTCGCTTTGTAATTGACCAAAAGTCCCATTTGACAGTCTGTGCATTCATTTGTTTCACCCTTATCAGATGTAGAGATGGAATAAGTCAAGTTTGTCAGAGTTGAGCGCCTGCCTTGAGCAGCTCCACGTGTGCGTGTGTGAGATTCGTGCGTACACGCTTAAAATAATTGTTCTTTCAGATAGATATGAGTATCAATGCGCGCTCAACCTTGATAAAACTCGCCCAGGGTGACTTTTAAAGATGTGTCCCACATAAAATGGTTTACGTTGAAGCTAACAAACTTGAACTGAATTGCAAATCTGTTTTCGGATTTTCTATTAAATGTAAATACTCAATGGGGGAAAACAAATGTTGAATCAGATTAGTTTCAACACACAACTCTGGAGCATCGAGATAATCGCAGCTTCCTTAAGATTGTGTAAACTGGAGGATCGGGACAGAAAAATCTTGCTGTGTGAACCCGGTTGAAGGAGCTAAAGTAGCCTTAGGTTTTATTACAAGTCAGATTGGATCTATGGTTTTATGTCGCTAATTCTCAGTCTGTAAAACCTTAATGCTGTAGCTAAAGTTTTGACCTGTTGCCTGTTGACCAACGTCCTCTGCTGTTGGAGCTACTCCGCTTTGAGCTCTTTGAGATGGTATTCCTAGAAATCGGGAATAAAGTGCATTTTTCAGGGCATTGAGAATAAATAAAGGGGAAAAAAGTAATTAAGATTTCTTGCCTGAGGCATTATCTGACCTTCAGTTGGTCAGGATGACCCCTCTCATTTTTTTAAGTAAACTTTAAAGAGAAATACTGTTACGTTTAGTGACATCTAGTGGTTAACTTACAGTTTGCAACCGATATTAACTCTCCGTGTCTGCAGAACACAATTAATTGTTCATGTTGCTTCAATAAAAACCCTGATTCTGTCAAAATCATTGCAGCGATTTTTAACAATACTCAGATCTTTTCTTTCTTTTATTATAAATAAATCAGGTAAACAACTAAAGGTGGGCTTCGTTCATGCAAGACTAACATATTTAGACACATTTGTGGGAAGAATGCAGCGTTTTAGACGTGTTTAAATTGAGGAGCACGGAGCATCAAGACACTTTGTCTTTTCGAGGAGAGCGAGTTTCCTGCTGGATCTGAGAGCTTTCCGGTGCGGAGGAAGGACGTTTCGGAGGAAGCCTCCTCGCTCTGTTTATTTTCAGAACGTCAAAGGAGGAGGCGGCGTCATCGTAACGCTTGTGTGGGATGTGGGGGGGGAAAGGCAGGTGGAGCACATTTTATCAAACAGCCAGCCGGTGAACTGGGCTGAGCTCTGTCCTGTTATATAACTGTGTGCGGCTGCCGCGGCGTTCCCAGCGTACGCTTCACCTCTCGGATCCCCGTCCGACTAAACGCCTGCAACGGGGAACATCTGGAGGAGTTTGGCTTTCTCTCCTTAACTGCTGTGGAACGTTGCTTTGTTTTTCTCCTCTTCACAACTTTTTCACATGAATTCTTGTGAAATCTTATGCACTTGGATTATTTTATTTTTTTCTTCAACTCTCAGCCGAATGGATCACCTCCGGCCTGAGGAGCTGGGAGGCGGCGTGGGGCTTGTCGGTTCATGTTAGCAGGCTGAATAAAAGCGGGTGTGCACGCTCCGCGTCCCTCCGCTAGTCCGGCCGCGGAGGCGTGAGCTGGTTCGGGGGAAATTTTAGCTGGAAGCAGCAACATGTGGTTCTCGGTGGTCGGCAGGAGAGACCAGGTAACGGCCTGTTTAGTCTATTAAGCTTTTATCAGGTTATCTGCCCTAAGACCTTCAGTCCACTTGGATAAACAAGCTCAAAGCCGACATTTGGCATAGTTTTTGATCCGCTGTCACCTGGTGCAATGACCTCCCGGGTTTCCCTGTTTGCTTTCTGGGCCGTTCGGCAAACGCTTGGACAAATGGACACACGAGGCAAATTTAAAGACATCTCTGGAAATGTCCTCTCTCTTTATGTCCTGCTAAACTAAAGCAGTGATGTAACAAAATGTTAAAGTTCTGTGTATCACAGAAGAATATTTTAACTTTTTAAATAGAAACCCCAGTTATTAAATTTGTAATAACCGAAGCAATATGTCCCTTGGTTTGAAGAAAAACTTAATTGTCATCTCGACCTACTCAGCTTTTTCCCCTCCAACTATTATTATTAATAGTGAAGAACAAGGTAATACGTGTTTTACATCACTTTATAGAACTTTGTCGTGCTCGTTTTTCTGCCCTTTAGTTGATTTAATGGATTTTGCATGTTCAATGTTACCAACTACCACTAAACTCCTCCAAAACCTGTCTTTTTAAGTCCCTCTGCTGTGTATTTCAAGGTTACTCGAGCTTTGGGCCACAAACATGTTTTCTTTTAAGCAGAAAATAATTGCATAAAATTATGAAAAATACCTACAGCCCCAAAATATGGGGTTAATCTTGTAATTGATACTTCTTATCTTAAACCCTGCAGCTCATGTTTTTCTCAAACTAAATCATCATTTTGGACTAAGCAGGTTCAGACCTGAAAGAAAACCACAAATTATGGGTCAGAAAAAGCATGATCGGTGCACCTCTAATGTAAAGAAAGGGCTGATGGTTCAACATTATCCTGCATGATCTTGTTTATTTCACGTGAAAAGCTCAATGTTCTGTTCATGATTAATATAAAAGATGCATGCAGAATGTTTTGTGTCTGTCTGGGTGAACGTCACTTAGGAAGCTCCATCTCTAATAGCAGAAAGGACCCGTTAAAAGCTAATTTAGTGCAAACAGACTCATGTTAATGGCACAGGATAATCAGGTTAAACGTTTGGAAAGTCCACCCCCCACCCTATTTTTAAAAGACTTTTGCAACGTTTTATTTATTTTTTTCTCTCCACAGTGGAGCTTCGCTCGCATTAGTTTGACAGTGAGGAACAATGAGAGGATGTAACACACACACACATGATTTCCTGCAAAGCTGCAGGCTGGACAGGATTACATCTTATGTGGCGCTAGAGTGAAAAGTGTGTCTAAAGGTTTGTGGTGGTGGGGTTACGTCATAATTGCGGGAAAATACATTTATGTGATTGAATATTGCATTTTTTTATCGAATCGATTTTAGTAATCTGTAAATGTTTTCTACTAATGATGCAACAACGTCACGTTTTTGTTGTCTTTGCATGGTTGTGTTGAATATGACAACGTCAAAACAACAGAAGCAATCCACATGTATGAAGAAAAGAAGTCCACAAACTAGATGTTGTGACATGCATTCTTAAATCTGTCGAATGTTTAGCAGAAAAGAGCAATCACACTCACAAGCCTTCAATTCTTGATGGTTGTAGAAGTGACAGTCTGGATCACATGTGCCAGTTTTAGTTTCTTTTCGGTCTAAGAATTTCTTGTTTTGCTTATTTTTAACTGTTTTCTTTTTACTTCTGTCTGAGATATTCCCTAATTTAAGGTAAAAAGTTACTTGTTGTGCCGTCCGGGTTAAAGCCTGACATTCTGGGCTCAATGGATGATTCTCCAGTTTTGAAATATATCCAACCATAATCAATGTTGTCCGAACAACAATGCATCCAAAAGGTCTTGAAGTTGCTTAACTGTGTCTCGTGCTTAACTTTTGTCATGAGCCATCTATCTCGAGGTCTCAAGTTTGGATTTGTAAATATTTAAACACTTGATTGCTTCCTAAATACAGATTTCAGCAACGTTTTCTGCCTTTTCTATCTCTTTATTAATCTGTTAAATACTTTGTTTTTTAATCGTTCCAGTTTGTTCTTCATAATTTCTGGATTTATTTGGATTTGTGTGAAATAATTTCTTTCTGAGATTTACTTTATATTCACCCGATTAGAAAC
>JAVLVB010000407.1:917045-942158 GCA_032876305.1 Orestias chungarensis | reverse complement strand
GGGGGGGGGGGGGGGGGACTGATATTTTCTGGTTTGCTAGGATGAAGCTGGTTTTTGCGAATGCTCTAAACTATTTTTTGTTTAGTTATCAAATGTAGGTAAAACGGCTCGCACCATTAAAGCAGCCTACGATTTTAACAGCTCGGGTTCAGATGAATGTTTGTTCTTGTAAATTTGCCCTTTTTCTCGTCTGTCTTTGGATGTCCGTTCAGTCGGAGGTCACTCATTTGGCAGCTCCTGACCGAATAGGACAAAAACAGCTCAGCTTGAACTTATTGACGTTTCCTCCTTTTGCCCATCAGCATCGGAGCGGTTCAGCACCTTTTGTAAGGAGCTAAAGGGACGTAGCTCAGCCAATAATGATGCAGCTTAAACAAGCTAAAACAGACCGCAGAGATTAGATGTGTGCTTGTATTTGCAGGATCTCAGCTCTTTTTTTTTCTCCTTTTAGTTTGTTTTGGAGACTTTTTCTGTCGGTTGAATGAATGGAAAAGCATTTAAGAGGAAGGAACTGCCTTGGTGTATTTTTGCCTTGTGGTTTGAGTTATTTTCCTCCGCTTTTATTTAGAGCGTGGGAATTTTCCAAAACGGCTAATAGTTAGTGAAAGTGATTTGATTACTGTTGTTGGAGATGGACTAAAAACTTTTAGCCCCCTAAGAATAAATCCATATTTATAAAACAACAACAACAAAAAAACATCCCAAGTGTTTCAAAAACTGCCTCTTAAACAAAAACTCTCTGAAACTGATGTTTTAGTGTTTTGGCTGCAGCAGATTATAGTGAAACCTCAGCGCTCGTATTCGTCATAATGAAAGCTTGGCAAAGTATTTTTACCCCCGCTGGCAACAAATATCCACTCGTCATTTTCAGAGGATATTCGCTGAACTTTTAAAGCTATGCAGAATAAAAAGGTTTTTTACCCGACGTTGTTAACAAAGCTGCGTATCTCCCGCTTGTTTGGGTCCGAATTTAATTTAATTTATTTAAAATTACTTTGATTTTACTTTGATGTAATGAAAGACTACAAGGGAGCTCTGGTGTTAAATTCCCCTCTAATAATGCTTAGAACTGCTTCTTTTAAAAGTGTAAACACCGAACATTTGTTGATATGCATTAATATGCACAGTGAAATCATCTTAGCAGCAGTAGCTAACAACCATGGTCGTCCTACTCTGTGCTCCTGAATTTGCTGCTTTGCAAAGTAAACTACAACTTTTCAAGCTAGGCTTTATTTAAGATATTGTAGATGAGCTGCACTAAAAAAAATATACACAAATAAGCAGATTTTCTGTGAATAAAATCATTGTTTCAGTTGAATAGTTTGATGTAATTACACAATTTACGGGATGATTGTTAAATTCAGATGTAAAACTTCAGGTTTTAGTTGTTTTAGCATAAAATGATCGTGTTGTATTCATTTAGGTGCTAATTGAATTTAAAAATTTTTTTATCATCTAGAGGGAAATGAAACCAATTTCTTGCTTTTCTTTATTTAAAAATGTAAAAAATAGGATTAAAATTGTATTTTTTTCTTTTGCAAAAAATGTTTGTTTCGTTTTAAAGATCGTGTAGCATTAGTGCCACTTAAACAGCTTTCTTTCGCTGCAGAGCCCAGACATGGTAAACTAATAATGACTGCAGTGGTTTATTTCCCTCTTGTTTCCATGGATTGACTCTCTGGTTCAAGGTGTAGGTAATGAAAACTGAGGAAATCCAACTTTTTCTGACACGCGCGTGTTGAAATATAATTGTTAGTCACATCAGCTGCTTTCCATTTCATTAAAGATTTAATTCCCCATTTAATTACTTTAGTTTTTAAGTTTTTTTGCCATTTCAATCCAAATAGATTTTAAAATCATATTTTTTTTCTACACTGACAGTAAAATTGGGTTTTATTTAAGTTGAAATTCAGCCTAAAAACGATGTGAAGTTGTATTGTATCATGTAAGAACTTTAATAGATTTAAACCCGGGAGTTAGTCGTGTACAGAAATGGTGTAATCTAGTAAAAGGCTGTCAGAAACCTGTCGGCCGTACCAGGTTCCTGAACTCTGCCAGCTTTTAAACGGTCTCCTATGGATTAGTGGGTTTATGGTCACCGAGCAGGTTGACACGCTCCGACGTTGCAGGCTGTAATTGTGGTGCGTCGCCAGCCTGCATTAGCAGCCCTTTCTGCCAGCCGTAAATCAGGCCGGGGTGATTGTGCGGGTCTGACATCTATGGCGGTTTTCTCTGTGGTTTCGCCACATGTGGACAAAATCAGGTCTTTATCTCGTTAGACTCGTTCAAGAGGCGCCTGCCAACAAATAGATGGAGCTAGCTGCTCAGCTCATAAACTTGCTAATCTTAAAGCAACACTAAGTAACTTTTCAACCTTCATAAAATATTTTCATAACTTTTGTGATCATACGTTGGTTTACAGCTCGTTGAATGACCAAAAATCGACCAAAACTGAAACTTCTTTTGTGTTGCTCTCATTCATATTGTTCTTCCCACTGGCTGGGAGTCTAGGAAGTATTAATTTCCACTATGAAATCTTGCAAGTCCAACCTTTAGTGTCACCTGCTATCAAAAGTTCGCTGGTGACCTCTGACCAAGCTGTTCCTCTGGTACGGCGGTCTTCGGAAACCAGAGTCAGATAATCCCATAAATGTTATGGTTTTCAATGTGTGAATGAAGCTTGGTGGCAACGATGTTCGTTCAAACTGGCCTGACTGCACAGCTGCATTTATTTTACTCCAATTTAAACAATATTTTCTAATTATTTAAGTTTAGTATGTTTCTTGTCTGTTCAGGGAACGCTTTTGTCCGGTTTCTAATCACCCAAACTGGGTTAGAAGGGCTTCCTATGAGAGAAAGTGGACTTTATATAGAAAGCCTGAATGTTTTAAAAGGCTTTTGTTTCTAACTTAAAAGAACTGGTTAATTTTCTCGGATTAAGGTCCCTAGTTTATTCCTCTGGTTAAAACACAAGGTGCAAAGTTTCCTTTAGGATGAGATCAAAGTGTCTGATAGATGATTTAAGATTACAAAAGCATGTTCAATACACAATAATCTGTATTCAGAGCTGTGTAAGAAACATTGACTTCATTTGAAAGTGACTCATCGGGAATCTCCAGTACGTTTCCCAAACTCTCTCCCCATTAAACATCGTTAACCCACTAAAACACAATGACATCAATCTCAGGGAATTCCCTCAAGTGTCTGGAAGCTGTTTTGGCGCCCGAGTCGTCGCTCTGGCAGCGATCGCGAAGCCGTGGCTCCGTCCGAGACAGAGGCTTCAGTATGTAAACTGTCCCTAACACGAAGTTCGTGCTTTGTGTGACGGACGTTAGAAACGCAGAGAAGGCCGTCATGGTATCTCTGGTCTCTTTACTGGACAAACTGGGACACAGACTGGTCTGTAAGGAAAGCATCAGCAGCAATGAAACCCTGGAATTGACAACAGACACAAAAGGGTTTTGTTCTTTTTTTTTACAAAGCTATTCCTTTAAATGGACTTTAATAGTTTAAACTTGAATTTGCGCCATTTACACAGCAGAGAAATCCCACTTAAGTCATAAAAAGCATGACAAAATATTACTTTAATATGAGGTTAATGCTTCCACTGGTGAGGAAAGCTGCAATGTGAAGCTCTTGATTTACTGATCAATCTTCGTTCCCACTCTCATCTGTAGATTTGGGTAGTGATGGAGCAAACATGGCGGACACAAACGCCAATAATCATCACCCTCCACAGTTCCTGGTCTTAAAAAAAATTGTGTTGTTGTAACTTGTGTTATTAAAGTTTCTTTAAAGATCTGCTGTAAACACTGAGATGATCTCTTCAATCTCTAGAGGTTCCAGAGCATTTAGCTTGTTAGCTAGCGAGCTAACGTTGACGTTGTCACTTTTGTATGATTTGTGATTGAAGTTGATGGATTTTTCAGCGTTTGTGACGTTATTCAGCTGCTTTAGTGGCAAACAAACTTGTTACCATCACAAAAAAATGCATCTTATGTAAGAAAATGTCAGCAAAAACGATTCCAGCTGCACAAATTTGAAAAAAGGAGCAAATGTCTGTTCAATAAAGGTGAAATTTCTGACATAAGCGTTGGAAACAAAGCTAAAAAAAAATTTTCAATATAATCCCAGCTTTGATTTTAATAAAAGTAATTCTTATAGAGATATTTTGCCCCGTGTTGTGCATACGGCTTTAATCCACCGTATGAGTTTATGAGCCGGCAATTATCATTGTTTCTATTTACGGCTGCATCAGAAGCTACAAGCAATCAAAGAGTTTATAAAGTTGGCCACCGTTTTGTCTCTCTGGTTTCTGGTTGAACCGTTACGCAGATTCTAGCGATGAACGCGTTAAGGAGGTGAACGAAAAGTGTTGGATCTATCTAATAACGTCCCAGAGCTCCTCTCAACCGTAAACCTCACAGGAAATCCACTCCTGAACCCGACCGAAACAATGGCTTGTGTTGTTGTTGACTTTACAGCAATCGCTCAAACTGAGAATGCATGTGGCGACAGTGGAGAGGAAAAACTCCCCTTTAACAGGAAGAAACCTCCAACAGAACCAGGCTCAGTACAAGCAGCCGTCTGCCACGACCGACTGGAGATTTGAAAAAACAGAAAGCTAAAATAGATGCAGAGGATACTGAAATAATAGGGTTTATAGCAGCAGTTGTAGAACGTCACTGGCAGCATCTCAGCCCATGTTCTCATCCAAGAAGCTGTCTCAGCTAACAGAACGCCAGCCCAGGTGTGGTTACTATGGGGAGAAGAACACTAAGAGAAAACAAAAGGTTAACAAGGTTGAAATAACGGTAACTAAGTAGATTGGTCAAAGGAAGAAAGTAGCAGACAGAGAAGTGGTCAGATTGTCCTCCAGCAGTCTAAGCCTATAGCAGCAGAACTATAGAAAAACTTAAATAACTTAACCCTATAGAGTGAGACATGAAGAAGGTAGAGCAAAGGAGAACCGTCTGTCAAGACTGAGTTCCTCCCCCAACCGGATTAGGCTGTCTTCTCTACCTATTCCTAACTATAAACCTTATCAAACAGGAAGGTTTTAAGCCTAGATTTGAAACTAGACAGGGTGTCTGCCTCACGGACTAAAGCTGGAAGCTGGTTACACAGGAGAGGAGCCGGATGACTGAAAGATCTACCTCCCATTGTGCTTTTAGAGATTCTAGGAACCACCAGTAAACCTGCAGTCTGAGAGCGAAGTGCTCTGTTTGGGACATACGGAGTAATCAGATCTCTGATGTTTAGCTGTTTTCTGTCAGTTTACAAGAAAAGTGAAACCATACAAAAGACAATTATTGTCCATTTCCTCATGGAAACATTTTGGTAAACTTATAATGAAGCCAAACTAACTTACAAGTAACTTCTCAGATAGATCTAGGAGCTTCTTTGATGTCATGCTTATCTTTGTAGGCAAATTGTTCCATTTGTTTTCTATGTTTTTTTACTTGTTTAAATAAAAAATCTGCCAGTTGTAACTTGTACTTTCTATAAATATTCAGCAAACACGCTCCTATGTTGCTGAAAGTTATTGTAAGTTATTTTTGTCTCGTGTACTGAGATGTATGTTTTGTGCTTTGCACTGTAGCTTGTTTCTTGTCCATCATAGAGAAGCTTCTAAGCTCTTATTGCTCCACATTTGTGGTTCATCTGGAGAGGAAACATCCAGCTGAAGTCATTAGGAAATTTGTTGAGCAACAGAACAAGGAGTCCTAGCTCAGGATTTATCACACAAGTCAGGAACTTGGTGGCGAGTTGTGTAAGATAACGAAGAACAACCTGCTCTCACATGGTTACAATTCAGCTTTTCAATACATTTGAATGTCTGAAAGTCGGACCTTTCCTTCTTTTGTGATCATATGTCGACTTACAGCTCGTTGAATGACACCTCTGTCATGGACCGAGGGGCTCCGTATCGCTTTAACAGGCACTTAACAACTTTGAGGAGGGTGGCAGGAACCCTGCCACAAAACAACTACAAATGTGCTGCCTGCTTTACGGCATACGACACTTCCAACGTTTCTTATCTTCACCATCATATGAGATTGTTTCACCACAATTAGATCAGGATTCTACGACGCTACGCACAGGTGCTCATGGGAAATGCAGTTTTCTTTCTTCAGCTTTTGTCCACATTAGGCGCCAAAATCGACCAAAACTGAAACTTCTTTAGTGTTGGTTTAACTTCACACCTTAGACTTAAAGGGACAGACTCACTTTCGCACTACCTAGTTCCACTTGTTTTCTATGTTTTTGCCTTAAAACCTCAAAAAGCTTTGAAACTTGTAATTTTTTATTGATGCTTAATAATTATTGACCTAGAACAAGCTTTTATATCTTGCTAAAGTTATTTGTAAGATATTTTTTGTATTTTTCACCTTTTAGGTGTTCTAATTCTAGAAACCTTGCAGTGCAGAAGTAAATTTTAATGCCGGCGTTTCAAGAACAGACACCGCGGGTCCTTGGTTTCAACACGCAGGATCCTAGAATAGAAAAGTTCACAGCTGGCTGTGGTTTTGTGTAAATGGGTTAGTGATTTCAGAAGCCTTCCTTCCAGCCGTGACTTAAAAACAGCCTTTGGTGCTTTCATAACCGTACGCTTGGCTTACTGTAACTCACTCTTTAAAGATCTCTATCATGTCTGTAATGGGTGTAAATATGCTGGCACCTGCTTTCTAACTGATGAAAGAAAAGATGAGTTTATTCCTTCAACACTGGCTCCCAGTTCAACTTTCAATTGAAGACACTTTTCTGGTTTTTAAAGCTTGAGTTGGGATTATTAATGCACGCCTGGATTGTGAAACCAGCAATAAAACAAACTGATTTTGGTCTTCGTTGTCGCTCATATTGCGTTTTCGCTTGCATTTGGTTTATTTTCTTTCTTTGTTTTTAATTTTAGAGCATGTTGCATCAACTCTGCTGCATTACTTCCTCTTTTAGACTAAATTGTGGCATTTTTGTAAAAGTTTTGCCGACACAAAGCATAAAATGCTCTAATCTGTGTCAAATAACACACACAAAAAAAAAAACTTGTGGAAACGAGATTGAATTGCAGAGTCATAAACCAGTTGAAAAGCATTAATTTTGGTTTCTACGCAGATTTCTGTTCTGACATGGATGTAGAAAGAGAACCCTAACAAAAATAGTCTTTTAAAACCTTCCTGTTATCTCTTTAGTTTAAGTGTAATCTTCCCCGTGTGACGCATGGAGACGTTAAACATCAGCGTCTTTCTCCGTCTGCAGGGTGCCGGACAGGAGAAGCTCGGCATCTACATCAAGTCCGTCGTGAAAGGCGGGGCGGCGGATGTGGTGAGGGTTTTGCCAAACACACAAAAAAATAACTAATAATAATAATTCAAATAAAAAAGCTGGTTGTTTTATTATGGGCTGTTTCTGTTTGCAGGACGGCCGTTTGGCTGCAGGCGACCAGCTGCTGAGCGTCGACGGTCGCAGTCTGGTCGGTCTGTCGCAGGAGAGGTAATACAGTTACTGTCGTCGTCGTTTTCAGGGAATCCTACGTTATGCCTCGGTTCATTTCTCAATGTGACTGAGCTCCGTTTTCAGGATTAACATGAAAAGAAAATGATTTTGTTGGTAATTTCTAAAGACGACTCAGCGTTTAGTTTTTTTACCCTGAGGCGGCTGAACTCCAGCTTTGTCCCGACGTTCCCGCTTAGTTTAAAGAAAGAAACTAGTTTAGGAGTTAAATGCATATTTAATATTTAATTGCATTTGGGAGTTTGCTGTTAGTGAAAACATTTTTCTTTAACTCTTTGCCTCTTGCTCAAAACAGTTTGATCAGCTTAAAACTGCTGATTTCCTGTTAAACCCAAACTATCTGTTGCATTTCTGACACTTGGATCCAAAACCATTGACCTATCTGTCAGGGGGAGCAGCTCCTTCGCTTGTTTGGAAAAACATGAATGTGGCGAAGAAAATTACAGGGGAGGAGCTGGATTGGCCCAAATTACAGTAGAGGGGCAAGTCTGTAATCCGTGGCTCCTCTGGTACATGACGGTGTCAGGTTCCAGTCTAGGAGGCAACATAGATGCTTCAGAGTTTGAATGTATGCATCCTCTACTTTAGACTCTCTTAGATCAGGAGCACCAAACTATTATATAAAATGCAAAGTTTTGCATCTCCAGTCCAAAATGTCTGTTTCCCGTGGATTAAAAATGGCCTAATTTAGGCCTTAGCGTGTCATCTAGCTCTGCAGCCTCCTGATATTAAACTATTAATCTGATCCAGGTTAACAGGAAGAAGAAAAAAAGATCACAATAGATTAAAAAAGGAAATCTCAAATTTGAGGGTAACCCTGGATGAACCAACATCTGGAAGTTAAAATCTCATTAAAACCACAGATGTGATCTGGTTAAAGGAGAAACTGGCTGCCTGGAAGAGACCCGCACTTCCTCACTGAAGAGTGTAG
Organism: Orestias chungarensis; assembly: GCA_032876305.1. Taxonomy (NCBI): domain Eukaryota; kingdom Metazoa; phylum Chordata; class Actinopteri; order Cyprinodontiformes; family Cyprinodontidae; genus Orestias; species Orestias chungarensis. The sequence goes on along the minus strand of JAVLVB010000407.1, from coordinate 933,715 downwards.
AAAATGATCTGGGTATAATGGATTAGTCTATGCATTAATTTCCTTACACGTCTCTCATCGCCCCTAGATTTAAAGCTGATCCTAATTTTTGAAGGATCATATCTAAAGCGCTAAGCACAAAAAATTATGAGAGTAAGCAATTTTTTAAATCGTAAATGTGAATCCAAATCGAGCATTGAACACACTTTTTCACAAATCAAACTAAAATTAATTAAAACTCTTGTTTTTTTGTTTTTTGTTCAGGTTTAATATTTTAACTCAAAATGAGCCGTAGGCATAAGGGTCTGGGATTTTATCTAGCTTGTTTAAGCTAATGTAGGCTACTGCTAACCATGGGAACAGTTTTACAAGTTAAACTAGAGCAGAGGCTTAAGTCTGTTGTTTTTCCGACTTCTCTCTGCCAGGATGTTTCTTACAGGGAAACTGTCGGTTCATATAAAATCTGATTTGGTGCAGAAGTTCACGTCGGTGAGACGGAGCAGCTTACTGTTGTTGTTGCATTGCTTATTCAATAAGAAACGTGTTCGTAAAGCTGGATGATTGATTGTGATGTTTTGGTTTGCCTTGCTTGTTTGTCTTCAGGGCGGCTGAGCTGATGACCAGGACGGGTTCTGTCGTGACCCTGGAGGTTGCCAAGCAGGGAGCGATCTACCACGGACTGGCGACGCTCCTCAACCAGCCGAGCCCTTTGATGCAGAGAGGTGAGCCTAATACGAGGAATTAATCAAATTAGGGTTACAGTTTTACTTAGAGATTATTTTCTTAGTCTCTCTCTCTCTTTTTTATTTTTTATTTTTTTTAATCAGACTCAAAAAAAACATTTTAAGGTTGACGCCAACCAAAGAAACAGAGTTTCTTTGTATCGCATGTTAGACGGTGTAATGAGCTCTTTTAGGCAACTGTGTGTTCATGAAAAGCAGACCATGTAGCAGAGGTCAAAGGTCGTCTGGCTCTTAGATGGCCTTTGTCTGCTGGAATGTGAACCGGGCTTCATTGAGGAAGTCCTCCGCTCAGTCTGCGGCTTCGGGACGACCGCGGAGAAAAACGAAGCAGAGCGGTCGGATTGGAGATATTCTGACCAAATCTGCGTCCGGTGTCGCCGAAAGTTCATAAAGCAGCAAAATAAAGGAGAAATTCTTATTTTTATTTTTTTTTTCATGTCCTAAAACATCTGTGTTTTTCTTTTAAGTCATTAAAGTAAAAAATCTTTATCTGGCCGAAGAACACAGACAAATACATTTTTAGATCTTTATCTAAAACCACCTGGCGCTTCAATGAGCTCCTGAAGAAATGCTCTCAAACCTGTTAGATTTGGAAGAGAAACCCACAAATCCTCCGCCGTGCTCAATAGTGGCCGTGTGCTGCTGCTAGACACAAATGTACTGGAGTTTTTTTCTTAATCATAATCTGATCGAACCAAAGCACGCAGTTGTGTTCAAAGACTTACTGGCATGTTGGAAATCACATGTTTACATTTGTGACGGTAGGATGGAGTCTTTTCTTTTCCCCTGAGTTGGAAAATTCGCTGCCTGATTTAGATTACATATCGAAATGTTCTCTTTCCTTTACCATTTATCAAGAGACATTCATACAACAGGGAAACAGGAAATTAGAAAGTCAAAAAAAACTTTGATCGGGTTTAAAAATAAAGCCCAAAGCACAGAATTATACTTTTATGGCTATTATTATAGATTTTCATTTAATATGTTAATTTAAAAATGAGGACTAAATTCATTGTCTTCTTTCTGCCCCCCAGCGTCCGACCGAAGCCGCGATAAGAACGGGAAGATGCGTCCGAAGAGCGAGGGCTTCGAGTTGTACAACAACGCCGTGCAGAACGGCGCCCCGGAGAGTCCGCAGCCCGGCTGGGACTCGTACACCGAACCAAAGAAGATGAGCGGAGAGGACCGGCTCCTGAAGAACCGTGCCGACCATCGTTCCAGTCCCAACGTCGCCAGTAAGTCGACGCAGAGCTGTAACCTTGCCTTATTTGGTCAAAGCTCTTCCTGTTAAAACATGATTTAAAAAAGTATTTTAAAACAGAAAATAATTAAAAAATAATGATCAAATAAAATGGGATACAAATTTAATTAACAGCATACATTAGGACACTTCAGACCTCCTGTTATCAGCTAATTTTAGGTATTAATAACTCCTGAGTTTTCCAGACAAGCTAGCGCTAACTGTGTTGTGCTAATTTTGTGACGTTTATTTATTTATCCGTTAGTTGTTGGAAATCATTTTATTATCAAATATCCTCAAAAACTGACAGTAATCTCTGTGTTGGAGTTTATTTGGGAATTTATTTAATGTCAGTAATGAATACTGGAAATGAAACTCTATAAACTTTGATTTAAAAAAAAAAAATTTATTAGGCGGTCCCCCACCTTTTTTTTTTGTTAGCCCTAGTGAAAAGCAATTTCTGGCTATGCCCCTGTTTGAGAGTCTGGATTTAAACTACAATGAAAAAAACAAACCCATCCTGCTAATGTTTGTTTGGAGATCTTTTACCATTTGCGTTTTGAAAATGATTAATTTAACCATGACCTTGATTCGTTTCCTGCCTAACATCAGATCAGGGCCAGAGTCCTGCAACCAAATCGGTTTATCCAGGAGGACCGGGAACCAAGATCACGTCCGTCTCCACGGGGAACCTGTGTGCAGACGTAAGTGACCTCAGCTCTCAAGCTTGTCGCAGCTCAGTGAGGATTCTTCCAGCAGGATGCGGGAAGCTTCACGGTTTCACCGCTGTGGTGTGAAAAACTGGTGACCTGGATGTTGATTGGCTCCTCAGGACGAGCCGTCGCCCCCCTGCCCGGAGGCCTACCCCATCCCCACGCAGACCTCCACCAGGGAGTACTACACCATCCCAGCCTCCAAGAGCCAGGACCGGGTGGTGGGTCCGGGCCCGGCGCCGCAGCAGCACTGGCAGGGTGTGGAGGACAGAGAGCGCCTCTCTGTGGTCGACAACATCCACAACAACAGCATGCAGGTTCGATTTCTGATTCCTCTTGTTTGTTTTTAGCTTTTTTTCCCTGTTAGTATATTTTGATCGTTGTTTTAAAAAACAAAATCTAATATAGGTTTGTTAGAAAGTAGATTTTCCATTTATGTGATAGAAGAAGTTTTGAACAGGCACAAAAAATATCTATAAAAAAACAGAAATCCATCCATTCATCGCTCATCCATCCATCCATCTAATTGTCATTGATCCATCCATCCAATTAATTATTGATCCGTCCGTCCATTCATCCATTTAATTGTCAATGATCCATTCATCAATCCATTTGTCCATCCATTTGTTACTGATCCATCCATCCGTCCATACGTCCAACCAATTGTTATTGTAATTGATCCATTAACCCATTCATTCATGCATCCATCCGTCCATCCATCACTGAGCCGTCCTCTCCCTCCAGATTCCATATTTAAATCCTCACCGTTATACAAAAACTTCATAAAGCTAGTTGAAGGTTTTCGGTGATTACAGATCCTATTTTTTCCCCCCCTCCTTAGTAGAAGTATCAAAACTAATAATTTCACTGAAACTGGGGAAATAAATAACAGTCTAATAATTTACTGCAGTTTTCTAAGTCTTATCTTATTATCTGTGAGTTATCTTCTTTCCTGATGCTTGTTTTTTTTGTTTTTGCTATAGCGTGTTAATCACTCCCACGAGGATCTTTACCCTCCAATGGGAATCATGAGGCCTGAGGAGCGGATGCAGCCGCTCTACCCTCAGGAATATCATCTCCGGGATTTGGACTACCAACACAGAGGTCCACCAGGAGGTAAGAGGAAGGAGAAACGGGCCAGAAACAACAGCTCAGAGACGACGAAAGCTTACTGGTTAATGGGGGTTAATTGTTCAGAACAAATAAAAATCGATTACCTCGATCGATAAAATCAGTACGAATTTTATGGACCAGTTAATTAGATACAGCAATAATGTCCTCCTTGAGAACTGTTGGCCAAGGAAGGTGCACACAACTAATCTTGTAGCTCTACAAAGTACAAAATATCTGATATTTTAACCACAGATTTAACTACATCCAGTAGCAATAATTTAAGTAAACAGTCATTTTATTCTAGTTTTAAAATGTAATTTTAGTGCTTTTTGTTTATTCACACAGCTGACAGACATCTTCTAAATAAATTAAAAAAGGAAAATGAAGGTGTCGCTGTTTAGTGTGGCGAAGCTGAAACTGACCAACTCATCAGTGTGAGACAAACCTTACATTGACATTCATTCATTTAGCCGATTAATTTTATCCAAAGCGACACACAAAAAGGGGTTTGAAGATTGAACTACAACACGATTGTACAGATTATAGTTTACCTTAACGTTAATGGAGAGTAGCGATGTGATCGAGCCGCTGATGCTACATGATCCACAAAGGTCAGCTAATCTCTGACCCTGATGCCCAGGTTTCTCACAACCTTGGAGAATACTGATGTTTGGTTCGATAGTTTGCTTGGCCGGGATGACTGGATTAATCAGAATCTACTTCATTTATTTTTTTGTAAAATCCAACTTTAGACGTCTCTCAGTATCAGTCGTTTCTCCAGAATCTCCTATTAATGGTCTGATCATTTGAAGTTGGGTCCTAATGGTACCTGAAGGGTTTTATAGCTTTGTTTGCACACAGATAATGGTGATTTTTACATCCATTTTAAATGGATTGTCTTCCATTTAAGCTGGAGAAGCTTCGATCTTGGGAGAGAAAACAACTTGTTTCATGAAGGATCTTTAGTTATTGAGAAATACCTGCCGCTGTTGTTGTGAAGAGAGAGCTCAATGATTTGCTCCCTCATCTGTTTCTCTTAAAAACAACTTACTAGTATTTATACAGGGACTATTTCAATTAAACAATCTGTCAGGTGACGTAAATTTAAAAAAACTGAAACATTTCTTGTAGTGCGAGACTTTACTGACATCATTCTGAACTTTGGAAACCCAATGAGTTGATTGATTGATTAATCGACAAAATAATTAGCCAGCTTTAGCTCCACGGCTGCTGTAGAGCTGCGTCATGCTGGAGGAGCTCTCTGTTTAGTCTAGGGACACACCGATTCTTTTGTTTATAACGGAAGAATTTTAAAAGTCTTTCAGTTCCTCCTCATACTATTACTTAATTTAAACAAATTCTGTTGGACAAATTCATTAAAAACAAAAACAACCTCTTGGTTGCAGCATTTTAATCAACAGAAACATTAATCTAATGCCAACTATCTTTGAAATGATAAGTTATTTAACCTGAATAAACAGAATCTACTCCAGATTAAAGCAGGTGGAGCTCCAAAGTGCTTTGTGAGAGACTGGACCTGCAGGATAAATTATTTTGTTGGTCTCCAGGCGTGGGAGCTCCCATCGACCACTGGACGCCTCAGCCGCAGGTTTCTTCCTCGCTGGAGTCGTCGACGTCCAGCCAGGAGCAGCTGAACTTCTCGACCTCCTCCGTGTCTTCGATGAGTAAAGGCCCGAACCAGAAGACTGGGCCGGGCCGCTGGAAGACTCCCAACGCGCCGCATGTCGTGCCGCCGCACTCTGCACAGGCGCCGACGTCCCGCTCCGACCTGCCACCACCGCCTCTGCCGCCACCGGCAGTTTACCCCGAAGCCTACGAACCCGACCTGCCGCTGCCGCCCCCTCCCGCCGGTGTCAGCCCGATAACCGCCCAGCAGGCTGCCGACCGCAAGAAACGGGAGGAGCAGCAGCGTTGGTACGAGAAGGAGAAAGCTCGGCTGGAGGAGGAGAGGTGGGTTTCGTCTCAGAGGTGCGTCACATTTTCCAGATTTCAAGGCGCCTGATTTGCTTCTGCTGCCGTTTTTTATAGAGAAAGGAAGAGGAGGGAGCAGGAGAGGAAGCTGGGTCAGATCCGGGGAAACCCCGTCATGCCCGTCCAGCCCCACAACAACGGTGGAGCCATGCCACCTCCTCACCACCAGCCCCCCATGGGCTTCATAGCCCCGCCCCAGCCTTACCACCCCCCACAGCCGCAGCCTCCGCCGTCCAGACCGGAGAAGTTGTCCACCCTGCCGCGGTCTGCAGCGCCCCCTCCCGCCGCTCCCTCCAACTCTGCCGGTAAAGCTCTCAGCAGTCTTTGTTCTCCGAATCCAGGCCTGCTTTTAAATACTCAAACGAGCGTCCCTACAGTTTTACCTTATCCTGAAGTTTTCAACATCTTATTACAAAAACTAAGCTTTCTTTTTACTTTCCTCCTTTTATCGTTTCATTAGTCATAATAACTAGAAAAAAGCTAATTAAGTTCAGTTACTGTTTGCAATTATGTGATAAGAAACGCACTTCATTAATTAACTGGTGTCGTAAGGAAGCCAATTTTAAATTGGCTTGTTCTTTAGAGTAGAATTTGGGTGGTTGCTTTATCGTTATCGAGATATCGTGATAAGTTTTTGCGATATTTCCCTCCGCTGCCGAGGTCGGACGTATGTGGGATCAGTTCACGACCCCTAATTAACCTACGAGCCCAGAAGGAGAACATAGACGGGTGTTAAAGGTGTTGGCTCGACCAGAACAAGATGAAGGAGACTGAGAGAAAAGGAAGCCAAACTCTGCACTGCTTGCTTCAGACGTAGTTTACATCCAGGTTTACCGCGTCTGGCTCGTTCTGCAGCACGATTATGACGCACGTCTAAAGACAGTAATGTAAAAGTTGGATAAAATGCAACATCACAGGTGAAAACATGCCTAGAAAAAGTCAAGTAAGGGTCAGGTGGCCTAATTAGCAGAGCGAACAGTTTGTGAGAGTTGAGCGTGCGCCCGCTTTTTTGTGCCGCCCGAAAACCTGGCGGCACTAAAACCACGCCACACTGAGTCGCTGTCCTCAGTACAGCAAAAAAAGCATTTCAGTATTTGACAATTTTGTTACATTTGTGTTGGTACTGTATGTTTGCACATAATAGGGAATGTTGTTCAAATAACAATATCTGTGGAAAAATTTTAAAAATACAAAGTAACTATATGTGTAATAGCGTAAGTACTCTGTGTCGGTGAGTACTCAAATGCAAGTACTCGTACACTCCTCATTTTGGAAAAAAGTGGTATCGCTGCATCCCTAATCTAAAGCATACTGACTCTGATTTAAAACGAACTCCCTTGTAGCTCCAGATGTGTTCAGACTCGTTACCTCCATCTTCTGATTGGTTTTCTTCCAGCGCTAGCTTCTATTTAGCTTCTATTTAGTTTCTGTTTAGCTTCTATGTAGCTTCTTTTTAGCTTCTATTTAGCATCTGTTAAGTTTCTGTTTAGCTTCTATGTAGCATCTGTTTAGTTTCTGTTTAGCTTTTATGTAGCTTCTATTTAGCATCTATGTAGCTTCTTTTTAGCTTCTATTTAGCATCTGTTTAGCATCTGTTTAGATTCTGTTTAGCTTCGGTTTAGCTTCTATGTAGCTTCTTTTTAGCTTCTATTTAGCTTCTTTTTAACTTATATTTAGCTTCTGTTTAGCTTATTTTTAGCTTATGTTTAGCTTGTGTTTAGCTTCTATTTAGCTGCTGTTTAGCGTCTTTTTAGCTTCTGTTTAGCTTGTATTTGGCTTTTTTTTAGCTTCTATTTAGCTTCTCTTTAACTTGTGATTAGTTTCTATTTAGCTTGTGTTTAGTTTCTATTTAGCTTGTGTTTAACTTCTGTATAGCTTCTGTTGAGTTTCTGTTTAGCTTCTGTTGAGTTTCTGTTTTGCTTCTGTTTAGCTTATTTTTAGCTTGTGTTTAGCTTGTGTTTAGGTTCTATTTAGCTGCTGTGTAGCTTCTTTTTAGCTTCTGTTTAGCTTGTATTTGGCTTATTTTTAGCTTCTATTTAGCTTCTCTTTAACTTGTGATTAGTTTCTATTTAGCTTGTGTTTAGTTTCTATTTAGCTTGTGTTTAGCTTCTATTTAGCTTCTGTTGAGTTTCTGTTTAGCTTCTGTTGAGTTTCTGTTTAGCTTCTGTTTAGCTTCTGTTTTGCTTCTGTTTAGCTTCTTTTTAGCTTGTGTTTAGCATCAGCTCCGATGCTTTTCCTGCTTCGGTTTTGTTTCATCGCTGTTCAATTGCAGGCATGGACACGGTGATCAGGGAGCTGCTGCCACAGCAGCAGCCACGCACCATCGAGAGGCGAGACCTGCAGTACATCACCATCAGCAAGGAGGAGCTGTCCACCAGCGACAGCCTGTCTCCCGATCCTTGGAAGAGGGACGCCCGCGAGAAGGCAGAGAAACAGCAGCAGCTGCACATCGTCGATCTCCTGGACAAAGAGATCCAGGAGCTCCAGGTTTGGGATTCATCCAGGATCTAAAACTCTCGTGCTGCCGGCGGATCTTAGAACCGTCTGGCGTCTCTGGTTCCCCTCAGGCGAAACCGGAGCGAACGGCGGAGGAGAACGACCGCCTCAGGAAGCTGATGCTGGAGTGGCAGTTCCAGAAGCGGCTGCAGGAGTCCAAGCACAGCGACGAGGACGAGGAGGAGGAAGACGATGAGGACATGGACACGATGCTGATCATGCAGAGAATGGAGGCCGAGAACAGAGCCAGGGTAAGAACGACGGTCGTGATGGAGCGACGGGGATGCGAACAAAGCAACAAACGCGGCAAAATGCTACTTATTTCCTGCACCGGCTTTTTTAATTTAGTTAAATTTTTTTGGGGGCCGTATTAAATATGACTTCTGTTTTTTTCAAGCGATCTTGCCCATCAGCTCAGACTCCAAGAAAACTAAAATCTGCGGTTAAACGCACCAGGAAGTGCGAGTGGCAGGACGTTGGGCTGATGGGGAGAAAAACAGAACCGCCTCTCCAAATGAGTTCCACCTCTGCAGTAGCAGCAGCAGCAGCAGTGCTCCCACTATGAATGTGCATCTGCAACATGCTTCTGTCATCGCTTTGCCATGCTGAGCTGCTTCAATCTGATTGGCTGGAGCAACAGTTCCCCTTACATTTTCCGCTGGCCAGCTTCCTCGCGGCCGGGGATTAGATGCGTTTATGATTGTAGTGATCCAGCTTAAAATGTGAGCATTTATTTGTTTATTTTTTATGTTTAAAATGAGGCTGTTTTGTTTGTTTTTACAGCGAAGACAAAATACAGAAATGGTGTTTGGGGGGAAAAAGAAGATCCGCTCGTGATTTAGCAACTTGTAGAAGCACCTTTAAGAGCAATTAGGCACATATTACTTTATAATTCTTAATTCTTAGTTGTGAACTTTTGTTTATGTAGACACAAGGTTAAAATCAGGACTTTGACTAGGCCATTTGCAGCCATTTTGTTGATGATTCACTGATATTTTTGAGATAGTTGCTCTTTCGACTAACCGTCTTTCAATATTGAGGATTTTTTTTGTTTTGTTTTTTTACTTTCACACCGTTGCAATGAATATCTTTGGCAACGAGATATAATTTTTTTAGAAATTTGTGCAGCGGATTTAACATTTTAAAAGCTTACCTGATATCTGCCGGAGTAGAACGTACTATCAGACGCATTTAAGGCGCCACGGCAAGAGCAAATGAGCTGAATTAGCATTGCTTGCTAAAAATTTAGGCTATCATTGAGGACATTCCGTCTCCATTGCCCAAATATTAAGCTTTTAGTGCCTCACAACTATGTGACTTTCATACAGCAACAGTCTTTAGTCAGAGGCTTGAGTGGATTTTTTGTGGGACTGACGGCTACTGGAAATCTTTCCTCATCACAGCATCACCGTTGACCTCGACTCTTTTAAGATACTTGGACTCAAACTTCCTAATTTTGTAATAATATTGTATTTTTTTATTTTATTTTTATTGAATTGAGCTGAAAACGTACAACTGATGCCAAATTCATTAACGAGCCCACATCATCACCCCTCAACTATCATGCGGGAAAGTTTTCCGTTGGTGGATAATCTTGTCTCACTGCAGGATTCAGTCGCTGTGCTAAGATCAGCGTGTCGAGTAAAAACAGTTGTCGTTTATCCTTTAACTTCAGCTGCTGCTTTCCTGCGTCTCAAAATTACAGGAGCGTTTGTTTTTTTCCACAAACCTGACCTGTTATTGCCTTAGTTTTAATAAATATGAACAGTGAAATACTAAATTAGCCTTGTTAAAGTAGTTTGATTTCAAATTAAATCAAATCGTTTTTATTTTTTAAAGCACCATATAGCAATCCGATTAAAGTCCGCTTGTTTTGTGGAAGTTGATTATATTAACTATCTTTTTTTCAATGTTTAAGACAGAATATTTACGACTTTTATCCCGTTTTTATCTTTACGAAAGATAAAAGTTTCTAATGCCAGTCAGTCTAAATGCTTAAAAATTTACTTTTGACAGAATAAATATATAATTGGGTTCAACTAATCAACATATTTATAATAAACATTTAAAATTCTGGTGTAATTAAATGGGACCAGGTGAATTTAAGTCTTTAATTACCACTAATTAGCAAATATAAACAACAAACTTGTGTAATGTTTTTTCACTTTGCCCTTCCTTCCCTCTGCTTACTTGTTTTCCTCAGTTTCCACCTTATCTTTGGAGGGTGAAGGGTGCAAAATTACGATAAAAACAAAACAAAAAAAAACTTATGAAATATTTAAATGTGTTACAAATTTATTAAAACTGATATTTATAAAAAGATTATGTGAATTATTTAATATGGAAAAGTAAATATAGGTATCTTGTTATTTTTTAGATTACATTTTATGTTCCTGTGCTGAATATTAGGTAATTTAATCTGTCAACTTTGTTTATCAATGTCAGTGGGGGGGATTAGCTTCTAAAGACCCTGACATCTGATCGGCCGCCTCAAACATGGAGTCATAAAAAAACTTCCTTTTGTGGAAAATGTGTGAAAATCACATCAATAAGTCATAATTTTACTTTCTACGTACTCTGGGTGAGCAACCAGATTAAATATCTGTGGTTCGATCTAAAATACTGCTAAAAGGTTGGCGTGGCTAAAGTTGAAGTGGATTGGACTTGATATTTTTTAGCCAATCAGACATCAGTGTCTCTTTAGATGCGACACTAACCCCGCCCACTCATCTTTGTGTCTATATTTGATTATTTTATTTTATAATTTATAGTTTTAATAAATAAATGACACATTTGAATAATGTGTTGTAATTCGGCACTCTTCACTCTCCATACTCCTTTTTTTTTTTATTATCTTGATTATTTCCTCCTCCTCCTCCTTCCTATTCTCACACACCTGCCCTCCGTCTCTCACTCTTGACTCTCTTCTTCTTCTTCAGCAGCAGACTGCTGTCCCAGCCATCTCTGTTCTAGACTTGGTATGTTCTTCCTGTAAACGGCGAGTTTCCTGTCCCCGCCCTGACGTCACTTCTTGTTTTCTGTCCACCTGCCCTCGTTTCCTTTCCGTCCCCCCCCCCCGACCCGTAACGACGACAGATGCGTTAGCGGGCGCGAGAGAGCAGCCGGTTCTGAAGGCCGTCCATCTGTGTGTTCACTCAAAACAGCGAGAAAAGTTAGATGAAGTTAGGGGATTAAAAATGAAACGTAACCAAAGTTTTGGAGCTGCAGGTGACTTGATCGTTGTTTTGAGGGATCGATGGAGACCCATGCATGAAACTCTCAGGAGATCCTACAAATCCATTTATTCATGTTTCTGTTCATCCATGCGTTTGTGCACGACTGGCTGAGCTTTTTCAATTTTTTCTCCCTCTAAGGGGTCGGTTTCCACATTTGTGTTTCCACATTAGTTTTTGAAGTCAGACCTGCAGTTGGGTTGAGATTTCTGGGCGAAATATTTATTTTTAGCTAACTTTTAACAGCTTTTGCATATAAACCACCATAATAAACACAACAAACCAACTTATTTAAGAATAATATTAGAAATCAGGGATGCACCGATATGGAAACTTTGAGCCGATGTTGATGGCCGATATTTATCCCGCCATTATGACCGATAATCTATATTATTATTACCATATGAACGTGACCACACCACTTTCTTTCCTTTTCTGCGTCGGTTATGCGACCCATAATCCTTTGCTGCATCACTGTCACATGACTGAATAGGAAAAGGGAAAATAAGCTGTCTTTTGTTATTATTTGCCCAGTTTTACGTCACGAACCGACACGTTAAAAAAATTTGTTACTGATGTCAAGGCCAATAAATCACGCATCCCTTGTAAACGTAATAATTACAAAACACGTAAATTATAATAAAGGCTTTATGATTTCTAAAGTTTTGTTTTGTTGTAAATTCAAACTAACTTTTTTCATTTATACTGTTTTGTTTTTACTGTTTAAATCTATTTTATACATTTTCTTTACAAAAGTAAGGGTGATCTATTTAAAATTAATAGAAATTAATTCTGAATTATGATTAACTGTAGAAAATTATGCTTAATAACAAAGATCTAAATGAAAAATTCTATAAATTATGGATGTTTCTGACGGTCTTGCAAAGATTTAATAACTTTTGTTAAATTATGGTTTTAAATTTGTTTGCAAGGGAAATACAGATATGTGGGAGGAGCTAAAGGTCGACCAGTTGGAGCAAGCCGTCTTTATAAGAAGGCCACTATGTAACACTTTAATTTAGTGTCCTCTAGATGCATAAAGATGATCCGTTTCGTAATTTGGTTTAACCACCACCGATCCCAAAAGGGACGAGTCATTTTTATAGTTTTAAGTGCGTTTCGGCTGCTCTCTAAGATGGACATCTCACATTCTGCTGCCTTGCTGTGGTTGCTGCACGTTGGTGTTTGCATGGTTGTACGTTTGTTTTATTTATTTATGTTTTTATTTTCTGCCCGTGTCGTGTGTTCGCTGTGCCCGCTGATCCGTCACGCAACATGCGTCACTTTCTTACTTACTTACTTACTTACTTACTCACGGCGTCTGTTGTTGTCTGTCCCTGTCTGTGAATAAAAAACAAAAAACAAACAGATGCAGGACGAGGAGCGGAGGCGTAAGCAGCAGCTGGAGGAGATTCGGAGGAGGGAGGCGGAGGAGCGAGCAAAGCAGCAGGAGGAGGAGAGGAGGTGGAGGGAGGAGGAGAGAGTCAAGCGGGAGGCGGAGGAGAAGGTCGGTTCGTCTTTCTGAGAAAGTCTCACTTGAGGACGCTTTAAGATTTTCCTTAGTTCAGATGAAAAATCTGGGATTAGACCAATGTGGCGTTTTCATTGATACACAGCCTGCATTATTTTATTTTAAATACACAAGGCTTGTCTAAAATTAGGGATTAGGATTAGGGAGTTTGAAGTGATTAATTTAACGTTTTACGCATTAAAACCTCAGTTTAAATTCATCCCATTCGACGCCATTTAAAAAATATTAAAGTCATGTTGTGGTGACGTTTTCATCAGCATGTTTACAGTTTAATATTTATCAGCGATTTACATTGTGGCTCGTTTTACTTTGGTGACGTTGAGATAAAACATGCAAGAAAATGTTGCGACACCGCTTCCTAAGCGTAAAATTCAACGACCAAGTTCTGGCTCCCACAATGACCAGGGGGCAGGAAAGGTGCCACAGCCAGTACAGTCTCTAAAAAGATCCACATGTGCTTTTAAATACATTTTTGAAACCCATGCAAATGAAATTGTCTTTATTTCCATAATCTGTGTTTAGACTTCAGTTTCTAGACGGCGTTCCAACGATGCCTGTTGAGAGTTTAGTTTGTTTGCGATCAAAACTGAGTTTTTAAAAATGGGTTTGATCGTTTTCACACCAAAGAAACGAAGCAAAATCTGCTTTACTTGTGATTTACAGACATGTACCAGACCGGGGAAATACTTGCCGAAACCACCGTATTACCTCATAGTTAGTCACTTTCTGCAAGCATCTGCTTGTAGCAAATATAGCAAATAACAATATTTATGGAGTATCTTTATAATTAATGTCTTTGTACAGTAAAAATGTATAATTTCAGATATCTGCACTTATATTCTCCCTATGCACGCTCTGCTGGTTTTTGACATTTAATGATAAAAGGAGTAAAATCTGAAAGCTTCGGTCTAATCCCTGATGTTTCAGACACAGGCCTGCTCACTTTACTCATTAGACATTGTGTTGTTAAATCTGTTTAGATTCTCTTGTGTTTAAATAATTACGTGTTTGATTCGCTTGTTTTTCTGTTATTTTGTTCAGAATTATTGTATACAAATGCATTTTTTTTTACTACTTTTGTGTGTAAAATGTACAGAAAATCAAATATTTTCTTAGTTTATGGTAGGATATTGTTGTTTCTGAATAACCAGTGGATTGATTTCTCTCACCGTCATCCACATTTTTGCCGTTTGTGACATTTCCTCCACATTTGTGCTGTTTCGCCATGAAATGATCACGCTGGTGTGTTCTCCTGTAAGCCGCAGACCACTGGTTATTTAAAAGCAGCTAAAAGGACATTACGGCTTTATTCTGATAGAAAATGAATCCGTTTTTAATTTTTCTTGAGTTTTTTAATGTAGTGTAATGTTGTGCAGTTGCATGTTGTCATCCTGAGCGCCCCTTACCCTCTGTGACATGTCAGTGTGTCATGTTTTGTGCTCCCACCCACCAGTAAGCATGAGTTTTCCCATCATTTTGTCAGGAAGGTGCAGGTATTTCAGAGTTTTTCAGCTTATACTTTATTCATTTTCATTCCACCCAGCTTCAAAAAGTGCGTTCAGGGAATGCTTCCCACTCTCCACTCTCCAACCAGATGTTTTTTTGCCCCCAAACCATTTGCTTCACATTCACCTCACACACAGGCAGAGAAGCTAAAGAGCCTCTCTGCCTCCCTCATTCATACCATACATATTCATAGACCCACCCAGTCACTCTTTCAGGGCCCACACACCCACTAATCCCTCCCAGTTTCTTCAGATGTCCGCCGGGCAGCTCGGATTCAACCCCCTGACCACATTAGACGGAGGAGAAAAAAAATGTGGAGATGATCTCACATCAGAGGCTCGCTGGTCGACCGAATGTGACCCGGAGCTCCAGGCCCTGAAATCCAAATCTGTTCCCCACGAGGGTAGCTTCATCCTGAAATTTAGGTTGTAGGAGGCAGGGAGGGCGGGAAGCTGAAAGACGTACCCACAAAACCGTTAAACGTAAACTCAGCCCCTCGCAGATATCCAGCACATGTAGGCAGATCGAACTGAGGCACAACGCGACGATGGAGGAGTAGAGAAGCTGGTGGGTGACGTAGAAGCTAGTCTGGGATTTTGAGCCCATCTGCAGCAGCTGGAAGAGTTTATCCCAACATTTTTATCGGTTTTCTAGATATTTACGAAAAAATTCCTGCAGTGGACTTTTCTAGTGAACATACTGGACGGACTGTGGGTCAAACTCGAGGGCTTTGTTGGAGAAATGTGTTTTATGAACTGAGAATTAGACAGGTTATAAAAAATAAATATTAAAGTTGTATATATATATATATTTTATTAATCAAATAAAAAAATTAAAAAAATCAGATCTAGCTTATTTTAAAAAAC
Organism: Orestias chungarensis; assembly: GCA_032876305.1. Classification (NCBI taxonomy): domain Eukaryota; kingdom Metazoa; phylum Chordata; class Actinopteri; order Cyprinodontiformes; family Cyprinodontidae; genus Orestias; species Orestias chungarensis. Next base: position 918,303 of record JAVLVB010000407.1, on the reverse strand, counting down.
TTAAACCGTAGATCAGGTTCATTAAATTTGTTTAAAAGCTGTAAAAGCCCTCTGTTTCTTCATGAAACCTACATTTAGAGGAAAAATAAAATTTGGTTTCAATTGTTTTCCAGTTGCTTCGATAAAAAAAAGCTAAATTTATTGAGCTTTCAAACCTTTACAGTTAAATTAAAAGTTTCTTTACCTCATTTAAGCCTCCAAAATATAATTTAATATGCAAGTATACATTTTAAATGGATTTTTTTTACATTTTTTGAACAAGAATGTACTTTATTGTTCACATACAACGATCAATTTTCATTTGGAACCCAATATTTAGCACATTAAGCCACCTACTTTGTTTTCCTACACAAAAACAAAAACAAACAATTGAACAAGAACATCAGAAAATCTCGGCAGTCTGGAAACTCAACTAAGTATTCTCCATAATTCAGGGGTGTGAAAATAATATTAATATTCATAAACTTTAAATAAAATAGAGGGAAGATATTCCTTATATAACTTGTATCTAGATATTTTCAAGTGAATGTATTAATTGAATAGATATGTTTGATTTTTTTTTTTTTACTTAAAAATCAAAACATTTGGGGAATTTTAGATATTTTTAAAATTTATTTGAAGATATTTTATAAAATGATCGCTTTATTAAAGAGCACTAACTTGTGGTCCTTATTATTTTTGTTTAAAAACGTTTTTTTTTAAACAATAATTTGGTTATTGCATAATGTTTTTGATTGATTGAAAAAAGTATTGCTTAGAAACTAAAGAATGGAAAATAGTTAAATGAATATGAAGAGTTTAAAATTGTAGAACTTTAAAGCCACTTTGTAGAAGGACAACCTACAACCAAGCAAGCATGTGGTGTTAGTGGGGAGGAACAACTTCTTTTTACCAGAAATAAACTTACTATTATGATGAAGTACATTAAGCAAAAGTAAATCTGTAGTCCTAAAACAACCAAATGCGAACAAAAACCCTGAAAAAGCAATAAAAACCGTTTTGAGTTGAATTTTAGATTAAAAACGCATCATAAATTGATTAAAACATCAAGAAATTAAACTTAATAAACAAAAAACAACTTTCCTAACTGTAGCCCTCGATGTTTGACCCGCAGTTCTGCGACGGCCGCAGACGCGACTCGGCGTCAGTTCATCCAACTGGTTTTGTGATCTTGTTCGTAGTAGAGCTGCTCGTTGAATAGCTGGTGTGTTTCTAGCAGATTAGGTTGTCTGTAATCCCATGTCGGTGACAGCCAATG
>JAVLVB010000407.1:905692-916945 GCA_032876305.1 Orestias chungarensis | reverse complement strand
GCCACAGAGAAACACCTCCTACCTCAAAACACAGGTCATCTCGCCCGACACGCTCTACACGGCCAAATTCGTCTCCTATGAGGGTGACGAGGAGGACGAGGACGAAGGCAAGGAAGCCTACTCGGCAGGGAGCGGCGGCCAGTCGGGTCAGGCCAAGCTGTCGGCGACCAGGAAGTCGTATGGCGACCTCCCGGCCTCCGCCGTGCCTAGTCAGAGCCGGCCTCAGCCGCCGCCCACTGCGCGCAAGCCCCGCCCCGTTTCTGATGGCATCTTCCTGTCTGGCTCGTTCCAGCCGCCAGTCAACAACTCCAACAGTACAGGGCCCCCCCTCCCTGCCAAACCCTGCTCCGTCCCCCCACCAGGAAGCTATAAAGGTAGAGCCGAGAGAGAGGAGCGTGGAGTCGGGCTCCCCTACGGCGCCCTCTGAAACTCCCAGATCTCCCTCTCATCCACTTATCTGTCATTTTCATCCCTTCATGGTTTACAGCTCTTAGTTTTTCCTCTCTTTAAACGTCTCCTCAAAATTGTTCGTCATAAGTCCGACATTTTCATCCCTCACTTTTAGTTTTTCTTTCTCCTTTTTTACATTTTTTTATTTTCGGTTTGTGGGAATTCCTTTGTCTCTCCTTGAACCAATCAGGTTGTGTTTGCTTTGTGTTCGATACACCTCCTTTCCTTCCTGGTAATTTAGTATCACTCCTCATCTTCCTCCGATCGCCCCCCCTCCCCGTCCCCCTTGGGACTGAATAAAAAAGCAATCGATAATCACGCCACCTCGTTTGTTACAGACGATTGAGGCCCACCAGAACCAATCATAGTACTGTTGGTGTTGTCGCTCGCCGCCTCCTTTCTGTCTGGTTGGTTGCTTGTTAGGGAACAGGGGTGGATGAGTTGCCTCCGCTTCCTGCCCCTACGCTCTGCTTAGCTGTGTTTGCTTTAAAGGGAAGGAGATTTTGCTTTTCACATCCATCTCTAACTTAGCAGAGGAAATAATTTCATTAAAATGCAGTAGAGCTAAATGCAGCAGTGAAAACTTGCCTTTGTCTGAGGTTGCTTACATTGTGCAGAAGAACTTTAGCAGCATCTACCAAGCAAACTAAAACGGTCAAACTGAGGTAACATTTTATCCTGGTAAACCAAGCAGATTGTCCCGTCTTGCTGTTTTTAAGACTCCTGTAGTATTTCCAGGGCTTAACAATTTGGATTTACTGAAACAAGTTTAAGGACTTTTTTTGTTAGCCTCAGATGCAATAAGTTTTGAAGATTTAGCTTTGTAAAATTCAGTTTTAGTAGCAATCTCACTTGACCGACTTGGTGTTTGAGAAGAAATAAAGTTAGATGGAAAAACCGAAGGTTGTTGCATTGAGTGTTTTAAGAAAAGTTAAGGAAAAAAAGTGACTGAATAAACTTAATAGCAACAATAATGCATAAATGTAGAGCAGTAGGAAAAATTGACCTTTCCGCCCTTAGTGCACACTTCCCCAGCACTATTATAAATCTTTATTTTGGTCTTATATGTTAACCCTTTATGCATAGAGTTTGTAGTGATTTGGCACCTTAATTTGTAAACAAAAAAGCAGGAAAAGCCAAGACTTTTATTTAAACGCTTGCATTTGCATGTTGCTATCTATAGCAAACATTATATGCTATTCTGTAGCTGGCTATTCATGAATATGCCAAGTAAGGTAATGTGTTAGCATTTGCATGTGTGTTAGCATTAGCTTAGTTACCTTTAAAAACAGGTTGGAGAGCAAAAAATCTATCTGCTAAAGTAGGAGCTTAAATTCTAATATTAAATGCTAAGTTTAGTCAACATCTTGCTATCGTCATGTTGGCTAAAGGCAGTCCATTAGCTGAAAGGCTAATGTTAGCTTTTTTGTTAACAGCAGGCTTTCATGCTAAATGAAGCATTTATAGGAGCAGTTATGCTGTTGTTAAGTTAGATGCTAACATTATCTATTTTGTTAAAAATAGCTAAAGTGTTAACATTAGCATTTTTGTAAATACTATGCTAATAGTAGCTTATATACTTTATAAAGACAAACAAAGCTAACCTAGGTTGCTCTTTCAGGTGTAGGTTTTATGGAGAGACAAAAATTCAAACTGAAGTCAGTGGCAACGAGACTTTCCCACAATGCATTGCTTAGTAAACAGTAAGAGTATTATATTTACACCTTATCGTATTTCCAACAATTTTATATTTAGTGCTACATTAACCATGATGGAGCTTGAAAAAAGGTTATATGCAGTGTTTTATGTTTAAATAATGAGCTCAAAACTATACTGACGCTGTTTTTGACATCCTCAAACAAACGCAGAATCAACTGCAGCTCTCTCTGAACTCTATCCATACCTGAGGTCCTGATCGGGTACCTGGCTGCACCTCCTTCACGATCCACCTCCACCCCCCCCAACACACCCAAGACCTCAGAGACGCTTTATGTTGCACCCGCACTCATTAAACAGATCAACCCACTAATCCCCCCCAGTCCCACCAATCCTCCCACCCCATCCCAGAAATAAAATAAAATCGGCATGCTTCATGTCATTTGTCGCACAAATCAAAGCACGATGCTGCACACTGGCTGCCAGCAGCTCACCTCTGTAACTGGCTTGATGTCTATTGCTTTTACCGCCTGTTTGTTGCTTCCTCTCTGCTGCTATCTTCATGTTTAGCTGCTTTTTTCAACAACTTTCCGTTTTGTTACTTAATTTGCTTCCCCAACTACTTCTGTTCAGTCTCCGCCTCGATGCGCCTGCCCTTCCTGTCACCTGTCACTTTCGTCTCTGCTGCCTGACGCTGCAGCTTCACTAAAACCTCACTACAACTCCCACGGGGCTTTGCTGCAGGTTCAGGTGCTTTAACAGAACCTGACCCTCCAGCTCGCCCTGACTGACTCGATTGTTTTACTGTGCTGGCATCTCCGACAAAGCTCCGCTCCAACTTTAATAAAACAGGCTTGTTGTCGAATCTGAGAAACAAAGCTGGAAAAAGAACAACAGATCATATTCCGCAGGGTAATTTTCATCTGGTTTGGCTCAGCAGAGGAATGTGCCTGGCCGTCTGAGGGTTTTCTCTCTCACTGGTAACTTTGTTCTCGGCCAGTTTTATGGGGGGTTATTTGGGGTTGGAGCTCAGGAGCTGCCTGCTGTATGAATGTGTTTTTGGTTCACCATTTGTCACTGTGTCTGTTCAGAAACCGTCCCAACAGATCCCTGTTTTCATTTCATTTGGAGCACAAACACCCACTTGCCGGCTTAGTCAGAGCCGCAGCGACCTCGGTTTATTTGCAGCCTTGGTAAAAACGGGGAAAATCCGCAGAAACTATGCAGAAATGTATTTGCTTATTATATTTAAGTTCAATTAGAACATTTAGAAGCTTTAAAATGGAAAACCGTAACTTCTAGTTCCCTTAAATTTGAGATTTCTCGTCTCCAGAATGTACAGCCAGACATGGCCTAAACCTTTCTATTCTTACTGTCTGATCAATGATTAAACTGTTTAAAAGTCTTATAAGCAGGACTGGATGAGGAGACAGTTTTTCCTACCAGCACTTAGAATGATGAGCGGTTTAATCAGCGATGAAATCTCCAAATAGTGGCACCTTAGGATCATGCCTGCGGAACAGCCGTCTCGCCATTTTAAGTCATACTACCACAAAAGTTTGAAATTTAACTGGGACTTTTTGGTTTGGTCAAATGAGACTAAAGCTGAGTCGGCGGGTTTGGACATCTGTGAAGATGAGGAAAGTAATGAAAACCCTGTTTGAGGGTACAACAGTGTAACCACCAGAACACCCATCAATCAACTTTAGATTGTCAAATGCGGATCATGGGTATGACCAGGCTTCCCTTCTCCACTGCCATTTGGGCCAGCTCCTCTGGGAGAATCCCAGACCAGCAGAGAGGCATAGGCCTTTCAAAATGTCCTGGGTCTCCCACTGGGAGTCCCCAGTGAGGCATTCATCCTAACCAGACTCTGAGCTTCCTCATCTGGCCTCTCTTAATATGACCGAGCAGCGATGAGACAGAACCCCTCCCAGATGACCAAGCTTCTCGCCCAATCTCCAGGGAAATTTTAGCAGCTGGTATCAATGATATTGTTCTTTTGGTCACTACCTGAAGTTCGTGGCCTATAAATGGGGGTTGGAATGTTAATCGGGAAATCTGGAGTTTTGCTTTGGCTTGGGTACGTCTTAACCATGACAGACCTGTAGAAGGCTCGGTAGCAAATGGTCTCTCAATCTCCTGTTCCATTTTCCCCTCATTTCTAAACAAAACACACATATAACTCAACTCCAGGTACTCTAGCTTTTCCTGGTTCAGGTCCATGGTCTTAAATCATGATCTAGAACCACTGACCGCCGCTCTGGTTGCTTCATACTAGGTGACGAACCACTGCAGTAAAAGCTGAAGGTTGCAGTCTGGTGAAGCCACATCATCTGCACTATGGAGAGATCTGATCCTTGACAAAGGGGAATGTATGTGGAGTCCAGAAACAAGCTAGACACACTGCTGGCACTGCAGAAGAAGGTCTTACACTGGTCATACAACTGGTTGCAGTGTTTCTGGGATCTGGTATCCCACATTCCCTAAGAACCCTCTCAGGAAACCTTCTCCAAGTCCACACGACACATGTAGACTGGTTGGATGACTGCGGAGGTGTAGAGCTGGTCCACCAGAACCATCCCTGGGATGTTAGGATCAGAAAACATTTGACCAAATCAAAACCCAAATGGTTCACGAGATTTAAAACCAATCTTTTTCTTCAGTCCTATAAGAAACCTTGCCTGTGTTTTTTTTTCTACTGTTTTTACTAGGACTACCACAGTAAGTGTGGAGAAAGCTGCTTCTGGACTAAAATGTGGCGTTTTCTCTCTGAAAGCTTTCTAGTCTCAGGTTGAAGCGGAAAAACTGAATGTTGTTTCAGCTGGAAAATACCAACATCTTGGTTTCCTGAAGAGGAAGTGGTTGGCATATTTCACTGTTGTCATAAAAAGACCAAACCAACATTGTGGGATCTTACGGTACTTGCTGAACTGAAATTCCATTGCGAAACTGGACGGATATCCAGAAAAGCAGGTTAAAGATGTTCGTATAGTTTACTTTGCAAAGGCTCACTGTGCAGGATCCTAATTTTAAAAAGCAGTGTAAAGACCCAGCAGCAGAACCAGCAGTGGTTCCTTGATGTTTCAGTCCAGGCTGCTGCTGTTGAACCCCGGGCTTTAAAAACCCATCTGTTCCCATGCAGTTCAGGTGCGTTAACAGGTCAACATGTCGCCTCTGTAGTTCATTACTTCAAATTTCAAATATACAACCTCCACTAATTCCATCTATTCAGTATTCAGGCGGGATTTTATACACTTGGTAACGTGTCTACAGTTAGGCTACGTTCACACACCAGGCAAACGCAACCCATTGATTGTTTTACTGCCCTGATGCGATCCTGGTCCGACTATTTCATGTGAGTGAGTCGTTTGTGCGACTTCAATATCTTGTACAAAATCAACTTTTTATGATTTGTGATCTTGTGACGATATTTTCGGCTCGCCATTGCTTTTAAACCTTGAATTTAACCCACAGACGGCGTTGTAGATCGCGTTTACCTATAACGACGGGTCAGATTCTGGTAAAGACACAGGGACACATGAGCCGAGCGAACGACTCCCCAAGGGTTCAAGGTCGGGGTCGCCGTCTGTTCCAGTGGCTTCATTAGAGGCCAGGATCCGGCTGTAGGGCTCCCTGGACTCGGTCGGTGACCCCGACCTCAGATCCTTCCACAGACAGTTTACCTGCTTTGGAAAACTAACGGCTCCTCTTCCTGCTGTCACCTAAAGACGTCTGAATGTCTTGGCCTGAATGCGTCTCCTCTTCTTTCTGCTCAAACTGGTCTGTGGGAAAGGATGGGATGTTGTCTGGAGAGGCGGCTGGGTCCCAGCTCGGAGTCTCCGGGTCCTTAAAGTGATTGGTTTAAAGGACAAAGTTTTGATCAGAGACGCTCTTGAGATTTCCACCCAGCCGCCTCCAGAATCAGTTTACATCAATCTGCGCTCGGTCAACTCTGACTAATGTTCTGCTGCTTTGTTTGTTTTGTTTTTGTTTTTCCTGCTGCGCTCCTGAACCTGAACAGGGTTTAACTCGCACACTGGAAACTCGACAGGAGTTGTAGGATCTGGAGAGGTCTACAAAGACCCGAGGGACAAATGGACGACAAGGTGAGAAAGACTACTTCAGTTGTTGTTCTGAGGTATGTTCAAGTTTTATCTTTAAACTAGCTAAAAACATCAGATGAATTTGCTGCCCTCGAGTGGTAAAGATAATATTTTTGGTGACATTGAACCGAAAAGAAAGTAAACTTGCTCAGGTTCAAACATCTCTAGCAAAAAGACGCTGATGTTGATCAGTTACATTAGGAATTTTAATCTGCTTTACTTTACATTAGCTGGTTTTTATTGGGTTTGATCAAACATAATATAATTACATTTAAGTCTGTACTTTGACTAGGCCATTCTAACACATGGGTTTCCTTTGATTAGCGTCATTCTCCCATCTTAGCAGTGTTATCTGAGCCCTTGTTGCCAGTCAGTTTAGCTCCAACTAGAAAACGATTCTCATTCTGGAAGCCTGGGAGCTTTATTTGATCCTGGTCTGGGTGAGTTGTTACCTTTGACAGAAAATAATCCAAGGCTTTACACCAGGGATGCAAATTAGCGCCTGCTAACCTTTTTTATTACCTAATAGATCAGCAAAAGAAGAATAACATCCCTGCTGTTAACAGATAACAAGAGTTTAAGGGACATCAAGGCGAAAACTCAAAGTTTATAGAGAAATGGGGGGGAAAAAAAGTTCATTTTTGATGAAACTTAACTAATAGCTTTATTTTAGGCACAAAAAGTTTCCAAAGGGAGGCTATTAAGGACAAGAAATCATCAAATTCCCACAAGGAGTTGACTTGGATCAACCAATAAACTTTGCTGTCAATGTCTTTGTGCAGATTTACAAGTAAATCATACAATTCAGGTTAGATTGTAACCGCATGTGATAAAGTTGCTCACAGGGAGGACTAATTGCTTTGTAAATAGTAAATAGTATTCTCAGCTCACAGCTGCTTCCATTCAAATGACTTTTGGTTTGTGTGGCTCGCCCCCTGTTGGCGTCTCAGAGTACTAACGCCGCCGTCTCTTGTGTTCAGCCAGGAGCAGGAGAACTCGATCCCCAGCGACGCCCCGGAGAGTCTGACCTTCAAGGAGCGCCAGCGCCTCTTCTCCCAGGGGAAGGAGGTTTCCAACAAGGTCAAGGCCTCTCGCAAGCTCATGGAGCTGGAGAACGAGCTCAACACCAAGCAGTAGGCCGCCACGTCCCAGCGCCACCTTAAATCCGCGTTAAGACGGTCCTGGGAAACGTTCCTCATGGAAGGAGGGCGAGCTGACGCGTTTCCCCTCTTAACACCGACGGCCTCCTCCCGGTTCTGTCGCTTTTATTTTTATTTTTTAATCCCCAGATGTCGGATAACTGGAGCGTCGAGCTTTCGCTCGGATGAGGCTGAGGTGTCGTTGGAACGTGACGGACGGTTCTAGTTTCAGGTTACCTCCCCTCGTCCACGTCTGTCAGCTAGAATGATGAAGCACTGTAAAAAACTTTTAACTATATCTAATTAGAATCACAACAAAGAGGGGGGGGGGGGTATATATTTTTGTTTGTAAAATGGTTCCTGGGGTGAGGGACTTAGATTTATTCTCGTTTAATTTTTTTTTTAAATAGCTTACCGTACTATGAACAATTTTATGATATTTTATGCTCTCTTTTATTTTCTGCATCATGTTTTTACTTTCGGTTCCTTCTTGCCAGCAGAAAGAAAAGCATATTTTATTAATTTTATCTTTTTTGCTTTATCAATTGAAAGATCTAATTCTCAAGGAACCACTGTTATTTCCCGCGGTAGCCACAAATGAGGCGGATATCTTAGATTATGCTGGAGGCATAAAGGGGCCTGTGAGTGCACAACCTTACTGTAAATAATCCGGTCCACAACTGTCTCTTTATTTTTACTACTGTAGAAACCTTCCAGGAAACTAAAGAAAACCGGAAAACTTCCGTGATTAAACTTTGATTTTCAAGACAAAACAACAACAACCACCACCAAACCTACACGAACCCTCATTCGAAGTATCAACCCTCTTCCAGATGTTTTACCTTCATCTTAAAGAAAGTTTTAGTTTGTTTTGCGAGAGTTGTGTGAAGATAATTTGACTGATTTGTTTGCCGTAAAAATTAAGGACAGAAAAACAACTAAACTTTCATTCAAAATATTATTTAAAGTTGGTTTTTCCAATATTAATAAAGGAAGAAGAACTTCTCTTCTGACGCTTGTTTGTTTTACAGATATTTATTTCCAACCCGGTTGAAAGAGGGAAAAAACGTACATGCACATATTTTGGCGTTCACTCCTGACCTGCAGGCGTTTTATTTTGGAGGAGTGGGTCGTGTTTGGGACCTCTTGACTGTGGTGGTCTCCTTTCCCAGAGAGCTTCAGAGAAAAGTGAATAAACTTTCAAAAGTCTCAGCACACGTTCAGCCGAGCTTTAATCTCCCGAGTGAATCCATCCTGTCTGTAAACCGAACCCGAGGTGAAGCGATGTTCATGACCGACCTGTAAAATCGCTGCATGCATTTCTCCTCGCCGTCTGCCTCCAAGTTTCAAAATGAATCGCTTCATGTTTAGCCTTTTGTAAATCATTAATAAATACAGATTTTTCAACTACAGCGCCTGATGGTGTTTCCTTTTTCATAATTTAAGGATGAAAGGTTCCTAAAGGTAGGTGGTATAAGCTATGTTTTATTTTGCTGCTGAAAGACCAAAATATTTAATGTTTGGAACATTTATGCTAATTTTAGATTTCGCATAAATGAAAAAACACTTTGTAAATGTTTAAAAAAATAGTTTATGTCAAACTGATGTTGTACTTTTAGCACTTTGTTGAGACAAACTTTAAATCTCGCGGTCAGTTTAATGTTCCTGTTAAATGTGAAAATAAACTGCCGATATATAGTATTATTTCTTCTGTTACATCTTTTGAAATAAAGTTAAACTTAAATGTAAATATTAGAATATATTTCCTTGCAGTTGAAATGAAATAAAAATGCAACTTTTTTGATTCCACATTCTAAATATTGTTGGCATGTTTAAGATATTTAAATAGAACGTTTCTGGTTTTAGAGTTTCATGTTTTACTCACGTTTTTCGTGCTCACTGTTCATTTTTTGCCAACACTAAACACGCCTTGTGTACAATTGGCTGCTTATATTTAGCTATTACATTGATCTCTTATACATATAACTTATATTAAGTTAATCTCCATTTACAACATTCTTTTCACCTCTGTGACACCGGAAGTACATTACATGCCACACACAAACGAACAAAACGACATTTATATTTTTAATTTCTTTAATTAAATTATGGAAATACAAGTTGGAGGCTGATACTTGACAGATCCTAATGATGACATTGTGATGGTAGGTGGCGGATAGAGGAACAAGAATGCTTGGTGATTATCATATATAAATAATAAAATAAAAATGTATAAAATATAACATTTCAAATATACATGTCTAAGCTTAACAATGTTTTTTTATAATTATCATGTTGTATTATAATGTTCCCCTGCCTCAAGGCCAACGGGAAGCATTGGCGGACATGTCTACCGCAGGATGGTCCGGGGAAATGTTGAATGTTAGTTATGGGCCTCCTTTTCCAACATCTCTCAACATTCTTCTACAATCGTTCTCCCTCGTTTGAATCCAAATACGCAGCTTAAACGAAGCGCCTTAGACCGCTTGGCCATCATGACGGATGTAGGTTTTGGCGGCCAAGTGACATTTTCCTGTGACGCGGTCATGCATAGAACGTATTAAAATATCCAATGTAAAACTATATTTGGATTAAAACTTGAGTAGGCAGAGGTACTCGAGTCTCGCAAGAAAAAACTGTACATTTGGATTAAAATGGGGGAGACCGATTGGTGAGAATGTTGGAAAAGGAGGCCTGCGATTGGCCCATCACTCCAATATTCTTCAACATTGTTCATTTCCCCGGACGATCCTGCGGTAGATGTGTTTTTGTTCAGGTCGCAGTTTCCTCTGGAGGCGTGGGTTCGAATCCCACTTTTGACAACACTATCTTTTTATTGTTGTTTATACTTTTCTTCTCTAATAATCATTAGTAAACACCATCTGTGCTCATCTTACAGTAAGTCGTGTATTAGAAACCTTCGGTTTTGGTCAAAGCTGTGAGAAACTCCTGTAGTTTATATGAACATATAACCTGTACAGGTTTATAACATATAAGTTATAAAGCATATATGCAAGTCTAGCTACCTGGGACCACCAAGTGGAGCGCAATAAAAAAAAAAACAGGTAGTTTTGACAAAAGTACTTTTATTTGAGACAAAAAAACATTTTCAAAAACCATAAGAAATTGATTAAAGGACTTAATGTTTTTGTGGCGTTTAGTCCTTAAAAAAAAAAAAACTATAAGGAAAGACATTTAAATATAATCTAACAACTAAACATTTCTTTAACGCTTCAAGCTTTTACAACAAAACATAAACCAAAAATGAAAGTTGGACATAGTTTAAGTTCAAACTTCAGCTTTCAGGATGGTTCACGAAGAAATCACCGCCGCAGACGCTTCTCTCACATGAGGAAACCTGTTGGCGAAAACAAGATTAACAGTTTAACTGTACCGCCTCGTCAAATGTCCACAAGTGAGAGGATTCCTTAGTGAAAATAAACTGCACTACTTCTCTGCGTGTTCAGGGAATATTTTCTTCCTTCTGAGGGTGAACCCTTACTTTAAAAACCTTGTAGAACTGTTTTATGTTTAATAGTGAAAGTGTGAAAGGAGCGTTTTCAATGGCACTGTATAGTAAATTTGAGTGATTGGGACCTTATATTCGGAGAAGACTGAATCGATATGCGTGTCGGGTATAAAAGTCACCACGCTTTACGCCACAAAACAAACCTTTTCTCTTGCAGAGCAATCATGGAAAACTTCAATCTGTGTCGGTTGCTGGTAAATTATATATGAAACCCGATTCCTGAGAGTTTGAATTCATAGAAATATTCACTAATGTGCATCAGACTTTCATGTAAGTTTTATTTTTCTTCATATTCAAATCATTTATAGGTAAAAAACCACCTCCTCAGAATCAGTTTGGTCCTCCAGGGTCCTACTTATGACCTGATTATTTG
>JAVLVB010000407.1:852372-895796 GCA_032876305.1 Orestias chungarensis | reverse complement strand
TATAAATTAAATATATATATATATATATATATATATATATATATATATATATATATATATATATATATATATATATATATATATATATATATATATATATATATATATATATATATATATATATATATATATATATATATATATATATGCATATATAAATTTAAATTAAGTTGTGCTTCAAGAAAGTAGACCAGGTTTTTACTTTTGCTATTATTTTCCCAACATATTAAGGTTATCAAACACCATTCAAATGTTTTAATGTTTAGGATGTTTTAGTTAATTGGTAATTATACGGATTCTTTTATAAAACTTCTCTTTCTTTAGAGCATTTACTGTTTGTGCAGATGAATAAAATTAAAAAAGGAATGAAAATATCAGTGAGCACGATAAAAAGTCATTAAGAGGTTACAGTGAAGCATCATCCATTATCCTCATCATTATCCGCATCGTATTGTTTACTTTTGGTCTGTTACAGTAAACAATTAAACTTGAGCGACAAATAAAGGAAGAAATGTTTTCAAGGTTGGACAAAAGAAAACTAATCAGAACCAGCGTTCGGACTCAAATGATAGCCGCAAAGTTAAATAGGAAAAACCTTGGAGACTTGGGCGTAAACGGTGAATCTGAAATAAATGAAATAATAGGTCATCAAATACTCTATTAGTGAAAAAATGTTACAGTAATCTCCGTAAAAAAGAAGCACGTTGATGAACTCATTTAGAGTAAAAAAAGGAGCTCAGAAAAGAGCAGATGTTCCTTCTTTATTCCCTCTTGCTTAAAAATGCCACGTTTTTAAAAACCAGCCAAGGTGTAAACCGCTAAGTAATGTAAAGGTTTATTGAACTGCGTAACCCTGGCTTTAGGTGACAGATCTGCAAATACAAATCCAGGTTGTTTGTTTGAAAAAGATTCAGTGGCAAAGCTAGGCTAAGAGGAAAAGTTGATTAGAAATACCCATTAACGTCTGTCTCAGTCTGCTTTGTCCCTCATTTGTTTAAAGTGTAAGTAAACTGAGGTCTTTCAAACTAAACCGACCCAGAAAACATCAGTGATTCGACATTACTCTACAAATGAAAGCAGTCACTTCTGACCCGGCCTGCTTTGTTCCTCTGCAGAGGACAGCAATGAGACGCCGTCCTCCGAAGACGAGCATGATCTGCTGGACTTGAACTCAGAAATGACTATGAAGCAGAGCATCGGTTCCCCCAGGAGGACCATCAGTCAGATAATCAAGGACAAGAAGAAGCAGACGCAGCTAACGCTACAGTGGTAAGAACAAGAGAACAACATGCGGAAGGTTTCTCTTGAAAACTCTTAAGATTATGGGTCAAAAAGTCTGGGTATCTTTGCACGGCTCAGTGACGGTTTCTACAAAACTAGAACTTAGACGCATTGAGTCTCTTTGAATCACATTTGGCGTTTATATTAGAGCCGTTTATCTTAGAGACTAACTTACAGACCTTTCTGGCTAATGTTTCCTCTATTTTTTTAATGATCCCATCTATTTTGTAAAGTTATCTGTTAATACGAAAACTAGAGGCGTCCCAGTATAACTTTTTCACTTCCGATACGATACCGATATTATTGCTCCATACCGATACTGACCTGATATCGTGTCGACATGAATCATACAGACTTTTATTATCTTTGTTGGGTGAAATGTTGGATGGCTCAATTAAGTGATAATACTCAAATAGAAAACAATAGTTTACAACAAGCATGAGAAAAATGCACCCATTAATTTTTTTAACCAGTGGATTAAAGAAATTTGTTTTAAATGTCCTGTTACTGAATCATTGTTAAATGCACCACTGGTTTGCCCAATATTGGTGCAGACGTTGAAAGATGATGTCTGCTTGTATTTCTTTTGTTCACAGCTTTAACTTCGTAACTTTATTACGTAGTTTAGGTACCATAGAGTGAATTTATTCAGTTGCATATGTACTAAAGTTTTGTCTCCTTATGTGATCTCTGTTTAACTCCCTGATTGACGTTAATTGTGAGCCATTTCCATCCTTATCCTTTGAATTATTGGGACATTTAGATGACTGGATCGTATTAAACGTCCCCAGTTCTGTGCCACCATTAGAAAGTTGATGTTTTGCGAAGCACTTGGGTTTTAACATAAATAAGGGCATATCGCCATCATCGCTTCCAGTGTTTGACGCAGACTGCTTGTGTTGGAGTGATTATATTGGACAGAGAACGTAAATATCTGGTTAAAAATGAATATATAATATATAGTGGTTCACATTTTAGACGAACATATTCTTGTTAATTCATGTTCAAAATGTTTGTTTTCTGTCATTACTCCCTCAATGTAACATCTTTTATTTCCTGATTTGATTTGAACCCTTTCAGTATTAAAATTATTATTTTTATCTTGTGCAAAACTAAAACAACTCATAATGTTTTGTTTTTCCTCATCAGGCTTGAGGAGAACTACATTGTGTGTGAAGGTGTGTGTCTGCCTCGTTGCATCCTTTACGCTCACTACCTGGACTTCTGCAGGAAAGAGAAACTAGAGCCGGCCTGTGCTGCTACATTTGGGAAGGTGAGTCTGTTTTCCTTTTAAGGTGTGAAAAATCGAACCTCTTATATATTTGTGTATTAAAATAAAGAAAGAAAGAACGGAAAGTGTGAGGAGAGGAAATGGAAATGCCGTGTAAAAACTTTAAAAAATGACAGAACTCGTAACCGTGGACAATTAAAACCTCTGCACAGATGATGTTTATTCAGCAGAAGGTTTAGAACAAATCATTTAAAAGACAAGTGCAATAAATGATTTTAAAGTTAGTAAAAATAATAAGATGAAAAATGAGTTCCACTATGAGCACATTAACGGATGCTTGTTAACCTCTGCAGACAGCCAGGGGCGTGTCTATCATTTTTATGTTGAGGGGGGTTAAATAAAACAGCTAAAAATTATCTGTTTTATTTAAATTCCCTGCAGGCCTAGATTGCAATGACCAGTACACCAACATTTGATTAATACATCCATCGATTTATCCAAATAGGACACATGGATCTGCTATAACTATGCAGTTGATTCAAAATCAGGGACAACCAGAACACAAATGAACAAATAAAATCTAATTTTACACCATTTACGACAGGCTGGATTTTACATGTAGTTATTCACTCTCACTGTTTAAATTAATCTTCAAACCCAGATTCTTTAGATTGATAACTGTAGTGTTGGTTTTGTGTAATTTTTATTTGTTGTTATTAGACATGCGATTAGCCTGCTTAGTGTAGCGTAAACGAACTACAAAAACCTCAATATAACTTTGAGCTGTTATGCTTATTCTATTTAACTTACCAGCATATCTTAAAGTCAACATTTTTGAATCCTTACAGATAAGAAATAGCTTGTTCTGCAGTTCTGCCACCTACTGACTCGGAGTGTAAACTTAAAAAAGCATTAAAATAAAAAAGTTTGTGTCCTCTTATTTAAATTGGTCTACAGTCTGAGGCTTCCAGTTTGAAACCCTAAACTGAGCGTAGTTAACATAGAAGAAAGTTTAGCTGTTAGTGTTTTATTACCAGTTTTACTCACTTTTAAGATTGTTTTTCTTGACATATAAAACCCATAATTTAAAAGGTTTCCCGTCTATGTGCATCCTAAGTATTTATAGGAAGCTAATTTAATGCAACTTGTGTTTCTCTTCCTTTTTTCAGACAATCCGACAAAAATTTCCTCTTCTGACGACAAGACGACTCGGCACCAGAGGACACTCCAAGTAATGAGAAAATTAATATCCTATTGACTCAAGGAAGGCAATATTGTTTACATTTTACCTTTACGTAAAACTAATAATTTCACCATTTGTCAGATATCACTATTATGGAATCGGGATCAAAGAGAGCAGCGCATATTATCATTCTGTGTATTCGGGTAAAGGTTTAACCAGGTGGGTTTCAGTTCTCTGTAATCCTGCATTAGAGTTTTAAACGACAGATTTAAAAAGCTAAACAAATTATCTTTAAACATCTTTGGTCTGAGTTTAACTCCCGTCGTCTCGTTTGCAGATTTTCAGGAAGCAAGCTCAAAAATGAGGTTAGTTTTCACCTTAATACTTCCAATCCTAACGGGATCCGTGCCTCAGTCAATTTTGATAATTCAAACCAGTTTAAATGCTGAGGCTTCAAATTAGGCCTAGACTCTCCCTGGTAAATTTAAAAAGGTTTGAATGTTTGCAGTTAAGAAATTAAACATGATTTTAAAAAGCTACATAAAACCATTATTTCAAAGATTGTATTCAAATTCAACACTAAATCCCACTTTGTGTGGAACTAAGGTTTAACAAGATCCCACTTTTGCAAATCAAATGTGGTCTCTAGCCCTTGTAAAACATCTCTTCTAGGGCATCTATAGCTGCATTTAAAGAGATTTTGTTTTACCAACATGTTTCTTTTGACCTGCCATGCTGGAGTCCAGACTTGAATATGATCGAGAATCTGCAGAGGGAGCTGCAGGGGTCCCAGAGTCGAGTAATTAGGTCATTAATAGGACTCTGGAGAACTTGTTTTCTTACCGAGGAGGGGGTCAGCCATTGGATTTAGGTATGTTGGACCGGAGACACGTTTAAAAGCCATGAAGGCTTGGATTTGAACATTTCGAGAAGCTTTAACCTCAAAAACCTGGAGCTTTTCAACGGAGATGAATCAACAAAAGATCATTAAAAACCTTTAAGACGCTTGTCAGCAACAATTAGCAATTTTTTTCAAGGTTATGTATGATTTCTGAAGAATCGTTTTCAAATTAATATGGACATAAAAAACACCAAAATTATATTTTCGGGGTGATTCATTCCAGTATATATTGTTTTTCAGAAGTAAACTTATTTGAATGTCTGGACTGTCTGCTTTTACTTTTATGATTTCTCCTATTTGCTGTAGTTAAAAGAAACCCATAAATGCTGAAAATGCAATACGATTACCGAGTAAAATGATCCAAACAGGGGATAATCTTCTCACTCAAGGCATAATTTTGGTCAATTTTGTTGCCTTTAAAACTATTTTTTTTCTCAAAGTAATAAGACAGAGTTGGTATCAGGGTGAAATAAATGAAAACTGCTTATTTTGCAGGGTGGCTTCACCAGGAAATACTCTTTAAGCTCTAAAACCGGAACGCTGCTTCCAGACTTCCCCAACGCTCAGCATCTTGTGCTTCAGGGAAACGTTTCCAGAGAAAAGGTCGCTGATTATCAAAAAATAACACTAAACATTGCATAAATAGCTTTAAACAAGTGAGATGTTTCCAAACTAAAGATGGTTGAGCTTTCCCTCTCACAGGTTGACACTCTGATCATGATGTATAAAACACACTGCCAGTGCATCCTGGATAACGCCATCAACGTCAACTTTGAAGAGGTTATTGCCCGTTAAGACTTAAACACTTATTTTGAGGCTAATTTTTCCCCTTAAATTGATTTTTTTTTATTTATTGTTTTCAGATCCAGAATTTTCTGCTCCACTTCTGGCAGGGAATGCCAGACCACCTGCTCCCGCTGCTAGAAAACCCAGTTATAGTCGACATACTCTCCGTCTGCGACTCACTTCTCTACAAGGTTTCTGTAGAAATTAACAAAGTTTTCACTTAGATTTCACTCTAAATATCATCCAGCTACGGTGGCCCTGAAGGGCAAACACAACAAAATTAACTAAGCACAATTACAATGAACAAAAACAGTCTTAATATTTTCTAATAGATGACACAGATGAGCCACACTTTGGTTTACTCCGTTTTAATCCATTGTGACTGATTTACAGTGAGTGGGTCACATCACCTGGTAGCTATTGAAGAATATTGCCAGTTTTATACATTAGAAATTGATAAAAGTTTTAAAAAAATGATTCAAACGGAATAAAACGACGTGTGACTCATCTGTGCCATCCAGAAGAACATTGTAAGACTCATTTTTATTAGGTTGGGTGCTATTGAAGAAATATGCCAAATATTTACGGTAAAAATGAATAATAAATAAAACAAAAGGGTTAAACTTTGGTCAAAACAAGCGTGACTCATCTGTGTCATGCTGTAGAATAATTCCCCAGTATTGTTTTAGTCAATGGGTGCCATAACGAGACAGCTATTAATTCTTGTTTCTCAAGTGTGTTATGTTTGGAAATTTATTGACGATCCCTAATTCAGCAACCGCCTGCTGTAGGAGTGAGCGGCTCAGGGCGGTTTGCAGAAATCTGAGTTGCTAAATCGGATCATCCCTGAGCTACAAGGTGCTAAAATCTCAGAGCTTGAATATTATATCCGACTTGGGCTATATAGGTCAAAGGCCAAACGTGCAGTCGTCTAATCAGCTATTTCTCTAGTTTTCCCCACTGGGAACTTGCTCCTCCGTTTTGTTAATGTTGGTGCGTTTTTTGTAATTTGGATCCATCCTTGAAAGACTGCAGCTGTTTCTGATTTAATTGCATTACTTTGTTGACTTGATGTCACAGATTTCTTATGAACATAAAACTTCCGTGTACAAACTCCTGCACACGTCATGACCAAAAAAGCAATAATTATTTAACCTTTTCCTGTAGGAGCGACTAAAATGTTCATCGGCATGTTTTGGTGTCACTCTTTCTAATAATTTCTGTTTTTCTTTCAGGTTTTGACAGATGTTTTGATTCCCGCCACGATGCAGGAGATGCCTGAGAGGTACGTCTCCACAACCATATCCAACAACATTTGAAAGAAGAGAAGTTCAATAGCAACGTTGACCGTTGTTGCTCGTCAGTCTGCTGGCAGATATCCGAAACTTTGCCAAACACTGGGAACACTGGTTGACGTCGTCTCTGGAGAACCTCCCAGAATGCCTAGCAGCTAAGAAGCTCCCCATAGCGCGGCGCTTTGTTTCTTCGCTGAAGAGACAGACGTCTTTCCTTCACCTTGCGCAGGTATGGCGGTGCGGTAAGCTCCTCTGAAGTCTAAAAACCGACCCGTAAAAAATTTCTCTCTTCGTCTGCTTTGTACCAGATAGCCCGACCGGCCCTTTTTGACCAGGCTGTGGTGACCAGCATGGTTCTGGATATCGACAACGTGGATCTCAGCGGCATCAACTCGCAGCCTCTGCTCAGCGTGTCGGCAACCGGAGACCAAGACTCTGATGTTTACTCTGAGTGTAAGAACAAAGACCAATGCTGACGAGTCTAAGAATCCACTAAGATTTTTTAATTTGAGAATTTTGACAGTTCAATATATTTTGGAAAATCTTTAAACTACAATTTGTCTAAAAAAACAAAGCAAATAAGACAAAAATGATCAAATCAAAATAATATTCACAAAATTCTTCTCGACAGCTTTTATTTTTCACCAAGTAGGTTTAAAATGACCAAATTAGGGGGCAAAAATGTAAATAGATGCAGGAAAATTGTTTAGCACATTATTTAGTAAATTAAATGTATATAGTTTTATCATGAAATTACAAAAGAATGAATAAAAAGACAAATTCATACTCTGATGGTTGAGCTGGCATGAAAATAAATGATATAAATGGCAAAATGATGTAGACAAAAATGCACAAAGGGGAAAAAATAAATCTGTACACAACTAAATAAAAGAGGAAATTACTTAAGAATTTAGTAAATAGTTGAGTAATCCAACAAATCAATGAATGAATGAATTTTTTGTTTCACATACAGTCAAACATAAAAATGTACCCAAAGAAATATGAAAGCTTATAACAAATTAGGGTTGTTTAACGTTTGACATGATAATCTTTCAATGCTTGGTCTTTCCTGACTGGAGGATGTTCATGAATAAATTTTAGAATAAAAAACTGTAATGTAATAATTTACTGTATCATGTGAAAGCCTAAATGATTCTTAGTTTGTTGTAATTGTATTTTTGTTTTAACTTGACCGATTTTATCTTGAAAAGACCAACGAAATGTTTACATTTGGATGCTTTTTATCGGTGCATTTCTCTCTTTTGTTTCCTCCAGATGATTCCATTAGTATATTCCAGGAGCTGAAGGAGCTGCTGAGAAAAAACGCCACTGTTGAGTCGTTCATAGAGTGGCTGGACTCGGTGGTGGAACACAAAGTCATCAAGGTGGAGACAGTTTGCTCATTCCCGCTTGTGTTCACGTTCACGCAGACCAAAATCAGCAGGTCTGGATTTATGTTTGTGTGTTTTCTCTGTCCTTGTGTTTTTTCATCAGCCCGGTAAGCAGTGTGGTCGATCCGTGAAGACTAGAGCTCAGGATTTCCTCCTCAGTTGGAGCTTCTTTGGTGCGCGGATCATGCACAACCTCACGCTCAACAACGCCTCCAGCTTTGGTACGGAAGCTCAGAAAGATTTTTGCAATTTGAAGTTTATCCCAAATTGATGTCAACATCTGATCAAATCCAACCCTTGAGGCCTGATGTCCTGCAACTTTCAGACATTCACCTGGTCCAACATGCCTTGAAACAAATGGCAGAGTCACATCCTTTGTAGCAGTCAGTTCTCCGGAGTCCCACCAATGACTCTGATTATTGGACTCATATGTTTTGAAGCTGAGACGCATCTAAACGCTGAAAGACACACAACCAGACTTTTTAACGCTCTTTACATCTCAGAAACCAAGTGGGTAATCAAACTCCCAGCTTAATATGAGCTGATCACTGGAGCCGACCAATCAGATTTGAGAAGCGTTGACATTTTGAGATAGATTTGACAAGGCAATTGAGCAATTACACTAATTCAAAGGTATTTAACCCAGGAGTTAATTTTTTATATTTTAAGTCACTTGTTTGGAGTAGTTTTTATTATGAGCATTAGTAGTTATTATTATTATACTATTATTAGTATTATGAAGTTGAGAAGCTCTACCATGCAGAATCTTAATTTACTAACATAAATGTTGGTTTCGGTTGTTTGAAAGAAAACGAAACACAGTCAGATTTATTAAAACCATGGACGTGATATGAAAGAGATCAGAGACTCATAGGTCAGACTACCAGCTCGGCGATAACAGCTGGGCAGATGAAACAACTGTATTAGGGAGCACTAGAAGAAGATGTAATCACCTCATTGTGATGGAAACCAGACCCTCTGCATCTTTTATTCTGCTGAAGGTTAATTCGATTGGGAAAACCTTCAATAAGTCGGTCGTTTACCGACTTGTTAGGTGTTAAATTTTGCAATATGAATGAACTTTCTGATATTTTGGGCTGATTTGAAGCTCTACATTTTGGGAATGTTTCCCTTTTACGCACCGACAGAGAACCGGTTCCTAACGTTGTCCTCATTAAGATTTTCTGGCCTTCCCACTAAGAGACGTCCACACACACACAGAGACACCCAGGTCAGATACGAGCCAGCTCAGAGCAGATTGCTACAATAGCATCATAAATTGTAATGGCCAGACTCGCTTTGGTTACACAGGGTCTTATCTGCGGTCCGTGCGCTCTCTGTTCAAACACGCACACGGGCTACGTGTGCATGAATAAACAGTGACCATTTGGTGGCTCTCGCTCCCTCTGAAGGCCCACTTAAGCTCAAACACAAACGTGTGGGCCTTGCAGGTCAAACAAAGAGCAGTCGGGCCGTAAAAGGTCGAAGAGCTGTCAGGTGAAAGCTCAGCTGAGGAGAGGCTTCCAGCGCACTTAAACCAAACTGGTTTTGATTGTCTTGATGCTGACAGGTTCCTTCCATCTGATCCGGATGCTGCTGGACGAGTACATCCTGTTGGCCCTCGAGACTCAGTTCAACAACGACAAGGAGCAGGACCTCCAGAACCTTCTGGAAAAATACATGAAAAATGCAGGTATTAGGCCCGTGGAAAGCCAAATCTGGGGCTTCTTCATGGTATTCTTTCTATCCGTACAAACTAGAAGTCAACGTTCTCCATTGGTCCAGTCAAGAATGTGGCCTAATTTGATCTACAAGTGAAAGTGTTGCTGTCAGCTAAATCAGCTGCTAAAGAGAACTTGTCTGTTAAGGTCTGTAAGGATGAATGGACACTAAATGTAAACACAAATCATAAAGCACCCTCCCATCCAGAAACATACCTGTGGAATCAGCATTTAGTGTTGTATACATTTGATAACGAGGTTCTTGAATAGGTTTCCTAATGTGGAAATGTGGCCTCTCTGACAACCTGCTGGGAGGAAACCTGCTAGAAAGATCATTAAAACCTTGAAATAGAGTAATTAACATAAAATAATCGAGGACCAGACTGAAAAAAAGCAAAAAAACATCTAATTAAAATCTTTAGGATCCCTTCAGCCTGCTCATTTAGACCTATTTTGTTTTTTTGCATCAGATTTTGAATGTGTTTCTTCTTACAATAACAGAAGATTTACATTTTTCTTTAAAGCAACTCTAAGCAACTTTTCAACCTTTATAAAATATTTTCATAACTTTTGTGATTATACGCAGACTTACTGATCGTTGAATGACGCCTCTGTCATGGCCGGAGGGGGTCTGTATAACTTTAACCGGCACTAAGCAACTTTGAGAAGGGTGGAAGGAACCCTGCCACACAAAAAGACTACAAATGTGCTGACTGCTTTACGACATACGTAACATCCCCCTTTTCTTATTTTCAACATCATCTGACATTTTTTCAACACAATTAGATTCATTCCCTCATTGGAAACAGAAATGTACTTAAATCATACTGCAGGTGACCCGGAGATGAGGATTTTACGATGCTATGCCCTGGTGCTCATGGGAAATGCAGTCTTCATTCAGGCAAAACACAACTTCAGCCAAAATAGACCTGTAGTGTTTATATTTAGTGTGTGTGTATATATATATATATATATATATATATATAATTTTTACATATGGTATGAATCTATGAAAAAACTTGTATTTCTAAATAGTTTAGACTGGTATAATCTCACATAAAAGTGTTTTGTAAAATATACTAATATGTTTTAAGTTTACCCTCTTAAAGCTGAAATCTTTAGTCTGACCAGATGTTGCGTTTGATTGTCAACTCCAGATGCCAGTAAAGCGGCATTCATGGCGTCACCCAGTTCCTGCTTTCTGGCTCACCGCAACAAGGCCTCCTCCTCCATCGACCAATCGGTGAAGAACGAGTCCCTGGGGGAACACGCCTACATGCCCGTGTCAGCCAATCAGCAGCAGGATCTTGAATCTAAATCTTCCCTCTATCAGGGAAATGAGAGTTCTGGGTTTACGTCGGCAGGTAAATGCAGTTAAAGCAAGATATTCGAAACTCCTGTCTTCGTAATAGAAGCTAAATCTCCATGTTTGTGCTCTTCACGCCCCATCAGGTGGTCAGATGGACTTCTCTCAGGTCAGCGGTCCACTCATGACGCCACCGATCTCCCCAGCGGCGTTAGTGCACAGGGGCTCTGTCATCAACCAGGGGCCCATGGCGGGGAGGCCTCTGACGCCATCCTCCTCCTCCTGCTCCTTCTCTTCTTCCTGCCTCTCGTCTCTCACTGAGATGATGGAGCCCGGCCCCTGCCCCTCATACCAAGAGAGCCTGTACCACTGCTTACCTCAGTCCAGCGGGTATTTCCCCGCCGCTGGCAGCGGCCCCCTGCATCAAAACTACCAAACTGTTCCCAGGTTAGCTTTAATCACTGCTGCTGGTCCTTAATGTGGTTTACAAACATAGAAGTATGTAAAAAGATGACTTACATGGGCTAAAGTGTGAGCGCAGAATTATCATTAGATATATTCAATGGAATAAAGTATAATCTTTTGCATTGCTAAATAGTTGGTATAATAAAATAACATTTTTAGTCATAATAATTGTACAATTTTGTTATTGTTTTGAGCATAATCCGTGTTTTCCACTTGAAAACAGCCTCTTGTTTTTTTTTGTTGCATGAGTATATTTTGTTTTCACTTTGCAGTCCTTTTTGCATCAAGTTTGTTGAATCGAGGACAACAATTAACATCCTCAAAACAACCTTAAACTGTTTCAGGAATCCTGAAACAAAAACAAATCTTAAAGCAACACTAAGTAACTTTTCAACCTTCATAAAATATTTTCATATCTTCTTTGATTATACGTCGACTTACAGCTCATTAAAGGACACCTCTGTCACTTTGAGGAGGGTGGCAGGAACCCTGCCACACAAAACAACTACAAACGTACTGACTGCTTTACAGCATACGTCACTTCCCCCGTTTCCTATCTTCACCATCATCATCTGACTTTGTTTCACCTCAATTAGATTCATCACCTCATCACTATTGATCCTTCACACAGACACTGGAAACAGAAACATACTTCAATCCCACTGCAGGCGACCAGGAGGTCAGGATTTTACCACGCTATGCGCTGGTCATCATGGGAAATGTGGTCTTCCTGCAGGCAAAACACTACAGCTTCTGTCCACACTGGCCGCCAAAATCAACCAACACTGAAACTGTCTTAGTGTTGCTTTAATACTTTTGTCGACTTTAAAAAACGTTTATTGCTAAATTATTATTATTATTATAACTAGTTGTAGATTATTTGTAGATCATTTTTAAGAAGCTTATATACGTGGCTGCTTTGCAAACTTTAGGTTGAATAAGGTAGTTAGAGTAGCAGTTTTCTAAGGTCATAAGCTGCATTTGTAGGCTGTGAAATGAATAATTTTGTAAAGTAAATGTGATCTATGATACTTTCTTTACTTGAAAGCTTCTCACTAAGGAAAACTATCCGTTATTGGGAAAAAAAGGGTTTATCTTTCTTTCTTTTTCAGGTATCAGGCCCAGAATCCGTGTCTGACAGCGATTCAGAACCACAACCCACCTCTGGGCTGCCACCTGCCCCGGTACCCGTCCCTCCATGATCAGTCCCTGAATAAGGATATTTTTTACCCTCCGTCGGGCCACCACTCTTCCAACACCCCCGAATGCTCACTGATGGCGTACGGCTCTGCGGTCCGACCACCGTCCAGATACACTCCGGGCCCAGAACCGGGTCAGCCAGAGCCGGGGATGGATCAGCAGGCGGCGGCTCAGATTCTGGATGCTTCAGACGGTTTTGGCTTCATGGGGGCCGGACTGAACCTTACTGGTGGTGGTAGCTGTCAGGGACAGGCATACGGCGTTCTGGGACATAGCGGTAAGGATTCCTACTGTTTAACCTCAAGAAGAAACGTCATACACAGAAATTCATGGAGAAAGAACCAAATTGTTTTGTTTTCCTGAGGCCAACCAATCATCTCCTGTAGAAAAAACTCCCAGTTTAGTTATTTATTGCTATGACCTTTGACTTTTGTGAAGTTCTCCTGATTCGTAATGTTAATTCTTAATCCACATTAACTGAATAACCAGAGTTCAAAATCTAAAAGGCAAAATTCACACAAAGCGTTCCCCCAATTTATCCTCGGACACAGATTTCTACGGCAACAGCGGCTTCCTGGCCAGCCAACGAGTGAACCCTATGGTTGATCAGCACGTGTCCGTCATCAGCAGCGTGGGGAGTCTTCGGCCCTTCTCTTCAACGTTCTCCGAAGTCCACGACCCGCTGAACATCCTGGACGAACCGGGGAGGAAAACCGCAGGAAGCATTTTCAGTGAGGCTGAATCTGGAACAGGTCTGTGGAGATCTGATTAGTTTCATTGCTAAGATTTTACCCAAAGGTTGTGGCTAAGGAAGCTAACTGCTGCTAAGAAGAAATATGGCAAAGGCCAGCCAATGGTGATCAAGTAGCATCTCAGTGTTTCAGGTTCCCAAGGTGTAGTTTTCTTCATATATTTGGACTACAAAAAGAAGTGTTTGAATTGAAGAATTCAATTTCCTTAATAATTTGGCGTTACGTTCAGCAAAAAAGTCCACTCTGATCTGGTTTTCTCCTTATATACAAAAACAATCCTGCTCTGTTCCAAAATTGCAGGTTTTCTTAAAATCCATTCAGTTATGGCGTACCCCAAAGCACTGTTTTCGGACCTTTGTAGTTTTTGTTGTAAATGCTCCTTCTTTGACACTTAAGCACATTTCTCATCACTGATTAAAAGATTTTTTACATTTTTTAAATCATAAAACAGTATTTTCTTCATATATTTGAAGACTAGAATAGAAATATCCTTTATTTTCCCCCCCAGGGGTGAAATTCTTTGACAGCAGCAGTTACACAACAGTGCTTTTGAAATGGGCCGCTTGCTGGTGCGGAGCCGGAAAATCTGGATGGTTTAACACTCAGACAAAGAGTTCATGGAATCATAGAAAATGTTGACTCAGTGACTTCTTCTGCAATCAGAAAACTTTGGATAAACTTGAAGTAAGGTTTTATATGCAATGTTCACGCTAACTCTTGGTTTTTGCAGGTTTTTGTGCATTTATTATATATAGATTTTTCTAATTCACCATCTCCGCGTCAAATAATATTGTAAATCCTGCTGATTGGTTAAATTTCAGTTTGTCTGCATCCAATCCCTTCTAGTCTTCTGGAGCTGCTATGGACAAAATGTGTTTTGCAGCTTATATGCATCATATAAAAGCACATGTAGCTTTCATTCAGAATCTATTTTTACCAAAGGTCATTTGACTGTCCAATCAAATGACCTTTTGGAAATTTATAGAATGGTTGAAGATCAAAAGCAGAAGAACCTCAATTCAGATCTGAAATACTAGGGTTGCAGCATTATTCATGCTGCAGGAGGGAGTAGTGCACTTAGTACATGGTATCATGAGGATATAGTGGAAATATTAAAGCAAACTCTGAACTTATACACCAGGAAGTTGAAGCTTGAGCACAGATGGCCACGTGTATGCCATCACATTAGTTGTAAAGTGGCCTAACGATTATAAAGTCAATGTGTTCAAGAGGCCATCGCAAAGTACCGATCTCAGTTTTATAGAAAATCGATGGCAGAGCTGAGAAAGTGTGTGTTACCAAGGCAAGCCCACAATCCTGACCCAGTTAACCCACTGGTGTCAAGAGTAATGGCCCAACTCGTTATTATGACCTTTTTTTCACCAAATTAAGTTAAATTCCCTGTTTGTGTGCGACAAACTTTACCAATAAAGCTGATTCTGATTTGATGTGTTCGGCTTCACCCTCAGATCTCTCTCTTCCGCCGTCCGGATCCGCCACCTGCATGTTCGGACTTGCCAACCCGTTCAGCTCGCAGGACGCCCTGACGTCGCTGCAGCGTGGGGCGCCGTCGTCGGACGTACAGGATCTGGTTTCCTCGCTGCCGCCCATCAACACGGTGTTTATGGGTGCAGGGGGTGCGCAGTGACTTACGAAGGAGGACGTTTGGGGTAACAAAGAAAAAAGAAACTTGCGGCTTTTATAGAGATCTGCATCCTCTTATATAGAATAACTAATGAACATTTACACTTATTAATGTTGAAGTATTGACAAGATCTACCTGGAAAAACGAACGTCTCTTCTTGATGCTCCCATTTCTTCTCTGTAGAAATGAAATGAGATGCCTGCTGACTCCACAACGTTTAAACTCAGCTTAGATTGTTTTGCTGGAATAATTTGGTGAACCTTTGTTAGGCTTCTAGAGACATCAACTGTTTTTCAGATTACAAATTTTAACCCATTGGTTTTAGATGTTCGTTTCTATGGAAGCTCCAGTTCTATGTTTTATCCCCTAAACTTGTGTTTAACAAGAACAAAATGAAAAGTGTGTAAATTGTGTTAAAAAAAATATGTTTTAGATGATTTCTCTTAGTTTTACCTCTAAAATGTTTATAAAAAGTTAACGTTTGATGTTTTCCTTGGTTCTGAGCATTCATTCCTACTGTTATGAACAATTACAGGTTATTGTTTCAGCAAATGGAGCCGAGGTGATTTTTCAGGTTGAATTAAAAATGTTAGTTAAACCTATGTTTTGTTTTAACCACCTGTTACTTGCTTTCGTTGTAATATTAAAGTTAGCAGGGCCAAAAACATCCAGTAGCTTTTTTAAACCCATTTATGAATCATAATTAAACACTGCGATGGTTATTAAAGGAAGATCTAATTTTTCCAAACAACCCAGGATGTTTCTCATTTTTTTGGGGCGAATGTCTGAGAATGTTTTTGGACCTAAAACTATATTCTCTGATTTGTCATAGTATTGTGCCGTTTTTAAAGTTACACAGTCAGAAAATAACAGCAAATGTTAAATTATTATTCGGCTCATCATAAGAGAAAAAAAAGGCTTATTTTTATCCAAATTGACAGTTTCTAAATAAATATTTAGCTAACTAG
The DNA here is from genome assembly GCA_032876305.1 of Orestias chungarensis. Taxonomy (NCBI): domain Eukaryota; kingdom Metazoa; phylum Chordata; class Actinopteri; order Cyprinodontiformes; family Cyprinodontidae; genus Orestias; species Orestias chungarensis. The sequence goes on along the minus strand of JAVLVB010000407.1, from coordinate 879,671 downwards.
TTAACTAACTTGGGATTTAGATCAAATATTTAAGCAGGTAAGATAAAAATTCAGTTGGTTAACTAAATATTTATGTTTTCTAACTAACTTGCTTTAAATTTTTTATTGACTAACTAATATTCGTTTAACAACAATTTAACTAATTAGCTGAATATTTCTTAGCAAACTACATATTTATTTAATAGGTATTCCAAATACATATTTAGTTAGCTAAATATTAAGTAAACAGGCTAAATATTTATTTTGTCAAGCTTAATATTTGGGTAATATTCTAATTTGCTGTGTTAATAAGTGGACTAGGACCATTCTGTCCAGAATTTCAGCTCAAAACAAAAGATGAGCCGTTTTAACGACAATCCAGATGTTAACCAATGGATCTGAAGGAACCTCAGCTCCTTTATTTACTCTGCTGTTTCCAAAGTTTAACTATGTTTATGAGATCTGGAAAAGAAAAATCAATGATTTCAAAAGATGCTGAAATTAGCTTTCCTAGTAAAACAGATCTGGGGTTTTGGACACCAAATAATGTCCAAGTAAGGTTTTTTTTTTAGGAAAAATAAGAAAAAAATGTTGTGACCTTAAGCATCAATGCTTCAGCTGGTTTTTATTTAGAGTCATCAGTGTCAAGGGGGCTGAAAACAAACGTCCCATTTTCAGATTTGCATTCATAAGACAGATACTTTTACGTCAGTTTTTCAGTTGTTGCTTTTTACACTGGTTTTTATTTAACTAAGCGAGGAAATGTGAGTCAAATGCAAAGTTCCTGTGGTTCATGTTCTTGTTTCAACACAAGCGTCCCAGCGAAGCCGATCACTTCCTTAGAAAACTCAACTGAGAATAAGAACAGCAGCAAGCTTTGGACTGGACTAGTGCTGACCTTCCTCCTACGTCCTGATTGGTTTTTATATTTATCTACTCAGGGGGAAAAATCCATTTCAGGTGCAACCGTGCAGGAACAGATGGCGGCGCATGTAATGATTACAGAATCCCCACGTTAAAATACTTTAATTACTAAGTCAATAATGCCTGCAACAATTGCCGGAGCTTCAGTGTAAAAACAACAGAAGGCTGAAGGCAAACTTTGGGCCAATGTTTAACCAGAACTTTGCTCTGGAGCGGCTTCCATGTTTGAGTCATTTAGTTTTGCTGTAAAGTGAAAGTATTTTTGCCAAATATAGATTTTTTTTCACATTCATCTCTATCAGAATGAAAGAAATACCCAAAATCTGCTCTTTTTATTAATAATAAAACCTTTTAATAATATAAACTTCTATACGTTCTGGATAATTGTGTTAAATTACACCAAGATAATAAAGAGATACTTGTTTACTCTTACTAAATGTTAGATTTGTGCCATGTTTTTTAAAAAGAGGCTTAGATGTCCTTTAAATATGCTTTAAAAGAAGATATATTATAATTTTATGCAAATATGTTTGAGTTTATTTATTGAGGGATCTTAAAAACAGAAATAAATCTACCAAACTGGACAAAAGTTGACTGAAACATTTATGAAACACAAAATATCAGAAAATTAAAGCAAAGAAATAAATAGAAACATTTAAATTACACAAGAAACATATACTTTTTCAGCAATGCCTATTAAAAGAAATAGACAATTATTTTTTAGATATGGTAAAATATCTCCAACTCTTAATTAGATTATATGCTGTAAAGAAATACAGCCCATAATAATAATAATAATAATGATGAAACCAATGTGTTTTCTTCATCTTGTAAGAGTATAATAATGACAATTATTCACAAAAGTCTACTTTATTAATTTAAACTACAACCTTCAACACTGGCTTTAGATGTAAACCAGTTTAAAAAAGGGAAAAACTTCCAGTAAACTTTTACCTGCAGTATTCAGGATTGTCCACCTGCTGTCACCAAAGCACAGATTTTAACCCTGGATAACTGCAGCTACCTGCTCAGTGCAAGTCAAACATTTGTGAATATAAAAATGTTAATTTAAATTATCCATCCATCTCTTTTGTTCTGCATCGATCAGTTTAATAATTTTTATTCTACAGTTCAGATTTTCTAAGATTTCAGTGTTTGGATTTTTAGCAGCAACAATATTTTTACAAGGTGACCAAAATGACTGGATTATTGCAGGTATTTATCGAAGAGAAACGACTTAACACGAGGAGCCAGTTAGCTTTATCGTTTGAAGTTTGTGCAGGATCAGCATTAAAAATGTGAACTCGTATCGATTTGTGTGTGAGCTCTTAAAACTGGATCATTCCTGACCTCTTTTTGTGAAAAGTAAACTTGAGAAAATGTTTCATTTCTGGGCCTTTTCTGCTTTCACGTGTTTTGAATTCTTCAGGATTTAGAGGCTAAATTGCTGCAGACAAAACTGAATTGAAAATGTGATTTTACAAATACCAGAAACAAAACACTTGGAAACACTTCTCAAGCATTCTGGGCAAAAAAACAAAACATAACAAAAACTGCTTATGACAAAACTACAAATGAGACAAGATGTGTATTTAAAGATTGTTTGAATATTCAGTTTAAAGAAAAGTCTCCAGCAATGATCTAATGTTTGTTTGGAAATGTAATAAGTATAAATCTTGATAAATGTCCACACAACACAGCTCCAGCATTAAGATCAAGGTTTATTAAATTAAGCTAAGGCGATTTGTCTCTATGACAGAAACTGATGAGTATATCTTAATTGATTTCCTCATTAAAAAACATATTTTAATTTAAATTTTTTTCATTGAAGGGCAAATGTGTCAAATATCTAACAAACGTTACTGCAATGTTTAAATTGGATTGAAACTAAGAAATGTTTTAAATGTATAATCAATCAATTTTAAATTCTTGAGCCTATAGCGTGTATTATGGTCAGTTTTTAAGTTTTTCATCAAGAATGAAACACATTAAATAAAGATTTATGTTTTTAGTTTATGTTGAATAGTGAGACAGAAACAGAAACCTTTATTTACAATCTATACATACAAATATGATGTTTGGTCTACATGAGATCTGCTGGGAATCCAGTTAGATGTTAGTTGTGTATAATTATATTTGGTTTGTCTGTTGACTTTTTATTTTAATCGACAAACATTAATTAGTACTTTTTAGTTAAAACCAAACCTGCAATTTTGTGTATTTGAATAATGGACTTTTTTAGTACTTTCTACATTCTTGGACTTGCTCTGCGAGTTCTGAGAAAATATTGGTGGAATAACCTTCCTGTGAAGATACCCTGTAAGTACTTTACAAACTGCCGAGATACTGTAACCTTTAAAGGATAAGATAGGTAGTTTACGAAGAAACTACAGAGCAATATTACAAGAAAGGAGCCTGTAAATAGTGGGATTATGCCGGCTGTATTAAATTATATGTTCTGTTAGGTGGGATATATATTTATTTGCAAAAACATGTATTAGTGCTACATACAGATTTCTTGTCTGCTTCAATTCTTTTATTCTGTGAAGCCCAAATCTGCTGATATAATTTTGTGTGTTCTCTTTAAGAGATTTGCTTTAAATGACTTATATCTTCAAATTCTGGGTTACGTTTTGTTTTCAAAGCTTTCTCTGCATGTTCAAACTGTCAAGAGAAAAACTTTAATCTTCTTCTTAATCAAGACTGTGATAATTGTATCTTTTAAACTATAATGTTTGCCCCCTATGAGCTGCTTGTTTTGTATTATCTGTTAAATTTAAACATGACACTGTAGTTAAAAGCCTTAAAACATTTTTGTAATTTTACTATCTTTAATTTTGATCAGCTGTTTTTCACCTTTGTATGCTGGTGCAAATATTCCTTTGTAGGCAGTTAAGACAAACTTGAAAATTTAAATATCCTTGTGTTTTTAATGATTCTTAATTTTTCTGCATTTTTGTGCAACAAAGCAAAGAAACAAATGAATATAAAAATGTATGTAAATAATACAGAAACTGTCAGCTTCTTTAGAAAATCTTTTTCTCATCCGATTGTATGAAATGCAGATTTTTCAATCACATACTTTTGAATTATCTTTCGTTGTTAAGAAAAATTACGTTGAATTCAGAACCGTTTTAATAATACCCAGAAAGTATACAAAACATTTAAAAGACATCCTGTGGGGATAAACAAATTAAGAACTGAGATTTTTTTGATTTTCTGGTTTTCCTTGAATGAGCTGCTTTAAAAAATAGTTTTTTGCAACAACAAAAACAAAACCCAAATCCGCTACTTCTAAAATACATATAAGATGGAGATCGTTTACATCGCTGGAACAGTTTTTCATCATTTTTTTAAATGCATGCACACAAAGACTCACATTCCACCACGGTAATAAAGAGAAGATATTCAGAGCTGTCCTCCGAAGAAAGAAAAACATAGAAACGCGGTTGTTTGCCAACTTGGCTCATCTTGGGAAAACTGACATCAATAAGACTCCTAATTGCTTCCTTAGTAGCTCCTCAGTAGCTACAACAAAGCACCTCACAGCAAGACTGAATGTGATTTCTTAGTTGAAATTGTTGAAGCTTCTTATTGTCAAATTTTTCCTTTACGTTAACGACCTTGGCTTTTATGTTTGTCAGCCTTTGAATGCAACATAAAGAACTACTAACGTCGATTAAACAGCAGAACATAAGCAGAGTGCAGGTATAATGTTAAGATGATAAAACAACACGGAAAAGCAGATGCAACATGTTAAAGCCACAGCTTGATATTCGCTTAAAGCTGAAGCTGAAGGCAGTGATGAGAAAACGGTTGAGAAAGTTGTGACTCTGTAATCACAATATGCCGTTTACTCCCACGTGTTTTCAGCCCTTAAAGCGTCCAAGGTAAAAGTCTTTGTGGAGTTAATTGCGTCTTTTATCCGCTTGGCTGAATAAAAGCACAAAGCCTTTTGCTTATATGTGTCAAAACTGCGCTCAGTCAGAAGTTCTTGATTTACAAAAGCATTCATTTAACAAGAAAAAACAAGAGAATGTACATACTGAAACTAATCCAAAACTTTGTGTAGTCACACGCTGATATTTCTACAGTTTGTTCATTTTGCTGAAGCAAATCACATAGAGCAAAAATTGTTTGTAGATTACTGGATAATTCTCTCCAAATGAGTCAATAAAAAGGGTTTGTAAGAGTGCAATAAAAACACTAATTTGAGCTAATTGTTGAGCTAAAAAGTTAATTTAGTAAAGGGAACGGTTTGATTTCATCCGACGTTCGAAGAATTTAACTTGAGCCATCTCTGCTACGGCTGCAGGAGGAAAAAGTGGCCAGCTCTCTTCTTCTACTCTACAGTTACCAACACTTTCTTTAAACTCTTAACTTTCTATTTTCTCTTGATTTTTTCCTCTCCGTAGCAGTTACACCTGGTCTGGCATTAACTTTTTACCATAGACAGTACTCCTGAACCAGTTTCGTGTGTCTGCTCTGCAGGTGGCTGCTTACAATGATCCAGGTTCTGCTTCTGCTTCTTCCTGCTAAATGGAATTTTTTTTCCTCTCCACTGTCGCAACATGCATTCATATTATTATTATTTCTTCAAACTCAGTGACACTGTCTACCGTCTCTGCTTGCTGGTCAAGGAAGAGGGAAATAGTCTGTGAGTCGAGGCAATGTTCTGCGTTTCCTTAGATTAGTGTTTTAAAGTGATTTGAATAATGAACTAAACTTTGTGCACTGTTCGATAACTAAAATTATTTGCTTTGTATGGGTGATTGGTTTGAAAGAGGTTTTTTTTGTAACATGACGCAATGTTTACATGATTAAACTTTTCTTGAATTTGAAACTGAATTTAAACCAAAAACCTTGCTTTGTACATTTATGGGTACATTCAAATATTTCACTGAAATGACTAAGTAATACATCATTAGTCCTTTCTTTCCTTCATCGTTTACCTTCAGACCAACTGTACTTTAATAGATCTCCTTTTTGGTCTTCGTTTTGGTCTCCTGCTGGGTTCCACTGTCAGCATCCGTCTGCTGATATAATCGCTTCTCCCCTGAATCAATGGCATAGTAAAGCAACTGCTTTTCCGTCAGGCCTAATAAAAAAATGGATTGGCCAAAGACAATATATTTGAAAGTAGATACAGAAACCAACTTAGAACAAACCAATTAAAACATGGTAAATGCAGGCATCGCTCACAGACACAGGTAGTTAATAAATATAATCTTCAACACAAACATGACCGTCATTACTTTTTTCAAGTATTTCCAAGCTGTATTATGAATACTGTCATATTATCAAATTACGCAATCTGTAGCCTTAGTTTGTGTGAAGAACTTGTTATTAAAATTAGCCAATGACCGTGATCTTGCAAAGATGGACATTAAACACAAATGTTGTTAATTAACATTTTATTCTGTCTGATTTAATTTTACGGCGACTAGGAGGCACCACCCAAAAATAGGCTTTTTTTTTTTTCTTCTTTTAGAACCCAATTTTCTTAGATGGGCTCTGGTACCAAGCTAGTGGGCCTAGGCCCTCATAGGTCCACCCATAGCCACACCCATGCTACCCATACCTTAAACGTTTATTGATATCTGAGGTGTTATATACATTCTAAAGCCAAACATGACTGAGGGTCGGTGGGGGTGCACAAACTGAAAGGAAACATCTACACAGACAAAAAATCAATATTCAAATAGAAACAAGTAAACAACCAAACTAACAACAAAAAACAAAACAAAACAACGTATCCCAAAAACTAGCTGCTACTAGATCGCTCCTGAAGCATCCTCTGGAAACTGTGAAATGCCACTGAATCATACCTGTGGGGATATAATTAGTGGAAATCAGAGCAAAGACAGCAATTTATGCGGCATATAACACAAATAAATAAATATGAGGCAAACTTGATGTTATTAATAAACAGATCGACACAATTAAAATGTTGTGAACTCTATAGTGTGTGATTGCGCGTGAGCATGCAGAAATTGTGATGCAGGTATTACATGAATTATGCTCATCCATGGGTACAGAGGGCCACTGCCACCCCCTCCCAGAGCCCAGAGTGAGCAGAGGAAGCACGAGATCCAGGACACCGGGGCCACGCAATAGCACAGAGATAAGAAAGCCCACCGCAGGGGACACCACGCACCTACCCAGAGCCCCCAAGGTACGAAGAGCAGCACCCTACCCGCCCCGCTAGGGCCCAAACGCCCAGGCCCCCCCCCCAGCTCCCAGCAGAGAGCCCGCCCGACACCCGAGAGGGACAGGCGACCCCAGACAGCCAGCCGGGGGAGGTCGATACAATGGTTGGGGGGAACCAGCCTCTGGTGCAGCCCAGTGGGCGGCCCCCAGGACAAGAAGCACCCACACCGACGCCGGCTCCACCACCCCAAGCCTGCAGACCAATCCCTCCCCCAACCCGGATAGCACCCAGGAAACGGGCGTGGGAAGACCATTATACTCCCCCCTCTGGCCCAAAATGTTGATGAATATTATGTAATTAAAATACTAAGGGAGGGGATATGGAGGGAAGCATGCCACAGTTTGCAGACAGTGTGGCTCCCCCTGATTCCCGCCCCAACCACAGGCCCTCAGTGTCAGGACATCCATTTCTGCCGTTTCCTCAGTTATATAATCTCTAAATCATACATCACTAGTTTAAATGTATTACTTACTTATTTCTCTTCACCTCCTAACCTGCTAACCAGATCCTTCTTAAGCTTTATACAACACTCTCTTTTGCTCTGAACTGTTGATCCTAAGTACTTCAAGTCCTGCTTAACTTCTGTTCAGCTTGTGCCCCTCTAATTTGCAGATGTTTACTCTTTTCTGCAGTGGATACCTCCACCTCTCTAGCTTTTCCACCAACTGCACCCTGTTCTCAATGCATATTCTCGCCTGTAAACACAATATTCCATAGAGAGTCTTGTCTAATCTAATCTGTTTGCCTGTCCATTTGGAGCTGATTGTTGATGCAACCTTAGACTCAGCCTTGACCTGTCACTCCTACGGCACACCTCACTACAGTCTCACTGCACTCATTTGTGTCCTTAGCTACTCTAACATACTTATCTGCCCTCAAGACCTTCTAATGCTGTATGACAGCTCCTCTTTATAAACAAACATAACTACTTCATGTATTTTTTTGCTATGAAATTAGGATTTCGTTCAAATAATGAAAAGAATTTAGAGTTATCAGCAAATATTTATATATATTTACTTTTTAAATTCTTAGGATGTAATCTATAGACAGAGAAAGCTTTTACATTCAATGTTTCCTGGTTTGGTCTCACTTCTGCAGTGCACCAAGTCGCCACAGGGGTACCTCAAGGTTCAGTACTGGGACCTCTTCTCTTTGCCATATAAAACTCCACTCTGGGCCTGATCATTCAATCACATGGTTTCTTATATCACTGTTATGCTGACGACACCCAGCTCTATTTGTCATTTCCACCTGATGACCACACGGTCTCAGCATGCAACTCAGACTGTCTGTCTGACACATAAAAATGGACAAAAGCCCACCAACTCTGGCTGAATCGCTCAAAAACTGAATTGCTTGTTTTTCCAGCCAAACCAACCAAACATCCCAATATTCACATCCAGACTGGATCCGTGTCTCTGACTCTATCAAAGGCAGCAAGAAACGTGGCTGTCATGCTTGATGACCAGCTGACCTTCAAAGATCATGTTGCCTAGGTGTCTTGATCTAGTCGCTTTGCCTTCCTAAACATCAGAAAGATACGGCCATACCTAACCCAATATGCAACCCAGCCCGTGGTTCAGGCTAGGCTTATCTCTGGGCTTGACTATTGCAATGCACTCCTGACTTGTCCCCTACCGTTTACGGTTAAACCCTTACATCCAAAACGTTGGCTCAAGTCTCACGTCACCCCTCTGTTTATTGAGCTTCAGTGGTTACCCCTACCCTTGATGCTAACCAACAAAGTGATTATGGGTACAGCTCCCATTTACTTGAATGTTTATGTCATCAATGGATTATTGTCTAGCAGAATCAACACCACACTTATGACAATCTAGACTGTTTTCATGTGTTGTTCCAAAACACTATCTAACACTTACCCATACGTCTATACCCCCTCTACTACTCTCTCTTTATTTCAATTATTACTGTCACCTCTAACTCTGACTAGGGATTATGCTCAGATTAATTACTGTAAAAGTGTCTGCTAAATATACATAACATAAATATAAATATCAACACATATAATCATATTCATGAGGTAAAACAAGAAAACCATTAAAACATGCAGACATTATTTATAGGGCTATATGGCTCAAAGCTCGATTCAAAAACAGGTCAGAAACGCTTAATATTTTGTAACAAAAAGTCACTCTATGCAATAATATTTATGAACAGTTTCCCGTATATTTTTTCAAGATTACTCTAAACTTTTTACCAATCAAATTAATTTTGTGAGGAAAATATCTGCAGGGTCTAAACTCAGTAGGAACGTACAACAAGAAGTTTCACTCTGCAATTTCTAAAGAAAAGTTCACATTATGTACATCTCAACCTTGACTAAGTCACACTCTTTAGGACATTTTACTTCAGTTGTGCTTGGAAACTTTTGAGGTCGCACATTCTCTTTTTGAATTTTTTTATTTTATTTTATACCTCCTCCAAACCTAAACTAGTTTTCTCACTTCGATCAAGAGGCTCTTTGTCCCCTTTATAAAGCTTTTGTCAAATTATCCTATTCATCAGCTCAAGTCAGAGTGCTTAAGTCTCTCTGTGAAGGGCAACAAAGGAGAGAGAAATGAGTCCAGATGATGATGAGTTTTACTTTACACACACAAACATGCAAAGAAAACATGTTTAGACCGCTTTTATACTTCTTAAAGCAACCTTTCAAATACAGGCTGTGGAATGTCATGTGTAATCACATGTTCTCTCTCTCTCCTTCCCTCTCCCTATCTATCTATCTATCTATCTATCTATCTATCTATCTATCTATCTATCTATCTATCTATCTATCTATCTATCTATCTATCTATCTATCTATCTATCTATCTATCTATCTATCTATCTATCTATCTATCTATCTATCTATCTATCTATCTATCTATCTATCTATCTATCTAAATAAAACAACAAACTTAGAAGTTTCTAGCTTAAATATTTCTGTTGCTTTTTGTAACATCAAGCTCTTTAGTCACTTAATAAAAGCTCTATATGAATATTCACACGTAAATGAATAAATACAGATTTTCATAACCTGTTACACAGGACAGTATGTCAGGATTATTAACAGTCATGTTTAATTTGAAGCGTCGACAGGCTTTAAAGGAAACGCACCTGTTTTTTTTCTTCTTTTTTTTGTAGTAAAAAATGGTTAAAAATCTTTTACAAAGTAAAAATACCATATAACCAAACCCAGGACTAGTTGAAGATGTTATAAAAAAAATTTTCAGGGTTCTTTTATCCAAAGATTTTAGCTTAAAGATGGAAATATAAAGATGAGACTTCACACTGAGGAAGAGTCAGGAGGAAAATTTGACAAAGCGAAGGACATTTTCTTTCAGCTAAACACAGGATGTTTGTAGCAAAGGCTAAAATGAAAAAGAGAGAAACTCTCCTAAAAGCTGTAGCTCAACCACCAGCTCTGAATGAAGCAGCCAGGACAACAAGATGGAGGACAAAGCCTTAGAAGTATTAGATAAGTTTAAAACTTTAAATCATAGAAAATGTGGTTACTGATGGTAACATCAACTTGCTTTAAGTCCTGCAAGATAACGGGGTAACCAAGAGACATCATCCACAAACATGAGGAGGAATGTCCTTGTGCTTAAACTCATGTGAAACAGAAAACTTCTACAACTGTCGGTGTAGTTGTATAGTTTTAGAAAATATCCTTTTGAAGATCTGGATACATAGAGGAACTCATGTCAACCCCAACAAGTAGAAAGTGTTTAGTCTTGTGGCTGCAGAGGAGTTATTCTGCGGCCATTGCCAATATCTCTCCTCCAGAAGTCTTGCATTGCTTGGCCATTGTGCAAAAATTGGTGTGTAATGTCGCAGGTGCTTAAAGAAAATCTCTGTCTTGTCATCTGCCCCTTCTTGTCACAACTTCTCTAGTAAACCTTTCGCCCTCTTCTGCGCACGACACTATCATGACGTGTTTTCTTATAGCGCTCAGACAGCAATGTTACATATTTGGTCCAACTACTTAACTTCAGGAAGATTTTTTTTTTTTCAGCCAGCAGGACGGACAGTTTTGAGGAGCAAATCCTCCGATGTCGCGAGGAAGTACGTACATCTGTTCGAGGTTGAGGGCAGATGAAGTGCATTTTGCTATTCACCTGCAGCTTCGCAACAACCACACTGGATCTATACGTCTATTCAGTTCCTACAATATATTATTGGTATTCCAAGGGGATTTCACAAAATTCCTTAAAACTACCTCTTAAGACATTTACAAATGCCTAGTTAATAGTTCATACACCACTTACACTGTAATAGGCAGAGTAAAAACCGTCTTAGCTCAAACCTAGGACCTAATATCTACATTTGTGCTCTGTAGGGTCAAACAATGTTGAAAATAAGAAATTGGACCCCTGCGTTGCCTAGTTTTCAAACACCAGCCAATAGTGTGTGATAGGCTTTTGTTTGGGCTTGTTTGAATAGTCAGATCCTTGAATAGTCAGATGTCCCACAAATACTTTTGAATTTCAGAAAATACTAGATTTACTTGGGAACTATGTTCCACGCTGTAGTTTATTGGACTTCGGATTGTTTGCTCATTGGCTTATAATTCTGTCAACATTGATGGGCAGCCACATACTGTAGGAGTTTCAAAGGTCACTATAGGTGTTTTTATGACAATGTGTACATTTTTATTTCGGTAGCCCCTCTTAATTATTAGTTATTCTATTCAATGTTTTCCTCCAAGAAGACTTTATCTTCAGTTTTGCATATCTTTGTCCACAGCCATCTCTGCAAGGTTGTAAACTTTTTTGTGTGACAAAACTAGTTTAAGTAACTTCAGCATGTGATCTCTTATTCATCTTTGTGGATTATAATTAAGACTAAAGAAGACCTATAATTCTTAGAGATGAATACAACGGCCGTTCCTTGCCGTGAACCTCAACAATGGCTACGTTTCTTCTGGTACCCGTTGGTTTGGGCCAACGTCATGTCTACAGTTGCTCCGTAAGGGATGCGACCACTTTCACCTTGGGTACGTTGTAGATTTTCCAGGTCCTTGCAAACTGGACCAGTCTTCAGCCTTGGGATTTATGTTGTTTTTGCGAGTGAATGCGTCAAACAAGATCATCATCCGCCTTTGTTGGTAAACTTCCTCTCTATACATTTTGTCCACTGAGAAGGTGTTTGATGAGACATAACCTCTGAGTTTCCTTGCACATCCCTCATTACTGGCTCCTTACCTGTCTGTCTGGTTTTGTAAAGGAGTATTCTGTATTTCTGCACCGTAGTCTCCCTCATCTCATCTTTTCTGACCTTCTATTGTGAGTTGCTTGGAGACTGACAGAAAAGAAGCGCGGTCCAGCCCTTTATGCTATACGTCCGTCCCCTCCTTCATGCATCCATCCATCTGTCATCCATCCCGACCCCCCTACACCCACATTTACCCCCTCTGGTCTTTGTTTCTGTCTTTCCTCTTCAGATGTCATATCCACTCTCACTTTTTTGCTGCTTTCATGGAACACAGTCGACCTCACTTACAATGTCAGCGGTGGTGTGTGGGTAATGGGCTGTGCACGCACACGCCTTTATTCACAGCCGTTCATTGTCCCCTCTCATTCACGCACTACGCTGGCCTTGGGATGGGTGCTTGCTAGACCTTTCCTGCCCCGTCAAACATTTGATTTCCACTGACTGCCTTCGATGTTTCTGTACGGCTAAAAATTGAATTGATCAGAGCCTCTAAAACTAAGCGGCCATCATCGTTTGTGCATTCATAAAAGCACCAGCTTTATTTTGATTTGGTTGATTCCCATTCGACTGTCTGTTTTGCACCTGTGCTGCAGGGACTGAATGGGAGGAATATGTCACATAGTGATCTTTGTCCTCTTAACAAGCCAATTTATCAGGTGGCTCTGAGGTCCTTGGTGGACACGAGGCTTTTCATTATCCAGCCTCTCCCTCTTTTTTCTTTCTCTATTTATCTTCCAATTCAAAGAAATCCTTCAACTGAAAAAAAAGCTTAATGATGAAGGAAAATAGGGGAAAAAAAACTATAAATGACAGTAAAAGCAGCTCTCTTCTCCTTCGCAACTAAACCATTGAAGAGGATAGAGATGAATTTTCTTAATTAAAGACGGTGAGTTTTAAGCTAGCAAGGCTTCTTAATTAAAAACGTCCTGAAAGGTGATGAGGTGATGAAGAGGAATGACAACTCTAGACAACCACAAAGAAGAAAACAAGTTTTTTGAATGTAGCATCCTTACAGAAGCCTATTGGAGACGGGATCATTAAATGCTTTGCTTTAACATAATTACCATTTGGTTGGCTGCTTGAGTGGTCTGGATGGCTTCCTGGCTCCGGCTTCCACAGCAGCACTCCCGGGTGATGGAATATTTTCACCCCCAACAAGAGTTGAACCTTTTTCAGTCCCTTGCCAGCTGACACCTAGGAACCAGAATGTAGCTGCTGCCCCTATGGTATTTATGTGCAAAGCCCCATTTAGATAATCAGCGACAGGTTACACTGGGGTATGAAAGAAACAAGATATGAGTGGAGTAGCCATAGAGCAGGACCAATGATTAGAATTACAATGCCCCCCAAAAGTACAACCAACGTTGCACATTGGGTTTAAACTTCTCAATATCAATGTTACAAACACTGACCCTTATTCATCTCTGCCCTAATCTAGTTTGGATATTTTTTTAGGGCCATTTTTCAATTAAACACCAAATTGGGTCCAAACTTTCATCATTTAACTTTTGTGATTATTCGTCGACTTACAGCTCCTTCAATGGCCCGAGGGGGTACGTTTCGCTTGAACCACCACTAATCAACTTTGAAGAGGGTGGCAGGAACCTTGACGTGTAAAAAACGACAAATGTGCTGACTACTTTACAGTATACGTCACTTCCCCGTTTATTTTTTTCAATATCATCATATGACATTGTTTCACCACAGTTAGTTTCATTACCTCATTGCTATTCATCCTTCACACAGACACTGGAAACAGAAATGTACTTCAATCCAACTGCAGGCGACCTGCTGATCAGGATCTTAAGACACTATGCGCTGGTCCTTACGGGAAATGCAGTCTTCCTTCAGGTAAAACACCATCACTTTTGTCCACAGTGGCACCAAAATCTACCAAAACTGAAATCTCTTTAGTGTTGCTTTAAGACTTTATAACAGCCTACCCAAGTCGAGTCCTGGAAAGCTACAATCTTCAACATCTGACACATTTTAACTTACCAGCCCGTTGTAGAGCTGAATGATGGAAAGCTGATAAGGTAATTGACACATTTGTTTCGGGTGTGTTGGAAAACAGAAAATGTACTGTACAACAGAAAGAGCTCATGAACGGAACTAGAATGACCGAAATATCCATTTAATTTATGTATTTAGCTTGAAGTGATCGAGGTGCTTATATAGCATTACCTATGACCAAGTCAAAGAGTTATTTATTTTTTTATGGCCATGATAGATTTGAATCACATCATCAAGGTAAAGGAAAGATATTTCCTAATAGTAGCTGAAAGGGGTAACATATAAGGAAGAAAAGAATAAAGAATGGCCCTAGTATGGGTCCTGGAGGCACTCCACAAATCAGTGTTTTTGCTGCTCAGCACAGTCGTGCCGAATCCAGACTGTCAATGCAGGCTCATGTGGTTGTGGGTTGTTCTAGTTGCCACAGTCGCTCCAAGCTTCAGTACAAACGATGTTTTAACATGTACAGCTATGGTTTACAACACTGATCATGGTAAAGTGTAAAGTGTAGATACTAAACAGTGGCGTCAGAGCGCTTTAAACAAACGAGCCCACAACCAAATTAGGTGATTCTTGCCATTCAGCTGCAACAATGAGAACTGTCTTCCGCACCTTGAAGCCTTTAGGAATGAGTTCAGTTTACAACCTGAATGAACTGGATTCCCATCAAGATTAAGATTTCATGAGGCTCGAAGAGGCCGAAAGACAGTCGATGACCAGCTAGTACTAAATAGATCTCATAATCACCTTTACAGTGTCTTCAAGCCCTAAAAAATTAAAAATGCACTATTTATATGGTGTTATGGCTGCTGGCTCGTAGGAGTTAAAGCCTTTATGTGGTTTTAATTGTTTTTAATGAAAACAATTAATGAGCATTTCAGCTGTTAAGAGTTTATAGGTAATTAGATTGGATTCATAGACCTTTCTTTGGATCAAATATGTTAAAGAAAGAACATTTTAAGGAGGCTTTCAAGCAAAGGCAGCACGAAGACATTTCTTAGACCTTGAGATGCATAAAACACACACACACACACACATACACAAAAAAAACACATGCAAGAGAAGAAGAAATGCTCAGATTTCATGCATGACTTTTCAATGTCAATATTTCTTAGCATTCAATCTTAATTTCCCGTCTGTAGATATAAAATGTTTAATCTATTTGAAAATATGTTTGTCAGTAACAAATATTTCTGCCTTTATTTTTTTAACCACTGTATATCTGTGTGGTTTAATCACAGTGATGTGCTCTCGGGGTCGGGTCAGTTTAATAAGAAATCTTCCTGTTGCTCACATGTCTTGTTAAAAAAACCTTAGTAATTAATTTTCTGCTGCCAATCTGATTTAATCATGGCAAATATTATTGAAGAATTTGAATTTATACCCGTGTGTGCTTAAAGAAATGGCCCAATCATAAACACCAACATCTTCCCAGAGGAAATGTTGCATTTCTTTTAACTTTAACAATATTTTTTTTAATTACAGCCCTGGTTTGCCCCTGGGTTTAGTTTCAATAGTTATGACTGCGTTTTGCTCTGGTGCACCTATAAGTCAACCAGTTACCTCCAGCGTGATTCACAATAAACCTCTGCATGACCTCAGCCTCAAATAAACACAGAAAACATATTTTCTCTATTATTCGCTGCCCTGTCCCTCTGCTGCCATACAAAGGTTTTCAGAGGTTTTAATCTCTTTTTTTTGTCATGCTTCCTTCAACTTTTGAGGACATTTACTGGCAAAACGCACTTCAAAGCCCTTCGCTCTAACCTTAACGCAGCTCATGATTACATTTTTATGCGCCCTGTTTGGTTAAAGAACACAGATAACCTTGCTGGGTTTAAAATTACGTTGTAGAATTAATTCTTTGTGGCAACTTAGTTTTTTCAAATTTTTATTTATTTAAAAATTTCATCCTGCTTTCAATTTGAACTAAACAAAAATGGATTTGGTTAATGAACCCCCGCTTTAACGGATAATGTCAGATTGAAATTCTATATATTGAAATTAGAAAATTGGTTTTATTAAGCCTCGGGAAAGACAAAGCAACTCTGCAGGTGAACCTCAGAGTTAAAGCAACACTAAAGAAGTTTCAGCTTTGGTCGATTTTGGTGGCCACTGTGGATAAAAGCGGTAGTTTTTCTTTTGTTTCTGAAGGAAGACTGCATTTCCCAAGAGAAGCAGCGCATAGCGTCGTAAAATCCTGATCTCCCAGTCGCCTGCCGTTGGATTGAAGTACATTTCTGTCTCCAGTGTCTGTGTGAAGGATGAATAGTGATGAGGTGATGAATCTAATTGTGGAGAAACAATGTCAGATGATGATGTTGAAGATAAGAAACGAGGGAAGTGACGTATGCTGTAAAGTAGTCAACACATTTGTAGTTGTTTTGTGTGTCAGGGTTCCTGCCACCCTCCTCAAAGTTACTTAGTGCCGGCGACGTATAATCACAAAAGTAATGAAAATATTTCATGATGGTTAAAAAGTTATTTAGAGTTACTTTAAATATCTGGAGGAAAAGTAATTGATCTTGTAATAATCAATTATTTCAAGCATCCTGCCCAACAAAAGCAGTTTTTAACTTTTGACTAGCGACCTTAAGGATGAGCACTCAGACAAAACTGGTTCTAACATTGGCCCTCGACAAGAAGAGGAGCCACATGACTTTTGATTCACGAGGAGACTCATAGAGCTGTCACGCTGGAGGCAGGTGTCTGTTTCTCAAAGCAGCGCTCGCACCCCCCAGCAGATAAAAACAGGACACTGACCTCATCTCCAAACACTGCAAGATGGCGGTGGGTGTCCTGCTGTGAGTCACAGGATCTGAGCTCACGCTCACATCGGTGTGGACGGCCCTTTTCTAAATGTTGAGCCAAACCTGATCTAGCTGGCGAAGCTGCAAAATGACGCCCAGAGTTATGGCCTGTCCTGCTGACGGATGGGCCAACTGTGGTGCCGCTGCCCGTTCTCGCCGTTGCCACATTCGTATCTGATAACAGTACAATTTAATTACGGCGAGTCGAAGCTTCTGCTGCTTATAGCTGTAAAGTCTCTTGAGAGAGATTTCCCTTCTGATTAATGCATTTATATTAAAATCTTTTGCTCTTAAACAAATTGTTTATTTACCTTTTTTGAGGTATGAGGTTAAATTTATGATTATTATGATCTGTAAGTCTGCCTAACTACACAAACACGCCTCTGGGTGAATTTAACCTTTTAAAGCCCTAAATAACACAACTAAATTTTTTAATTTTTTCATAAATATCAAACAAAATATGTCGAACTGAATCCATCAACCATGATTGCTTAAGTAGACAGTCAGTAGGTGGTTATGACCTTGATACTATTTGCTAAATACATCAGGTGATAAAGACGTAGGATAAAGTGGGAAAATACAACCACAAAAATAAAAACTGAGGAATCTGCTAAAAACTATTTTTGCACATGTTTAATGGTAAAATCTATTTATTTGTAGGTCTTATACTAAAACTGTTTGAAAACAGCTGAAAACTGTGTATGATCATGATTATCTGTACCGAAAGTTAGTTTGAGGTGACGTTTAGGGTAGCCTGCAAAATCCTCATCAGAAGTTTGAGATGTATTTAACGTTAAATACATAAATCTTTAAGGTAGTTGCTCCAAAAAATTATGGCATACAGCTAAAACAGAACAGAACAGAAAACTACAATAAAAGAGCTTATAGACTAAAACTGCTTAAATACCTAAAGCAACACTAAATAACTTTTCAAGTTTCAAAAAATATTTTCCTAAAAAACAAAACTTTATTGAGTCAAAATGTGACAGAAATAAAAATAATACATTCTTACACAGCTGCTGCAACCTGGCTATTGTTTTGTTTTTGTAAATAAAAATAAAATAAATAAAAGGGATACTGGATGTTAATCAGGTCGACAGCTACATATGTTTGCAACAGATAATAAATAGAAAAAAATAACACAGTAACTGTTCATTCAAGACATTTGATGAACTAAAGTTAGGTCTTAAATTTTCTACTTAATTGTCTTCATTGGATGTCCCTCCTCATCCTCATCACAAGAAAAACGTTTAAATTAAAATAGCAAAGGCTAATAAACAATTTAAGTCAATTAAAAACCAATTAAACTATACAATAAAACAAAGAAGTAAAACAAATAAAACCAATTCCAATAAAATCTAAATAAAATCCAGTTTCAGTGGGTTGAAGGCCAAAATACAAAAATACACTTTTAGACAGTTTTAAAAATTCAGACAGACCTCTGCTTACTCTACCCGTTTAAATCGATTATATAATAGCTATCTGAACCAACCATCACTGTAGAGAATTTTTAACCCATTCTTGTATTTATTCAGTTGGATTTGAGGATTTTTTTAAGTCATCCGTTGCTTTCCTGAGATCATGCAATTCCATCTCTATCAGATTTAAGGACAGACATTTTAGTTTTTTTGTATAACCCAAGTAAACCTACAGTATGCCACTAACTCATGGAGTAAGAGCAAATTTAATGGTTCTATCACCAACCACCACCTTGTAGCTATTAGGTATGATGTAATTCTCTTCTTGGTCAGCTTTGGTTTTACCTCGAAACCCGAACATCGAAAGCTAATTTTTCTCCTCTTTCTATCGGTGTTTATTCATAAAATCTGACCTTACCTGAACGAGGCCAGCAGAGCTTTTAAATGTTTTGGGATTTTTCTGTATCTATTGTGCTTCCAGTAGTCAATTATCTTCTGATACGAAAATTTGTTTGATGTAAAGGGGGTAAAGGTTCTTTCTTTTCTTCTCTTTAGTAGAGCCCTGTGATTTGTATTTTTTTTGAAAGTTAATCAGCTTCTTTCTAACAGAACAACATGAATCATCTGCCACGACAGAAATGATGTTTTTCCATGTAAAAGCTCTACATTAATAACGGTTGTGTTACTCCGACGGCACACACTCGGGCTGATCTGGAACAAGTGCCTGTGGAGGTTCGAGTGTCTCGTATTTTTCTTTAGAGATGAATTGTGACGAGCCGTGAATTCTTCCCCTCGCTGCACCAACCTGAATTCCTCATTTATAGACTGTGCAGTTCAAATTTGTATTGAGACTTCATTGGAGGATTTGTGTGAAGAATCTGTGTAAGACACAATCCGACAAATGCGGCTCGGTTTTAACACCGGTAACCCAGTAATGCGGCTCTAGCTCAGATTTCTGGACTCAAACCTTTAAATCGGCTGCGTTCTGCTACGTTGAGGTCACATTAACTGCTTTGAGCCGTCATTAACACATTGTTAAGCCTATTGTAAGATGATTTTAAGGAATTACCACAATTTGGGGAAATGCATGCAGGAAAATTTCCCATAAATCGATATAGTTGCAACTTCACACATGGTGTACTTTAGGTGAAAATGTATAACAATATTTAAATGTTATGCTGCAGTCTTTGGGGGCTTTTGTTACCTTGTATTTATTTAAAGTTTTGTATTAGGTGGGCGGTTCTTTCTCTGGATGTGGAGGTTTGTATTTTGTCCACAGAGGATTTCTGGTTGCGGTCTGTAATCACTTTAAACATGCTAGTATGTACCTGTTTTAATCATTTAAACACCAAATATGCCTTGATATGCATAGTTGATTCCCCTTACATCCTCTCTTGTGAGTACAGCCAATTAGGGCAGAGAAAAATGAATGGTGCTCCCATTAATTTTGGCTGGTTTACAAAGGCCAAGGAATGTCAGCTTCCAAAGCAGGATTTTCCTTTGATATTTGATATGCTCAATAAAATATTTATTCAAATTGGCACATTTTGTGGGAATACATAGATAAAATAAATGTATTCACATTATTAGCATGTAAACAGTTTAACTGAGTTGCCCCCATATTTTTTCTTTCATTTTATCAAAATCAAAAATGAATCTCAGAAAAAAGTTGATCAAGCAAAGTTGGCTTAGAACTTGAATCTGTTTTACACGTACATGTTAAAAAGTGTCCAATCTAAGGAAACTGCAGATTCCATCGAGTCATCAACCTGCAGCATTTACTGCTCCTGGATCAGCAAACCAAGACAGCTTGTGATTTCTTATCCTGAGCATGTATGTAGCGACAGTGGAGAGGAAAAACTCCCCTTTAAGAGGAAGAAACCTCCAGCAGAACCTGACTCAGTACAGACAGCCAACCTTTGTTCTAACTGGGGGTTAAGGCAAAGGATAATTGTGATAATATGTGATTTCCTCCCTTACCCAGATTTGAATAGCATTTTTATTTAACCAGCACTGTAGAATTTATAATTGGGAATTTGATAGAATATCCTGGTGTTGTCTGTCACATTAATCCCAATAAAATACATATTAAAAACCGAAACAGTAAAATGGTTCTCAGATTGTTCTAGAAAAAAAAAGAAAATTCACCTGTTGCATACTTTTTCATAGAACCTATCTAAAAAATACCTAGAAACAAATTTACCGGACATGTCGTTGGCCTCTGTTTGAAAAGCGGCCAATGCTGATTTTTCATCTGAGCGGTTTCCACCGTGTGCATGTTCGATCTTTTACCTGTTAAACAACGGCAGCTTTAAAAAGATGTCACAATTATTTGCAGATTTAAGCTCTTAGCTGACAGTTTTGTTCCCTAACCCTTGTAAAAGCCATGAGGTCCACTGTATCTATATCTGTAAATATTTGTTTCGTTTTAGTCCTTTGCTATATTTTGCTTCTGTGCAATTACTTCTAAAATCTACTGTAAAAAACAATACAGACATTCGTGTTTAATGCATGTAGATGTTCTTATGTCATTCCTTGTTTAAACTCTTACAACCTACGATAAAAGTTGCATGCTTTCAAAATTCTAGCATTTACAAAAACCTTTAAATGTTGACTTAGCGAGCACAACGAAAATAAAACCTCCCAGTGTTCAGATTTTTAGAGCCTTTCATATAAGCTGTTGTCGGATGAATTTACTTCTGCACAACTCGGTGATTATTCTGATAACGGCAAAAGTTCGGGAGCGCTCGTCGGCCAAAGCCTGCGGATTCTCAGCATTCCCCGCAGCATAGCAGCCGTGCTTCGCAGTGTTTCTTCAGCTTGTTAAGAGGGGGATGCCAGGCATGGCTCAGACCGTGTATATTTTCATTCACATTGAATGCTTGGCACACTGGGATAGTAAACAGAGAGGGAAGGTGGGCATAGATGGCATAGTTACTTTGTGCTTGTATGCGATAAAAGAAAACATTCATTAACGGATCTAATTTACATTGCTCATTGAGGCAGCGCCGGGGATCAGGGTCTGTAATTAACACCTCGCAGACGCGTGGCTGTTTTAAACAAAGAATTGCTAGGATTGGTTGCTCATTTTTTCTGTCACTGAGCCACACACTATCTCCGTGTGTATTCGCAATCAACAGCAGCAAATTCGGCCTTGTTTCCGTCGTACGACGAACCTGTTTGCCTGTTAAACGTATTTAAAGTCGGGTTTGGTTAAAACGTATCCGTCCTTTACATATTGCTGCTTCCCAGTGACTCTACATGTCCTTTTCTTCTACAAGCGGGTCCGTCGAGTGCCTCCTTTCCAAGTATAGTCACTATGGAGGAGAGCTGTCGCTTAAGGGGCCTTTGGTGGAAATGAATGGGCTGCAGCCAAGGGCAGAAAAAAAGAGAGGAGACAGCTGGGCCTGTCAGCACCCCCAACAGGAGCACGAGAGGCCGACAAGGAGGCGAGGCTGCAGGAAACGGAACTGAAGAGCCTCGACGTGACGAGATCCTTCCCAAAGAGGATGTAAAACACAAGAATGTGTAAAATAGAGGAAAAAGATATTTAAATTTACAACGGCGTAAAAAGTTTACTGTAAACACGTTTAGAAGAAGAAAAACCATCTGCATCAAAGGTCTCACGGTGTAAACAACTGAAAATATTTTTAATTAAAGCCTGCATTTTTCTTCTATATGTAACAGCCTATATTTGATCAAAGATGTGGCCTCTATAGATGGTACACAAAATGATTCTCACACAGTCCACATTGATCAAAGCCGCCTGAAATTGGTTTATTGTACATTTTAAATATTTTTTTTTTGCCTTGAGGCTGTAGAGAATCTGAGCTTCAGTCCATAAATAAGAGATTATTTTGCAGATATTCAGATTGAAAGTGCTTTTTTCAATATGAAATGTAACTTTCAATGCATCCAAGACATAGCTTAGTTTTTTTTTTTATTCCTAAAGTAAGATGGAGGAGAAGTCAGTACGAGGAGGAAAAAACATTAAGGTTAATAATCATTTTTCAGTTAATAGCGTCCTGTAGTCAACTTTACGAGAACAATGCTATTTTTATGTTGCATGTCCTTATTTGCTATCTAATGTTGTAAATACATGGTGTCTTCTGATGGTTGTTAACCAAACACTTGGTCACTGCTCTTATAATTAATTTATTGAATTTTAAAACGCTTTAAAACTCGGCGACCAAAGCAGAGCAAACTGGTGTGAACTCCTGCGCTGTGTCCGCATGGCAGGAAATGGGGGGTATGTCTGCAAACAAGCTAAATGGTTGAACCTACAAACACAGATTACTGCTGTTATCTACTTTAATGCTAAATGCATTGACTCAGTGAAGCCCATCACACAGTTAGGATGGCATCGTCATACTCCTTTTTCTAGTGTAGTTCTGCCCTGACAACCATCGTCTCTCTGTGATGCACCTGAAATGCCAAGACAGGACTTGTTTTTAGACCTAAGAGGTCTGACTTTTTAAACTCCATAAACAAGCTTTTGAAAAAATGGAAAATAAATTAGAGACGCCTGAAGACATCATCCCCTTTTTTATGTCTTTTTTGCGACTCCAGAAGTAAAATTTCTTTAAAATAACAACTTTTAAACAAAGCCTGGTTTTTGAGTTTACCATGTTACTTTGTGAGTTGTTCTTTTTGTACCTGAGTACAAACAGTCATACAGCAGCAGGAATCTGGCCTTTTTAAGCATGCATCCGCTCCCAACTTTACTTTGAACTCCCTGTTTATATTGAGAGCTGAGATCTATCTGAAGGAACAATGATAAAGGAGAGAGTCATGTTTGAATGGAGTGATCCAAGTGAGCGAGCAGTTTGTCAGAGTTGAGCGTGTGACTGAGCAGCTCCTCGCTAGCGTTGGACAGATTCGTGTGCACACGCTTAAAATGATTGTTCCTACAGACAGGTCGGAGCTGTAGAATTAGTATCGTTGCGTGCTCAACCTGGTGGCACAAAAATCACTGCAGAGAAATGGTCCGACAGTCAAACGGAGCGCTTACCAAAGTCGCAAAACAATATTCTTAGAGGTGATTTGAGTTTTCAAGCTGCCAGTTAAATAACTTTATTTTTTATTTTTCATTGTGACCAACTCCTGTTCACATGTGATTGCTCCTCTAGGTCCGTTATTGCTTCTTGGCATCGTGTTAAAACATCCCTGTATGCTAAGTCCATTGCTTTTGTGGAGGGGTTACTGAACATCAGGTAGGATCTGATTAGCATCGTCTGACTACTACTTTCCTTTGACCCCTTAGCAGTATGGAGGTTATACATAGTTCTTCCATGCACAACTCTCTCTCTATTATGGCTTAAAGCTTCTTTTTTTTAAATCATAACTGTAAAAGCAGCTGCCAGAGTTGTTCTTGTGAAACACTTAAAGCCCTTTGTTTCTTGGGGTACACAGGTGTTTATTTTTCAACAGCTGATTCAGGGATTCTCTTCCCACATGCGACTCTGTTCAGACTCTAATTCTACTTCCCTATACACTGAAACCTGTCTATTCCCAGTTCACTTGTTTTTTTATTGAAGGTACCTACAAGTTATTCATAATAAAAAGGGGAAACAAAAAATAAAATAAAGCTTGGAAACATGAAGTACCTACATACCATCGTATTCAAGACACCATTGGGTACCAAGCAGGGATCATTATTTTTCCTTGAGACTGATTGGCTGCACGCCTAATTTACTTTACTGGTAAAATACACATTTTTCTTTTTTGTCAGACATGCATCCCTCTATGTACCTATTAGTTTTTATTTTAGAAAAGCTTGGATAACTCTAAGATGTGACTGATTCTGAGCTCAAATTAAAACTATTTTGGAACATTTAAAGATTTCAAACTACCTTAACGTTTGAAAATGTTGGGACCATAGACATGCATTACTGACTCATTTAAGGTGTATTTGGTGTCGGACTATTAAAATAGGCAGTCATAAGTATTTTAAGTGGAAGTCTTTAGTATTTTATGCGATTAATGTGATTACTGTATTAAAAGTCTTACAGTAATACATGTTTACTGTATCAACCACTATCTTATCATTGGTAACAGTCAGCTGATAAGATTACATTTAAAAGAAAGAACAAATATTTTGCCTAAAAACTAATTAATCCCCTACAGTAAAAATAGCTAGGTTTCTTTATTTTGCTTGATTGGCCAATTTGTATCAGTTAGAACACTAAATGCATGTTGGTAAAAGCTTTTTTGCTTATTGTTTATTTTCCTCAGGAGAAAAACCTCTAAATTCAAGTGTTTTCTACTCATTTGTTTTCAGCTGTTTTCACCTCATAAACACAATTCTAACAAATATCTCTTTTTAATTAGTGTCAATGCGGGAACAGAGAGTAGTAATAAAGAAAACATAGAGAAAAACGTGAGCGCCTTCATGAGAAGGACATAGTTCTCCAGCAGGAACAGCTGTGCGGACAGTTGGACTTGCAGCAGTGGCTGTGATTGAGCGTCCAAAGCATTTCATTTATTTTATGGACGTGACTTACCCCAACCTATTTTTAGGGGTGTGAAGGACAAAATTATCCAGAGCTCATCTAATATGTGCATGCATTTACATTAGATAAGATATATGAAGTCGTTTGGTAGCAAAAAACACAAAAACAAACCAAAGACAGGATTTCTTTTGTTTTATTTTATGTGTTAAGCAGAACCAAATACGCATCCACCAATAGACTTAAACAGACACTCTCAGTGCACACAGGCAGACAGATGACTCTAATCCATACAGAAGTGTTGTCCTTGATGTGATGCTGGTAGGCTGGAAGTAAATGGAAGGTCACGGTCAGGTCCTCCTCCTCATCTGGTCGAACAAAACCTAAAGAGTCTTCATCAGGGGAGAAAACCAACATTAAAGCTTTGACAAGGTTCATTGTGGTAATGTATAAAGATAACACAGAGCTGCTAAGCCTTTATCACAAGTCTGTTATAGAGTTTGGACAGTGGATCCATAAGAAGTGGACAATTATGCCAGGAAACGTCCAACTGATCAGTGGAGGGTAAGAGAAAAGGCAGACAATTTATGCAACCTTGTCTTTAGCATTTTATTGCCAATTGATGTTTTCGTCTTTGTCCTTCTTTGTAATTTGTACTTAAAGCAAGAAGCATCAGGACTAGCATGTATTTCTGCTTAGTTAGACGCAAAACATTTCAGGCTTGGCTTCACCGACTCACCAGGTGCACGGAGAGAGTCAAAGAAAGATGGTGAGCCGAACAGTCCAGCAACATTCGAAGGGCTACAAAACACCTTCATTTTTGGACAAATGTGTTTCAAGCCAGGTTCAAAAATCAAGATTTTATTGTTGTCGATCTTCTCCTTCCGATAATCCTTGAAACGCTCCATTGATCTGGAGGGATCTAAAGATAATCGGATGAGATATTCCTGCCAGTGAGGGAACTTATAAGTGATGCTGGGAAGGACAACAGGACCGCAGCTACCCTAAATCATGTAAATATGTTGAATTGCAGCCTGTTCAATGTGACGTGTAACGAATCCCCCCTCTGTTCATTGAGGTTCTCTGGTTACCCCTGGTGGCCGGCATCAAATTCAAGACCCTGATGCTAGCCTACAAAGTGCTTAAGGGTACGGCCCACATCTACTTAAATACTCTGGCAAAGAGTTTTGAAGTATGTCACAGCTCGGTCACTTCGGTCATCAATGGATTGTTGTCTAGCAGTGTTTATACCACGCTTAAGACAATCCCGGCAGTTTTCTTGTGTTTTTCCAAGATGGTGGAATGAGCTACCAAGTGCCTCAAGAACAACAGCACCTCTGTCTGTCTTCAAGAAACTCTTGAAGACCCACCTCTTCAAAGAGCATCTTCTATCCTAGCAATACCTCTATACACTCTCTACTACTACTCTCTGTACTTCCCTCTGTCTCTTCACTGTCACTGACTCTGAATTTTCTCTAGATAGCTTAAAGTCAGATTGGTAGTAAATGTAAAATTGTGTTTACTTTGTAAGTCGCTTTGGATAAAAGGGTTCGCTAAATGCATAAACAACATAAACCAATCAGGAAGGGAGGAAAGGGAACATGTTGGGAAACCCAAAATGAAACCAGAAAGTTCATAAAGGATTAAAGTGAGATTTCCTGTCTGACATCCGAATGTTAATGAGTAAAATCTGTTTGTGTGTAGAGCATTGTCTTCGTTGTGTGCATCAGGTTTTAACATGTTGACCTTCACCAGGTTGATTAGTAATGATGTAAATATAGGCAGCAGAAGCCAGTTTGTTGACTAATGAACAGATTTTCTAATACTGAAAGTGTTTCTAGTGTGTTTGTCTCACCATAACAGAAAAGTTACACAAAATCAACAATATTTAGGTCTTTCATAAAGATGTAAACATGTCTAAAAAGCGTATTTGCAGCTCAGTTAGAAATGACAGCCTACCAGCAGCTG
This sequence comes from Orestias chungarensis, assembly GCA_032876305.1. Taxonomy (NCBI): domain Eukaryota; kingdom Metazoa; phylum Chordata; class Actinopteri; order Cyprinodontiformes; family Cyprinodontidae; genus Orestias; species Orestias chungarensis. The sequence goes on along the minus strand of JAVLVB010000407.1, from coordinate 852,682 downwards.
CGATATCAAAGACAGATGGTCCAAAAACATTTTTCTACTCGATTTTTGTTAACATGCAACTTATAAGAGTCCAGTATACTTGCATCTTATTTTGTTTATGTTGCTTATGATTGCTCTCTATCTATCTATCTATCTATCTATCTATCTATCTATCTATCTATCTATCTATCTATCTATCTATCTATCTATCTATCTATCTATCTATCTATCTATCTATCTATCTATCTATCTATCTATCTATCTATCTATCTATCTATCTATCTATCTATCTATCTATCTATCTATCTATCTATCTATCTATCTATCTATC
>JAVLVB010000407.1:831582-845390 GCA_032876305.1 Orestias chungarensis | reverse complement strand
TATATATATATATATATATATATATATATATATATATATATATATATATATATATATATATATATATATATATATATATATATATATATATATATATATATATATATATATATATATATATATATATATATATATATATATATATATATATATATATATATATATATATATATATATATATATATATATATATATAGATGCACTGTTATGTTAGACCAAGCATTTTAATGTTTCTGCCCTGGTAATACATTTGGAATCCAGACTAAACATCACTCGTGTCATCGGTTCCTGAAATAAACCTTGCATGTCAGAGGTCAAAGCTTTTTTTTAGGGTTTGCTATGATCGACTGGTTGTTTTGCATCAAAAAAAAACAAGAACACCCTAAATTTATCTGCGTCTCCTTTCCAGAAGCTGGCCTTGTATTCCAAAATGCAAGAGCCCCAGGAGATCAGCAGCCGGCTCGGCCCCTCTGGGCCCCCGGCCATCAAAGAGGAGGACAAGGAGCTGCCGCCGGGCGCCGAGTACCTGAGCTCCCGCTGCGTCCTCTTCACTTACTTCCAGGGCGACATCAGCACGGTGGTGGACGAGCATTTCAGCCGAGCCCTCAGCCAGTCGACCGCGTACCCGACGCCGAGCAGCCACAAGGCTGCGAGAGGTGAGTGGATCTTTGCTTTACTGCTTTAACGCATCCTTGGTATTCTTTAAAACAAAAAAATTAAAAAAAGTGCAAATCGAGTTTAAATAGTGATATTAAATGTTTGAGTGAAACGGTGCATTTTAGCTCCAACCTTCAGTCAGAAACTGCAGATCTGAAAGTTTTTTCAGTGCAAACTTCTCGACTTTTGCACCAACGATTTTTGTGCTTTGAGCAAATAGGAATAAAATGAAGACATAGTAGTGCAACAAACAACTGTGTTTTTGGTTTTATAAATACATATATAAGTAACAGAGAGAGTATTGTTTTGGAAAACGTTGGAGGACTGTTTGGGGGCCGTTAGGAATCCTTGGTCCAGAATATGAATATGTAAATTTAAAAGGAATACTTAGATCAAATTCAACAAAACAAAAGTGCCTCAAGAAATCAGGCACTTTATTTAGTGATCGACTTTAATTTGATCCCATTCAATCTGGTAATGTTGCCAGAAACTTCATTGGTGCTGCAGTTTTACTTTATTCACCGTAGAGATTGAGTTTTCCTCGTGGAAACCGATTTCCGGTTCTCTTTGAGATCTGAGCTGAAAATAATTCTAAAAAAAAACAAACAAATTGATTTGTTTTTCCTAAAGAAAATAAACATCTAAAAACAATGTGATGTTTTTTTTAATTTATTTTTTTTCGATGAATGTAGTGGTTAAAATTCAACAGATAAATGAAACAATTGCAAAGTTCTCTCTTGGTAATTTTAAGTAATCAAAACTTTTATTGTTTTTATGAAACTCTGATAAAGTGCATCCAGTTGTGTGTGTGCTGGTAGTGGATATGGAAAATTACTGGCTAGAAACGAATAGTTTGACCTAATTGTCGTTTATTTTCTAATGATTTCTTGCTTCACTTAAACAATTACCACAATGCAAATAAAGCTTTTCTATTCAAATAGTGACAAAGGTCGTTATTTTCCACCTTAAAAACAGTAATGGTTTATTTTTCAGCATTTATTGTAACTGAATATCTTTGGATTCCCACTGGGGTGTTTTAAAAAAAAAAAAGAAGGTAATTGGTTATATGTGGAAAATATCAGAAACCAATGACAGATTTTCATTCCTTGCTTGCATATTTGCTTCTTGCTGGGAATCAGCCTCCTAAAAATACATTAAATAATAGACTTAATACATAAACATTAAATCAAGGGCGAGCAGGAACTTTACCAAATACAAAATTTTTGGGCTTTTTTTATATTTGCAAGCTTGAACTTTTCAGTCTGTTTGTTTTGTGCACCTTGTGTTCAGTTTTTTTTTTTTTTTTCTTGACACATCCCATGTATTCTGTCTTCCCAGACGGATCCTTTCCTATGAGCCAGAGAAGTTTCCCTCCATCGTTCTGGAACAGCTCCTACCAGGCGTCGGTCTCCTCCACGCTTGGCCCCCACACAGAGATCTCTTTCCCCGGGGACCCCTACTCCCCCTCCTCCCTCCACAGCCACCTCCACCAACCCAGCCCCGACACCTGGCACCCGTCACACCACCACCACCACCATCACCCCTACTCGCTAGGAGGTGCCATTAGCGCTCAGAGCTCTGCCTACCCTCGCCCAGGCGTTCACGAGATGTACGGCGCGGCGTTCGACCCGAGGTACGGTTCCCTGCTGATGCCGTCGGTGAGGTCGCACCACCGCTTGTCGTCCGGCAGCTCCGTGCCCGGACCAAGCAACTCGCCGAGTGACCTCGGAGGGAAGGGGGAGTCGGGGACGGGGTCGGCCTGGACCGGAACCTTCACCGGAGCTGGAGCGGAGATTGGACTCAATATAGACACAGGTACTTTATTCTCTGGATTTGATTCAGATCCAAGCCTCAAAAATCTGAAAACGCATTTCCTCCCTGCTTGAAACCTCAGCCCTCGAAGGGGCACTTCAGTTTTCAAGGCAGGGTGAGGTTGAAACAAAGGTTGGCATCCTTCTTGCTGCAGAGAGTAACCAGATTGATCTCTGTCCTGATGAATCCGACAGAAACTACTTCTATCATCTAAAACAGGGGTGCCCACACTTTGCGAAAAGATGACCATTCCTAAGGGTGCTACCCCGGCCTCTAACTCTTCTAGCTCCGCCTCTGCTTAGAAAGACGGGGAAACTCGCTATGCAACACTGTAGTTTGCTAAGGCGGCTAACGCAAAGCTAACGTAGAGTTAAATTCTTTGCGTGCTTAAATGCGCATCAGTTTGCTGCCCGGTATGTGATTGAAAAGACAAATAGAAGGATGGGTGCGGTCATCTACTTCCTTTAATGCCGTGCCATCGACCCGCACTCCTCTTCTTCCAGATTTCCACATTCAGCAGCTTCAGGGCGAACAGTCAGCTTTGCAGGTTTAGTGTCATCTGGTTAACCAAACAACTATATCCTGTAAAAGCAAGGATTCGGACTCCTATGGTTGAGTCATTCGTTCATGCGGGAAAAAAAAAAATCTAATTTAACGTCTCCTTCCATTGTCGTGTACTACTAAGGAGTTTTGGTTAAGGAACAGGAAATGTTGAATTATATAATTTACTGCTAAAATAACTACATGTCTTTATTTCTCTGCTCATCCTTCATTTTTTCCCTGATTCATATTTAATAGGTTGTTGATTATTACTTGCTGCTCTCAAAAGTAAACACAAGTTTCTCAATTTCCCTATAAAAGGTGATTTTATATATACTTTTTAGTTTTGAGTCACTGGTTATATTTCTCACCTTTAAGAAATGAAACCATGTAGTAAAAAAAGTAAAGATTTAGACACTTTTTCTTTAATCACTCGATGTGTTTAAATATGAGTCCACTAGTTTGAAACTACAATTGAACAAAGATCTGTTTCCGTCCTTCGGATCGACTTACACAAAAGTGCTTTAAAGCAACAAAACAGTCGTCCGTCATCACCTCACAGCCAGCTGTCGGCTCTCTTTTCTTTTGCTGTTGCTTTTTTTTTCATCCCTTCCTCGCCTCGGGCCACTTCCTTTTGCTTTTATCAACAAGCTTTTATCTGTGTCTACTCTCCCTCCACTCGCCTGTATCTTGTCTTGATCTTCCTCCCTTTCTTTCTCGTCTTCCTCAGGTCTGCAGCCACAGGATAAGAGCAAGGATTTGTATTGGTTTTAGAGAGCGCCGAGACGCGGCCTCACCTTCCTCTCTCTATTTCGGCTTTTTTGTTTCCCCCCCTCCACTCCTCCTCTGCTCTAAGAAACTGTGCGGTGGAAATCCTTTATTTTTTTCCATAACTATTAATTAAATAGGGGGGTATAACAGCTTCTGGTCTGGTTGCAGCTCAGCACTACGGTGGATTGTGCAGCAGCAGCAGCAACTTGCAGCCCTGCTGAGCTGAACGTCGGCAGCGTGGATGCTAAAGCGAGTGTGGACTCTCAGAAAGCCAGGAGGGGAATCTGATCTGGACGGATCCGGACAAAGACAAGAGTCTCTGCGCTTCTGGGACAGGCAGGGACTACATTCCTAAGCTGGTTAAAAAAAACCCTAAAGAAAACAAAAAAAAGACAAAAGTCTGGGGGACAGATGGACAGAGACACATGTGGGGTCGTACTCCAAAGAGGAGCACTCAAAGGACTTGGCAGAACCTTTCTCGCCGGGCCAACTGGGCTCAGACACTGGGAGTGTGTTATGGCTGGGGGGAGATCTGGGTTCATGTTCAGGAGAGGACCGGGCAGACGACAGGGGCAGAAGCAGGCTGGACACTTTAATGTTTGGGTAAAAAAAAATCACTTTCCAAATGGACATATCAGCTCAGCACAAAAAAACAAAAACGAATCAGGATGTTTTCTTCTTCTTCTTCTTCTTCTTCTTCTTCTTATTATTATTATTATTATTATTATTTTTGTGGCTATAACTGATTTCAGAACCACTGAACCAAGAAACCTCATCCATGTCCAGACAGAGCGGCCCATTAACCCATTAATTAGGTTTGAAAACGGTATCAGACGAAAGCATGCTTACTGTAAATCCTGTTTTATGAGTGTAAATTGACATTGTCCTTAAAGATATTGCACAAAGTAAATAAATTTCAAATCTACTGGTTTAAAAAAAAAGAATTTTTCTTTTTTTTCTTTTAAATGCAGTCAGCAGATTTTGGGACTTTCAAAATAAAATTATGCATCACTGACATGAAGACTGTGACAGATTTCCATTCAAACATGATCCGCTCATTTTTATTATATTCTAAATATTCTAAAAACAGACAAACCTGGATACTTTTAAAGTCTAAGTATGGTTTTAAGCAAACACGATTTATCTTCATCTTATCACCCACTTTTTTTCCCCTGTTGAGATTAAGGTTCAGTCTGGAGAATATTTTTTTTACACACTTCTGTATATTTTATATATATTTATTTGTATGGGTGCCAGTTAAATCAGAGCTCTGAAATATAATTGATCAAAACGTAGCTGTAACAGTTTAACTTTAGCTAGACGTGTGCAGTGTCGGCATTAAATGCATTCAAAAAATAATAATATTAATTATTTTTTTCAAGATTTAACACGTGTATATATCTGAAGCATGGTGAGTTCTGAGGATAATCATAAGGAGGGAATCTTTAGGATATACCCACTAGTACAGAGAAAATAGGGTATAGTGACCATTTTTTAATGTCCAAAAAGACACTTTACCAGAATATGACAAAAAGAACGTCTGTAATAAAATATGTAATAGCTCTCTTTTCAAACGTTTAAATAAAGAAAATGAGATATTTTGAATATCATCTCTTTTGTGTGAGAAAATCCTGGTTCAACAAACGTGGTAAAACATTTTTTTGCAGTTAATCTATGAAGCTGCACCTTCGCTTTTTGTGTGCGTTGCTGTTGCGCGCCGCACACAGTGCACAAAAGTACACAACAAAAGTTGCATCAGATTCTTAATTTGATATGCAAATTAAGCATATGTCTTTTGCGGGCTTTTGCTGGCATCTTGACCCCAGTGCCTGTGTCTCGTTAGTGTCTCTGTGAACATCTGCAAGGAACCCCAGTTCTCTTTGTGATCATGTCTGAACCCGTTGATGGGCATTACTAGTCCCTGCCCATCTAATAAGCTGGTGATGGCAAAACTGATTATGAACAGGCCGTCTTTGAATGTAATGTTGTTAAGCTACGCTGAATTAGCAAGAATTAGATCACATAATGTTAAACAAAGTCTTATGCAGAAATTTGTCATATCTTTAGGGGGATAGTGAGTTATTCTTCATATAAGATCAGTCCCTCCAGAAAAACGCGGTTCTGCGGGTGAAGAAAATCCTGCAAAATCAAAGTGACTGGAGTGACTACTGGCTGTATGGCAAGTCAGTAAGTCAAAAAAGCTGCACACTTAGCAACATCTGACATATAAGATAGTAGTATAATCTCACTAGACACTAAATTATCACTAGATGCCTAATTAGGCACCACATGGCAGTGACCAACCAGATGAGTGATTAGCGTGTCCACATACTTCTCTGCACCCCACCTGGACTCTGCTGACTTCAAGTCTGACCACACATTTCATCATAAATGATGACATTTAGTCTATTTCAGGATCAGGTGAGGTGAAAAGACATTGCTCCACATAGACATGTGTTTTGTTTTGACTACAGGCCCTTAGGGAGCTCTAATGCGCTGATTTGTTGACGGAAGAAGAAAAAGTGCCGGCGAAATAAAGAGGAGAATTTGTCTTTGCAATTGGAAAACATGTTTTCTACTCAGAGATAACGTGCTCAAATGTTGGAAACAAAACTAATTTTCCTTAAAAACAGCCAGAAGGGTTGTTTGATTTTGTCTGTTTGGTGCTTTGTTTAGGAGTGTTGTGCTCAAACACAGTCAGTGCAGTCACAGAAACCTGAGCAAAATGGGTTAGATGAGGATTATGACATCAATTATATACTAATAATTTGGAAGGATCCTTTTAACAGTGCTTGACATATTTTTTATAGAATCATAATTTTAGGATTAATAATGTCTAATAGCGGCTGAATTGTTGTTTTTTTCCCTTTTTACCCTGTAAAATGCAAAAACATGCAACTTTTAATTTTCTAATGAATCTCTACTGAGGGGAATTTGTCAACATTTCTGAAGAGGTCATTGTTTAATTTCAATTTCCAGGTTTTAAAACAAATAAGAATTAAAAAAGACAATTAGAAAAAGAACATTCTCAACAGGTGGATTTGATATTTGGGGGAAATGTTTTGAAAAGCGGGTTTTTGATCGGATTAACAAGATAAACAGCATGTTGTTGTTGTTGTTGTTGTCATATCCACATTAAAAACATTTATTATTTTTAGAATCATTTGCTCCGTTGGTATAGAGTTTTCAATCACAACTTTATCAAACCTTTGCTCCCCAAATCAATCATTTAGCTTCAGTAGTTTGCAGTTTAAGGCTCATGGACAGATGGTTTCTTTTGAAGCTGACAGGTTTAAACGCACAACATGATCCCCTTAAACTACCTTAAGAACAGCGATATAGCAAGAGAAGCTAATTATTTAGAGAGGGAGATTTATTTTTCTCTTCGTCTGCACCTTTCACTGAAAGAAAGAACGTTATAATGACGCTGCAGGGTGAGCCTGTCCCTTTTAAATGTCTTTCATCTGGACATTTTATGAATCGTTACCTTAGAAAACATTTGTAGGAATGTGTCAACGTGAAAAAATGTAAACTTCACACCCATGGCTGCCGAGGAGAAGAAGAGCATGACGAATGAGAGGAACGTTGACGATTTGAAGCCACTTGACTCTTTCCCTCCTTGCACTCACGCAGCTGTCAACGGCAACTGCTCTTCAACTTGCTAAACACACACGCACACAAACATCGCCTCTGCGAGCCAAGCGTCCGACCTTAATAAAGGAGGCGTTTAGAGTGAGTGGAGTCCTTCTCTACTGGGAGAACTGCTGATACGCAACTGGAGGCGGCAACACACGGATGTTCAGAACCTTCTTATTACTTTTTAGTTTATTTCTATGCCTCATATTAGGAGTTGGAATTAATAAATTAGAAGTATGAATTTGTTTTTCTACATTTCCAAGCCAATAATTAAAATCTTGTTTAAAATAACCCTCTTTAATGAGAAAAACATATACTTTAACATTTTATTACAATGTCAGGTAGGTTGCTTTTTGTAAATTGGTATTCAGGTTAGATTTAGATTAGATTATTTTCATTTGGAGTTAATAATGGATATAATCTAAATCCTAATGTTATGGCATTATCTTACTTTCTTTTTTGTGTGTGTGTAATATTTCTCTTGTTGCTTTTTGTAAACGTTTGTGAATTATATAAATTTTGGCGAGAACCAGTAGAGCAGGCGGAGGTTTGTTACATATTTATTATATAAAAGAAAAGTTAAAAAGTAAAGTAAAAAGAAAATGTGATATTTAATTACTTTTACCAGCTTAACATTTTACTAAATACACGTTATAAAAAAAAAAATCTAAAACGTAATTGGTGCTTCCTTTAAAAAATTGCGTTGAGACTTCTCCTACAATGTTTAATAATAATCTGTGAATATGTTTTTCTCCTATCATTATTATTTTATTTCAAGCATAGAAGAGAATAAATAACTTGTGTTGCCATTTGTTTATTTCTTTTATTGCTCATTGACTTGTTTCAGTCTCAGTAAAGAACGTCCTGGAGCTGCTTGATGATTTTAATTGAGCTGCATTATGAACGGATGCAGTGGAAATTGGACATTTACATGGATAATAGCACATTTATCACAAGCAAATATTAAGATAGTCAGGACGAGTAAAATAATGCCAATTTGCTAAGTAATCTAATGAAATAGATTATTTAAAAAAGAAACATTTTATATATGACAAATTATACGTTTCATGTTTATTTGGTTCAGTTTCATTCTAAATTGTGTTAAATAGTGAACTTACCAACTTATTTACTATTAGTTATTATGGATAAGATGTTAAAACAAATAAACACACAAACAAAAAAGATTTGAGATTTGCATATTTGGCACGTTTCCCTTTAGGAGCCATCCCAACCCAGCTTGTTTTTATGTTGCGATCCAGATTAAATAAAGGAGTGAATAAGGATACAGAAAAAAAAACAACTAAATAAAGTAAAACACCTTTTTTTTGTGGAGACTCTTGACTTTCACTTCTCTAAATTTCAAAGACAAATATTGTACTTTCGACTTCATCATTCTAGTTAATTTATCGTTATTCCTTTCAGGCTCAGCATGGCTGTTTCTGTTTTTCTTTATTGAACTGCAGCAGGCAACAAGTTCTTCTCCTCACAAGAAGGGAACCAATCACAGTTGGGGCTCACACCTGGTACGGATTTGGAAACACATCCTTGTTCAATGTTGCGAGCTCAACTGCCTTCATTTAATTGTAAAGAACTTGACAATAGAGACTGTAGGAGAAAGTACATCCTATCATTCCCAGGCTTGACAAATCCCCAGCATGAGATTCTGAAAGCTACTAATCGATGCCCTGCAAGATAAACCAAAGACATGACTTGAGGAAAATGATGTCAGAATGGTTTTGATTGCGTTGTTCTGGATTTTTTGCAGATTGTAAAGACTTGTAGTGTGGTTCCACATTTCAGTACACAAACAGGTGCTTTCAGAGAGTTATAGGAGTCTTTAAAAGCTCTCAGAAAACAATAAAGCTGATATTTGAACATTTATATATTTCCTTTTGAATACTTTAGTATTTTGTAGTTACCACTAAGTATCAATACTTCTACTAGAGTACTAAGGCTGAGTACTTTGTCCCGCATGTTCATTGAGAAGAATGAAGATTTCCAAGCATGTATTGGTTTCATTTAGTAATCGGAAGAAAAAGGTGATGAAGCCGAAACAAAAGACGTTCTATCTGAGCCATATGTTCTGTTTCTCAGAGCGATTGCCTGAGAGACAGCTGAAGATTAATTTCAACTCTCTGACTCGGGCGACGACAGACATGAAAAGGGTGGTTCTGTTCCTTTTGCCGTAAATACTCTATTTTTTTTCCTTCTGTTTCTTACTGAAGCATTTACCCCCCAAAAAAGAAAGAGCTTTCACAAAGACACGAGTGTGTATTCAACTCTCCGGGCTAAACCAAGAAGGTGTGACGTCGGGCTAATTGAGTGAAACCAAGTTCAGGTCAAGGACAAGAGTCGCCTCTTTAATCAGAGCATGAAGTAGGAATAAGGGGCTGACATTGATTCATCACATTAATAAGAATCAAGAATCAGTTTATTTATATAGCGGCAATTTACAACAGGTGTCGTCTCAAAGCACTTCACATAAAATCAATTAAAATCAAAGAAACATCATAAACAAATCAATTTGAAAAAGTTTCCAATCTAAGGAACCCCAGCAGATTGCATCGAGTAGTTGACTTGCAGCATTCACTCCTCTGGAATCAGCAGACCAAAACAATGGCTTGTGTTTTCGTTGACTTTACAGCAATCCCTCATACTGAGCATGCATGTAGCGACAGTGGGGAGGAAAAACTCCCCTTTAACAGGAAGAAACCTCCAGCAGAACCAGCCTCAGTACAAGCAGCCATCTGCCACGACCGACTGGGGGTTTGAAAAGACAGAAAACTAAATTAGAAGCACAGGATACTGAAATAAAAGAGTTTATAGCAGCAGTTGTAGAACGTCACTGGAAGAATCTCAGCCCATGTTCTCCTCAAAGAAGCTAACAGAACGCCAGCCCAGGTGTGGTTACTATGGAGAGAAGAACACTAAGAGAAAACAAAAGGTTAACAAGGTTGAAATAACGGTAACTAAGTAGATTGGACAAAGGAAGAAAGTAGCAGAGAGAGAAGTGGTCAGATTGTCCTCCAACAGTCTAAGCCTATAGCAGCATAACTATAGAAAAACTTAAATAACTTAACCCTATAGAGTGAGACATGAAGAAGGTAGAGCAAAGGAGAACCGTCTGTCTAGACTGAGTTCTTCCCCTTGTCTTCTCTACCTCTTCCTAACTATAAACTTTATCAAACAGGAAGGTATTAAGCCTAGATTTGAAACTAGACAGGGTGTCTGCCTCACGGAAAAAGCTGGAAGCTGGTTCCACAGGAGTGGAGCCTGATAACTGAAAGATCTGCCTCCCATTGTGCTTTTAGAGATTCTAGGAACCACCAGCAAACCTGCTGGTGGTTCCTAGAATCTCCTGTCTGAGAGCGAAGTGCTCTGTTAGGGACATAGGGAGTAATCAGATCTCTGATATACGATGGAGCTTTATTAGTGAGGGCTTTATATGTCAAAAGAAGAATCTTAAAGTCTATTCTAAGTTTAACAGGGAGCCAATGAAGGGAAGCTAAAATTGGGGAGATAATATCTCTCTTTTTAAGCTTCATCAGAACTCTTGCTGCAGCATTTTGGACTGTGGACTTTTAATTTCATTTTGTGAACTTCCTGCTAATAACTCATTTAGGTTCTAATTTCATATTAATTAGTACACATGATGCAATGTTGAGTAAATGTGTTTGAATATTTGCTATTATGAAACTAAGAGGCAAGTCATTTTATACAGTATCTGCAGGATTTAGCCCTAATCTGCAGGTTAATGGTATAACTTCACGAAGTTGAGAAATTGCAATATAGTTTTGTGGTCAATAAACACCAGTCTCTTATTTAAAGTTTTACTAGTTACCAGCAAAATCAGTTGTAAGATTTAATCGCTTCTTAGTTGTTTGATGTTGAAAAAACTGCATTGTAAGATTGTAAAAAAAAAAAAAGGCATTTGTCTCCTCTGGTTGCGTCACTCACTGACTAAGTTTTAGTTTCCTTCAATTATTTCGGACCAAAGTGGGAACATTTACTGGGAAAATTAAAGAATACTCAGCCCTGTTTCACTTCTGTAAATGCATTGAAAATGTTTGTTGTGGCAGGAAATGGAGGTTGTCTGATTGTTTTTTGTTGTTCGTCTGTTCTTATGATATCTCCTCTGAGGATTCCCTCGTTGTAATGCTCTGTATGAGCAGACTCACATTTTCCTCGTTGTCCCTATGGTAATTTCCTCTCACGTGTGCAACCTGAGTTTTCTCCTCGTTGGATATCTTCGCTCCCGGAGGCCACCCGCAGGAAAACAAGTACATAATCCAAGGGTTTCCGAGTCAGAATGCAGCCATCTCTTGAACGTCCACCAACCTCTCAGTGACTGTCCGCCCCAGCAACTCCATCACAGCCTCCAACGTCCGACAATCCTCCAGATCGCCACGATTAAGACAAACTCAGTGACATTGTCACCTTACCTGGATCTCCTTTCACCTGTCCATCTCCCTTCAGAGCTCCCGGTTCCTCGCGCTGCAGATCCCTCTGCCATTGGTTTCCCCGTTTTTAGAGCCGACAACCCTCCCAGAACACATTGCATATTTTTGCATGGAGGCTTTAAAAGACTAATAATAATTTCTGGTGATGAGCTCTAAATCTTTTTTTTGACGTTCTAACCGGAATCTGACAATCTGGATGTTTGTAGGAGAGATTTTTAAATGGTTTCACAAATTCTTCCTCCTGAATGATCTTTACAGATGCCCCAGAGTTACCTTTGACCTCTGAGCTCCTTCCCTGATCAGATCCATGCCTGGCTTGTCACTTTAGGTGGACTTCCATGTCTTAGTAGATGAATTGCCTTATATTTTTATATATATTGATAAAGGATACATTGAACGGCTCTGTATGAGTTGTTAAAGACTTGGGGATAATGTTTTATAATCTAATCCTTCTTTAAACGTCTCTAATTGTCTGCTGTGTTTGTGGTTGTAAGATGATTGTTTCACCATTTTTTTCAAATGTTTAATCGATCCGTTCGGTTTTTCGCCAGCATCCTTCTATCGATTTCGCGGCCCTCTCTCTTCAGCAGCTGCCGGACAGAAGTACAAATGGCTAAACGCGTATCGCTTTACGAATACAAACAAAGCTGGACAGCTCGCTTCTCCTCTACCTTTTTTGAGAACAGCTGCGAAAATATCCGAAGGTTAAATGAACTGTTTAAGGAAGGAATGTCCGAACATGAACACAACCAGAAGACAAGCACTTTAATCATTGTTGATTTCATTTAGATGTCCTTGCCTTGTTTTTTTTAGATTCATCAGTTCCTGCTGCAGTGACGGACCTCCAACCAAAACAATCAATACCTTCATTTTTGTCTCATAGTTATCGTTGTTCTGCTTTCGTCTGCCACTTCCAAATCCTCATAGCCTGCAGAGGAATGTGAAGCCCGTTAATTCCACTGAGCTGCAGAACCACTTGCTACCACATTCACTCCACATTAACAACTCATTCAGCTTATTCCGAGCGCTAAAAAAGCTGAGCGGCTGCCAGCTGTGCATGGAGAATATTCTCAATGAGATAATTGTCTTTCAGGGGAAACATTTACAGTTTTAATTTGCCGCTATGTTAGCCTTCCACATAATAGATTGTGGCGGCATGTTGGAGTGGCTTTGTAAGGTTACTTCTGATCTGTTCTTTTTTAAGCCTTTTGTTTATAATTTGTTTTAGCTTGAGCTGCTGGATGTTTGGAAAATGATTACCGCTTACTTTTGGATGCAGTGCAGCTGGAAGGATTTCAGTTATTATGATGTGTAACCGTTCATACACAGCATTTATTTTGTCTTTATTTTTTTAACAACCAAAAGCAGCTGATTAGCATCTCAAAAGCTCAAATATTACTTGAAGTACAATCCCAAATCCCTGAGCAGCTGAAAAGAAGAATCCTGATGTTTACATATATATATATATATATATATATATATATGTATATATATATTAACACATCAACTGTGCATATAGCAACTGAGAATATTATTACTATTATTATTATTTTATTTTAATTTTATTTCTTTTTAATTCAAAGCTGATTTTATTGTTTCATTTTCTGATCTTTTTTCCTATGTAAAGCACTTTGAATTGTCTTGTACACGAAAATGTGCAATACAAATAAGCTTGCCTTGCTTATATATATATATATATATGTATCAGTATATATATATATATGTATGTGTAAATATATATATATATATATATATATATATATATATATATATATATATATATATATATATATATATATATAAGAAATGTGTATATGTGTATATAAGGCTGTTTTCAGCCTGGATTTAAACAACGGCAGAGTTGAAACCTGTCTCACCTCTTCAGGAAGACTGTACCAGATTTTATGAGCATAAAACTGGAATGAAGCCTCC
>JAVLVB010000407.1:815767-829277 GCA_032876305.1 Orestias chungarensis | reverse complement strand
TTTTTTTTTTTTTCCAAGTATGTCAACAATCCGACACCATTAACAGAAACAAATATTGGCAAAATTTTAGGTCTGCACCTTGGTTTTATAAATATTTCCAATCCTATTAATTCAAAATGGCCTTTTTTTAATTTTATAAATCTTTGTTATATATTTTATTGTACATTCAAATTCGAACAACCTGATTCATACAGTAATCAAGGATAATATCTGCTACTTTATTCTTAACCCAGAGCAAGACAGAATTGTAAAGAGGCAAAAGCAAATGAGGTGGATTAGCAGTGCCGATGGCATCATCCAGAACATTTTAACGTGGAATAAAATGGTTGAGTCACTACACAAGGCAAACCCACCCACATATCAATGGTGGAAGGGTAGATCAAGCTGTCCAATAAGTCAAATGTGTCTATGGAGAGCCAACCTGTTGTTTGGCAAGCCGTTTACAACTATCAACCTCAAGAACGGGATGTTTGCAAACACACGTTGCATGGAAAGTCGCACCAGACATTCTCGAACGCAGACATATGTCATAATATTCATTATATTCTAATAATAAAGAGCAACCGTTGCCATCGTCTGCCTACAGACAAAGAAACGCACTTAGTTTGTTCAAATGTGAGCATCCTGGTGTAGTAATGTTTCATTTTGTGGCAAAAACCCGACTCCCCAAATGTAGAGTTCTTACAGCCGTATCGCACTGAGACATGTACAGTTTTCCTCTGATATGAATGTTTTGTGACATAGATCTGTGAAGGAGGAGGAGCTGATTATTGGAATTTCTGGAAGACTCCCAAGCTTTTGTGAATGCAAAACAAATGGAAATGGTCTAGTTTTAATTTGTAAACATTTTCTTTTGCCCAACAGTTCAGAGAAATGAAGCAAATTCAACTCTGACTGAAAACGTTTCACTTTAAAATCAAAGATGTCAGACAAGATGTAATATTTAGACATTTTTATTCATGTAACATGCAAACGTCTATTTAGCTGTTTGACGGGCTCAGACATCCCTGAGTTAGATGCATGTTCTCTTCACCATCTGGCAGCTTTTTTTCCAGCGGAAGCATTCCTCCCAAAAGCAGCCACAAGTTCAGGCATGCTCTGCGGTGATCTCTGTGAAACTGGAAACATCAGTAATCAAATTGCTACATTTTTGTACCGTTGTAGGAATGATAAGACGAAAAACTGCAGACAAATTGTCCAAATTTAGATAAATGGTTTGTGTTTGTTGCACATTCCTTAACTCCATCTTTTTCTTTCTTTTGTCCTATTTGGTCAGATAATTTCTTCTTCTTGTCCTCGTTTCTTTGGTCTGTGATCTCTGCAGTCGGAGCAGATCTCAGTTAAGTGAGGCTCTCAGATTTCTCCAGCGTTGATGGCTGTTTATAGAGGAGACGGAGCGGAACAGCTCCAAGACAAAGCCGAGTGAATCCTCCCACTCTGTTCTGCAACATTCCCCACATTTCCACAGCCGCATGTGACATTTTAAAGGGTACGAAGAAAGACACGGGGCAAAAGGGGTTTGACCTTTTCACCTTACATTTTTTGTTTGCATTAAAACCAAAATTACAAGCAATTTAGGATAATCATATAAAGAAAGCAAAGTTTTGATTTTGTGTTTTAGTAATTTTTACTGTCAAATTTTTAATGTTGCTGTTTGTATTCCATAAAAACTGGTAACCTGTTTATTTCAGTCGCCCATTGGTGGGTTCTGTGTTGTCCTGTGATGGACTAGCGACCTGTCTACAGTGTAATCCAGCCCTCTAGAGAAAATAACCAATCCCCTTCGTGACTGCAGTTTTCTTACGCAGCTATGTAATCCTACTGCTAGCTTATTTCACAATTGTTGCTGTTATTCCAACATTTTGCTTCATGTTCTATCCCTGGGTTTTGTCTAAACAGCTGAAGCAGCTGCTGCCATCAACACCTAGCTCGTCCTTTTAGTGTTTGAAAAAGCTGTTGGCTGAGCTTTTGCGAACTCAAAGGTTAGAAATGTAGCATAAGCTGATCGATAACACAGAACTATGGAGCTAAATCCTCTCACAGGCTCTCACTTAGTGGGAATGTGGTCTGTCAGACACAAACACAGGTAAACAGCATTTAAATAAACAGTAACACTCAGATGCCACACAAACATTTAAAGTTAAATTTAGCTCGAAGTTTTTAATGCAGCAGGAATAGTTTTGTGTTTACTTCCAGAACGGCACACCCTCACCTTTATATTTGATTATTCAAGTAGTTCAAGACATTCTTGTTAAATCCAATGTTACAGGTGAAAGATCAGATCAGAGCATTAAGTGTTGGATGGACATGACGTGCTTTGGGCTTGAGTGTATATCCGATTCAGAGCTTATTTGTTTAGCTATGTCCTTTTTCTTGATGAAGCCACTAAAGTTGATACTAAAACCAATAAGATTTTACTTTTCTGTTATATAGAAAGCACTTCTAGATCGGTTCTTCAGCCGTTTTTAACACATGAAAGAACACTAAAAAAATTTCAGTTTTGGTCGATTTTCGGCGGCCCAGGGTGGAGAAAAGCAGTAGTGTTTTGCCTGGGGAAAGACTGCATTTCCCATGAGCACCAGCACATAACGTGGTAAAATCCTGATCTCCTGGTCGACTGCAGTTAGATTGAAGTACATTTCTGTTTCCAGTGTCTGTGTGAAGGATGGATAGCGATGAGGAGATGAATCTAACTGTGGTGAAACAATGTCATATGATGAAGATGTAAATAAGAAACGGGGAAAGTGAAGTATGCCATATAGCAGTCAGCACATTTGTAGTTTTTTTGTGTGCCATGGTTCCTGCCACCCTTCTCAAATTTTCTTAGTGCCGGTGAAAGCGACACGGACCCCCTTGGATAAAGGTATCATTCAACGAGCTGTAAGTACACGTATAATCACAAAAGTTATAAAAATATTTTATGAAGGTTGAAAAGTTATGCTTTAATTCTGTATTGAAAACATTAAATTTACTTTTATTTGGAAACCTTGCACCTCAGTTTATTTTTTGGAGAGTTTCTCACAAGACATCAGAGCCAAACTTACCAAACGTCGGCATCATTCAGCGCAAACGCCCCCTGCCAACACTTACATTTACAATATCAGTGATGGGAACCATTAAAACTGTCAATTTGCTTGTCATGCGCCAACCGAGCCTCCATCGGTTGAGAACCACGGCCGCCAGAGGCACAGCTGTGATTCTTGTTACCCCGCCTCCAGCTGCCAAACTGTCAGCTGGACGGTTAAACAAATCCTGGTGCTGAACGGGCACAGATTTACTTTTGTTGAGGTTTGTTTGGATTAAAAAGGATTTAAACTTAAGTGAAAACTGTAATGTGAACTAAACCATGAACCAAAGTAAGTAAAACCATATTGAAGCAATGCAGTCGCCTGCAATCCTCCAATGTAGTTGCCCCCCCCCCTCCATGCTATAGATTCAAAACCTTCTTCTTATTGTCTTAAACAAAAACAAATTTAAAAAAAACACGCAAAAGATGAATTATGTTACAGTGTTTTAGCTGTTGCTACAGCTGTGAAACCTTTGTTTGGAGATAAAAGGTTCAAGACGAGGTTTGCTCTCTGAAAGAGGACTTATAAGAAGTATTTATCAAACAGTCATTATCATATCCGCAGTGGAGAGTGGTCACAAAGATGTCATGTTCTGAAAATCAGTTGTAAGTGAATGACATTTCCTTAATGTTAAGTTCACTTTCAGGGTACTGCAGTTAACTTTTGTTTTGTAAATTGTGTCGTAGTGCAACGTTTAACCCTCTTTTGCAAAAGCATAATTGTAAATGTCAGTTTTTTTAATTGTTGCTTGGTATATTGATATTGGTTTCAGATAAGCATTTTTAAATTGGTGCTAAACACAAAAGTTGCATTTTTGTACCAGAACAACTAGTATTGTTGAACTGGTTTGTTCAGGGTTGCTTTTAACGTCGGTACTGACTAGCTGTTATCTAGGAGTGTGCAGTTGTAGGATGATTCTGTGGTTTGTCAGACTTGCAATGCAAAATACAACGCAGCAAACACATTCAGGATCCAGAGCGGGTTTTGAACCATTTGCGGTCGAAGAAGTAGCGTCGTCCCCTGTTTGGTAAGTATTAAAGATCCTTTAATTGGCATGGAGGGAGAATTGGATGCTAAAGCAAAGTCAAAAAGGGGAATGAGGTTCAAACTTTATACATTTAGTTACTTTGAACATTGCTCTCTGTAGAAGTTGACAAATATGATCACGCACTGCAATATTTTCAGTATTATTAAGCATCTATAGCAGTAAAAATCAATAGCAACATTAAGTGATTCACTGCTAATCAATGAATGAATGTTTTCACAGTAAAACTTTTGCTGTGAACTGACTGATAAAATGGAATATGCTTATGCAACACGTAGGTGTGTGAGAAACGATAGAGGATGAGCTCGAGGGCTTCCACATTAGCCACAAAAGGTGTCGGCTCTCAGGCGTCAACAAAGACTCGGACACTCAGGGCGCTCCGCATGTGTCAGCGGCTGAGCAAACAGCCTTACCTGGACAGGTAACCTGAGAGCAGGTCCCGTTTTGACTACACCGCCGCATTTCCTGCACAAGTGTTAGCAAGCCTTTGGTTTCTGCTGCTTGTGTTTGTTCCTAATGGAGGAGAGGATCAACAGGTTTGGGGACATAGGGAGACGGGCGGGGACGAAGAGTGTGAAGACTCGCAGATCTGGTTGGACTGTTGACGTATTGCTGCGGTGAAAAGAAAAGAACAAAGTCTGGTAAAAGCAGGGTTTTAACGGGCTTCATTTGTTTGGGGGTATTTTTAACTCAGATGGGGGCAACTGTGGCTGAAAGGTTAGAGCAGAGGATCACTGGTGCAACTCCAGACACCTGAAAGGAATTATGGGTTTAGGACTCGACATTTTTCTTTTTTTTAATCACAGCTGTGGAGCTGAATGAACCAGAAGCTTCCTCGTTGATTTAACGCGCACAATTACGGAGATTTTAACACCGAGTATGGGACCCACAATAATACCCAAATATTCAATAATTAATATCATATCATTTGCAAAAACCTGCAAATATATCAAAGACACAACCCAAATCTTCACTTGATTCTAAAATGCCAGATTATACGGGCTGGCTTTACCTAGAAAGAGAGATTATATTCTGTTATTTGATTGGATGTGGAAATGACTGCAGTGATGGAATTTGAACAGAGGCTGTGTTTTTTTTATTTAGGTGTCAACAACTGTTGTCATTTACATATAAACTCAATTTCCATCTCCTCTCATAGCAGTGAAAAATGGTTTCACCTTCTTTTTATAATTGGCCAAATTGACTTTTTGCTATTTGTACAGAAAAAAGCTTTAATTCAAAACCGTCTGGTTTTAGGACAACTAGGAAAAACCTTTAAAAAGGGAGATTTTGTACATTAAAAAAATAATAAATATTTATATTACACATGTGGTTTTCAAGGTTGTACTATATCTCATTATTACTAGGTAAACTAAACTGACCTGCTATACTTAAGTTGGGCTTTGTTTGTACAAAAGCACCTTTATGTAACTTCGGGACAATACTGATATTAATATTGATTGGATTTGTGGCTGGTTACATAAATGTTCTTCGGCAAGGCAAGAACCATTCTTATGAACTCTTTACTCTTTTGGAAAAAAAATAAAAAAATGACCTCACCACTGGCAATGTCTCAGGATTTCAGTTAACCCACAATCGTGGCATCAAAAACAAACCAAAAACATGTTTAAAAAATGACAAACATAGGGGGACAGCGATACTTACGCTGATATTTGAGTGTAAATTAAATTGAAATGACATTTAAAGTAGTTAAATTAAACTAGATGAAGCTAAATAGTTCACTAAAGCATAACCATCTTGTCTGATTTTATTCTGCTTTTGCTGTAGTTTGCAGCTGCCGCTGCTCTTTTCAGTCATGTTTACCACGATTGGCTGAGAATCATTGGAAGCAGTTTTAAGGAGTGCAGGCTCAATAAATGCAACCGTGCTGTTTTCAAATATGACAAACTGGAATCTACCTTTCGAGTTCTATAGTTTATATAGTTTATGACAATATAAACCCTGCATTACGTAACGTTTCTCACGGCGGGATCGGTTTTGAACTCTTCAACATTCCCCAGCAGACGGTTTGTGTGGCACCTCCAGGCCTTGACAAAACAAACTAAGAACCCGCACCGAGTAACCTGACACCCTTTTCCCTTAAAAGCTGCAGCAGATGACGAGCAGCAAGTATATATTTAGCCAAAACGTTTTTTTTATTTGTTTTTCATATATTCCAAATCCTCTTCCTTCAACTTGGTTGGATACAGCAAAACTGATAAAGATTTTATATATTTTTTTATTTATTTAAAATGATTAAAATGCTGAAACATTGGTTAAATATATGTTGTGATAGAAGCAAAAACTCCACATCCTTGCTTTTCTAACATATCTGCAAGCAAACAGTAACAATAGATGTAGATATCGAAAGATTCACAGGTGAAGTTTAAAGTATGGCCTTGCAGGAAAACAGCAAATCGGCCTGGTTGAGCCCAAACATGAGGCCTGCCGTGGCTGGAGGCGTGGGGCTGTGTGGGGCACCGTGTGGACTGTGGGAGAACAGGTGGACATAGTTTCTGTCAAACAGCGAGAGATTGATGGAGAGGGTTAGAGCGCTGGCTGGGGGTATTCCCTTACAGTAATGGCTGAGACCGAGACAGCTGGGCACTGGATGCTATGTGTGCGTGATTTTGCAGCGCTTACATGGGGATGCATTGTGCTCCCCCTGAAGCGACTTCAAGCAACACTAAGTAACTTTTCAACCTTCACCAAACAGTTTCATATCTTTTTTGATCAAATGTCGACTTACAGCTCGTTGAATAACACTTCTGTCATGATCCGAGGGGGTCTGTATTGCTTTAACTACGCAGGTTTGAGGAGGGTGGCAGGAACCCTACCACACAAAGCAACTACAAATGTGCTGACTATTTTACGGCATACGTCACTTCCACCGTTTAATATCTCATCATCATTATATAACATTGTTTCCCCAAAATTAGATTCATTGCATCATCGGAAACAGAAAAGTTCTTTAATCTAACTGCAGCCGACCGAGAGATCAGGATTTTCCCATGCTATGTGCTGGTGCTCATGGGAAATGCAGTCTTCCTTCAGGCAATACACTACCGCTTTAGTCCACTGGCCGCGTAAATCGACCAAAACTGAAACGTCTTTAGTGTTGCTATGAAGGTACTGATGCAGTTAGGTGAAAAATTACTTAAGGTTTAAATTATTTACAATATTCATAGTGAACATGTTGGTTATTATTATTGAGAGGTGTTCAAACCTGGCCTCATATGACCTTTCTTCAAGAATAGTAGAAATTAGCCGCTGTCTACAAAAAGTCCGATTGCTTAATTTGTTGTAATGGATTAGCGCATATATAGTTTTTGCAAAGGTAAAAATTATAAAACAAAATAAAGAATTAAAAGTTTGTCCCATGTGTAAAAAGTTTGGACTTCATTAAATAAGATCAGGGTTGCAGTCACTTGAAAATCAGCATTAGTTTTTAATAAGATTGTTCTTTATTATCTTTTTTAGAAATGGGCTGTATTTGTCAACTTAACTGTGCTCTCAACCTAATACTAATGAGCATAGTTTTATATTTTACACAGAAATATAGAAAGGAAGTTACATTTTAGGATGTAAAAGGCCTTGCTTTATAAATAATATCAGAAATGGGTAGACTTTCATTTTAGAGCTGATTTTAACCTCCAACTTATCTTTCCTTTCTTCAGAATTTGACATTTTTTGCCTCCTCTTTATATTGACATAAACAAAAATGGAGTATTGAAGGTAAAAAATGAATAAATGAAACAGTAGAAAGAAGTCTCATCAACTTTTTCAATAAGATTTGATAGAAATTAAGCAAAGAAAAAAAGAAGACCTTCCTGAACATGTTACTGTTTCTTCATGTCTGCACTAGTATATAAATTGGTGGCAAGGCAAAAAGCATTGTTGGTAAGAGAATACGAGTGTCATAATGTTTAGTCTGCGGACCCACATAAACCAGAGAACTCTCAGGAGTATAATAATAAGGATTTATTGGACCAGGGAAATAAACAGCAGACGGGAAACCAGCGGCAATGGGAACCAGCGGTGATCAGCAGCGGGATCGACAACGGCAAAGGAACCAGAGATGAGGACGTCTGATGGGAACAGGAAGTACAGGTGAGTAATCCGACAGCAGTGAGAGCTTGGTGAAGTGACAACAGGGAACGGGATAATTTCAGATGTCTTACAGAGGCGGGAACCAGAGGCAAACGGTACTCGAAGGAACAGAGGACGACGTGGGAAACCGGGAACACTGTGAGGTAAGCAGAGTTGTAATATCTTACTTGATGAACGCCAGGAGGATTGAGTGGTGAGTCCTTCCAGTGATGTTATGGTTGGTTGTCCAAGGGGTTGTGTGCGGCGGAGAGAGGATGAAGGAGAGCGAGCAGACCGAGCTGGAGGAAGGAGCGGTGAAACCGGATGGCTGAGCAGACCGGAGAGTTTTCTGTACGCCGAGTATACTGACTCGGTGGATGACCTGGGAAAGGAAGCGATGAGAACGGCGAAGGGGAAAAAGGCAAAGCAACAAAATAATCAAAGTATCAAAATACCAAAACATGGAACTAGTGACGATCAGACTACAGAGAAGGCTAGAGACAAAAACTAAACTGGAGATTAAAACTTAGACACAAGAAGGCTGGCTCAGAGATGTACGTTACCAAATGCAACTAATACTCAGGCGACGAGAAGTGAGTCCACCGCTCCTTTTAACCCTCCAGGACTCGTCTCTGGTGATCAGGGGCACCTGGGCGTGGCTCGGGTGACCCCTGTGGACAACCTATAAAACATACTGAACCTGACAATGAGGCTCCAACTTGTTTGTGAACAGTTTAATGGGAACTGATTCGATTTGCGACAAAGTTCATTTTGAAATGAAATGTCCCACTTACATAAATGCAAGTGTATATTAAGATGATTTAATTTTTTATTTGTGGTCATGTTTATGTTGTTTGTCACCGAATTGATCAAGCCTTCAATGTCAGAATTGGGTTTAATTGAATAAAATTATGCTGAAGATGATGAGAGATTAACAAAATAAAACAATAGAGCGAAAAGTTGCATTTATCTATTTGTATAAAAAAAATGGGTGAAAAAAACTTTTGTCTTTTTAACAACTTCCATTAATATATTTCTCTTTTAGCAGAACTAACCAATATGGACTATTGCAGCCAAGGATGAGCAAAGCAGTTTTGTCCGATGAGCTTGATGCAATGTTGTGTTGCACATTTTAATCAATCCATTTCACTTCGTTAACCAGTGGACCAGATGTTGGGCACAGACATGCTACGCTGGTTCTTTACCGTTCCTCTTTCCTCGAGCAAGTGGTGTAAAACTGCTGTAAAAAGCCCAGGCATGCAGGGCATAAAACACCGGCACTGTTTGGAGTTTGAGAGGCGAGCCGTGTTTAATCACACATCCTTCAAAACCACAGTGCTGCACAATGGGTCCAGTCAAGGGCAAGTCTCTTAAGCAATGCTTTAATCAAAGCAAAAATGCCCTCAATTTAAGGAACAATGTCTAAAAACCATCATCCTGCGTCTGTCTGCCGGGACCTTCTGTCCGATGAGGTTGTCACTGAAAACTCACAAAGCGGTGATGTTTTGAAAGAGCAATTAATTAGTTTCCCCCCCCCCCTTGTCCATAATACAAAACGACCATGATATGTTCCTTGGTCTTGATAGGGATGGTCCATCAGGAGAAAATAGATTATAATGCATCCATCTCTGCAACACTATTTGTGAGATAGGATGCATTGATATAGCGTTTTAGCCTTTATAATGTTTCCCAGCTATTAGGAAAGATGAAAATTACATTTTCAAATCTCTGATTACGCTTCTTTGCCTTACAGAGAAATGAACTTCAACTTTAAAAAACATACATAGAACTGTGCTCATCAGGAAGCTTCAGGGAACTGTCCCACAGGTGAAACGGGTGAATCAATAGACGCTGTTGTTGTTTCCCTGAGGTATTTTTTTGAGACAAAGATTAACAAGCTAGATCACAACTGTTTTGTAAAATGTTTTCTATTGGAAATTTGTGGACGTATGAGCAACATTTACTGTCTAGAATTTTGGAACACGTGCAATAAATTAAGGTTATAATATAAAGTGAATGTTAACGGGTTGGAAATAGAGCACCTGAAAAGTCCAATAGTTTTTTCCCCTAATAGGTTCAAACTTGTTGGCTTCATTTTAATAACTCAAACTGATACAGGGGATTTAACGGAACGTCAAATTACTCAAGACAATTTTTCCAAACATTTGTAATGGCTTTGCAAAAATCTTTGTCTGAAACATATGAGCTAGACTTCTATGGTTTACAGGTTTATTTTTAACCAAATATTTTTGTTCAGTCATCCTGCGAAATCTCAAGGCCGGTTTAAAATGATCGGTTCTAAAAACCAACCCGAATATTTCTGTCCTATTGCCACCATGAACCTGAATGACAACATATAATTGTGAAAAGAAAGAAAAAATGAGCCACGAGAAAATTTTAAATTGTGTCCATTTGTCTTCAGCCATCGTGATAAAAACAAGCACAATTAACAAACAAACCAAAAACTTTATACCGTTGTGGGAAAATAAAGAGAAGATATAAATAATGTTATGATCATGTGTCCTGCAATTAATAATAATCAATGCAAACCTTAAACAATTCGGGGTTTAGCTTTGATTTAAAGGAACTCAGTGTTGAGATCCTTTTTTGATTTCAACCTTTGCTTCATTTGTGTTTCAGTTTTTGTTGTTTATTTTAGTTTTATTCCTTTTGTTAACTTATTTACTCACATTTTTAGCTTGTTTCCTTCTCCTATTGTCCTCGTCGTTTTTGGTTTTCCCTCCCTTTCTCTCTCTTTCTTTATCCTTCCCGGGTGGATATATACATATGTTTTCTTTTTCTTCATTTGCCTTTGCTTTGGTAGTTATACTCATTTTTTTGTTTACTCTGTCTGCGTTTTGGTTCAGCTTCTAACAGAGTCAGATTGATGATCAGTGTTTCAGTATTTTTGCAGTTTTCTGACAAGATTAGAAGAGTAAAAAATCTGAAATATTTAATTTTTTTGTGGAAAAGCAAAGAAGATTTGAACCAGGAGACCATTTTGGTCTGAAAGGATGCAGATCTTTAATGTATGTTGGTGGCAGTCAGAGATTTACAATCTAACAAACATATTTTAAAGCCTGTTTTCGGAGCTACAGGGAATCAGTGGAAGCACTCTAGTTTCCTAGCTTTAGTTCTGGATCAGCCACAACAGTCCGATTTAGGCGACCTGTGAAGAAAGTGAGCAATGGGAGGTTGAATTTTTAGGGTTGTCTGGTTTGTCCTTTAATGCTGGAAATGTTCTTTAGGTGACGTCTTAATGTGTCTCTGAAGTTCAGGTGTTAATCTATTGCTACATCCTTGAATAGAAAAATGTCAGCGAACGTACAGAGACAAAATGTTCCATGCCAGAAAGGTTTGAAAACTTTTCATGCAGTTTACTTGAAAACCTTCCTTAACACAAACTTTCAAGAAACGCTGAAAACCTGTCTTTGGAGAAGATTTGAAAGTTTTACGTTGGCTGTCTTTCAGTCTAGTCGTTAGACCCTGGCATCACTGAATCTACTTAAAACAAGAGGAAAGTGAAGGCAAACAAAAACCCTTTGCATTACTTGAGGGTTATAATTCTTCAGGAAATTAAGAAAACAAATCTTCTCCAGCTGATAATCTACTGTATGCAGAGTTAAAGTCACGTTTTCACTTCTTAGAACTGTTGTTACTGTCTTTTTCCAAATGTAAACCAAAGTTATGCGAACCAGTGGACTTTTCGTCCATGTCTCCTACAGTCGGTAACAACAAAACCCAGAGTCATCATTCTTTTGTTTAATTGACGAATTCTCAAAAATCCTTTGACAATAATCTGGTTTTAGATTAAAAAAAAGAACGGAAGGTAATCCGAAGTCCAAATGATGAGATGAATTTAAATTTAACAGTCTATCAGGCTGGAAATATGATACAAAGCACGGTATGATAAAAAAAATGAGGAGCAAGGTATTTAAATGTTATTTATGCCAAATGCTTCCTATCTTAGGTTTTTGAGTTTTCTACCTATATCCTGGGAATTAAATAATACTTATGCTTACTTAAAAAAAAAAAGCAGCTAAGAAAAACCGTTAAAAAGAATCAGAAGATTTAGGAGTTATAAAAAGTGTATTTAATGGGTTTTGTTGTCATTGCTTAGTTTCACAGCTCAGAAGAAAGAGAAACAACCCTGAGCTGCAGCAGCAGAAAGAAACCCTCCTTTTCTTTTTTGAGGAGAAGGCGGCGCTTTTAAATTGAGGTCTGACAGTCGGATATTGATTGAGCTGAAACCTTGGACGCTGCAGAGCGCACACCTCTCCCTCACAGTCTCCTGCGTTTGGTATTGTTTCGGTCCGTCGTTCTGGGGGGGGGGAGTGACCTTCAGCATGCACACAGGAGCTTGACTTATACAGACAATCCGTCAGCAAATAGCTGAGACTTCAAAGTTTCCTGAAGGCGAAAGATATTAAAAGAATACAAACATACTTTTTTTGATTGACCTACTGGGTTAGAATTAGAAGTATAGGTGAAGATCAGACGTTGATTTAAAAGATTCAGTAAAAAATTGGTACCCAGGATCTGTTTGAGCGAAGGACTCATACACAGTTCAAACTGCCGGGTTTTTTCTGATGAGTTATTATAGGGAGAGTAATTAAAACCTTAGGAGAAAAGTATACAGTGTCTTAAAAATAGTTCAGTTTGTCACGATACAACCCCAAGTGTTTTTACATATTTCCTTGCATTTAATAGGATATACCTACCTGTAATTTTTAATTGAAAGGAAAAGTGCTTTTTCTTATTATTATTAGTATATAACATATATTATATAAATATGTTTTACCTGTAAAAAAAAAAACATGATGCTGCTTTCGTATTTCTTTGCATGGATAGGTAAGCTGTTCAAAATTGTAAAAATGTAGCTTAATCTTGGGGAAGTCCTGGGAGAAAACCCTAACAATGGAATCAGAATCACCACGTTTACGTTTAGACCTGTGGAAACAGCTCCTAGGAATAGATGTTTTTCATCCAAAATAAGTAAAGTTGAGCTTTTTTCCTAAGAACAATATACAAAATTTAAATCCTTTAACATGCAAAGTTATTGTAAGGTTCTACAAATTATAAACTGTAACTATTAAGGAATTGATATTCACACTATACTTTTCAGATCTTGAAGTTATTCCTGAAACCTTCTATTTATTATATATATATATATATATATATATATATATATATATATATATATATATATATATATATATATATATATATATATATATATATATATATATATATATATATATATATATATATATATATATATATATATATATATATATATATATATATA
>JAVLVB010000407.1:802482-815667 GCA_032876305.1 Orestias chungarensis | reverse complement strand
AGGGGCGTGGTAATGGGCGTGGCAATGTGAATTATCAATGCTTTGAGGGGCGTGGTAATGGGCGTGGCAATGTGAATTATCAATGCTTTGGGCGCGGCACCCAGTGACCGATTTAGATTTAGATTTAACATTTAGCTTTAACATTAAACATTTAGATTTAGATTTAACATTTAGCTTTAACATTAAACATTTAGATTTAGATTTAACATTTAGCTTTAACATTTACATTAAGAGTTAATATTTAGGTTTAGATTTTGCATTTAGATTTAAAATATAACATTTAAATGTCGATTTAACATTTAGATATATATTTAGTATTTGACCTAAATGTGGAGAAAATGAGAGAGGGAAAACTCTGATCACTTTCTTTTACATTTGACGCCCCATACAGCATAACCCAAACACTTCTGCAGGTCTTCACCCTTTATTGCTGTGAATGTTGTTGAAGCATTTAAAAGCTTCAACAATATGTTTCCTTTAATAAAATGTGCTCCATGCTCTTAATGAAGTGAAAGAAGCTGCTTTTGCCTCTCAGATACTAGTAAAGTTATTTGTTTTAGATGTGAACAGGTGAACAGAGACATTTGTTTTCTTTGAGTTTCAAATCAAACTATGACTTTCAATTTCAATAAAAGGACTTAACCTTTAAAATAAAGCTGAACAAAAGTAATCACAGCTGCTGATTTATCTGCATGGTGCATCTCCTTTGACACACCCACTTTCACTCGGGTGCTTTATGGTTTCTGCGACTTTCTGAACAACATTTTCTCAACATTTTGCTCTCAACATCAGGACTGTTTCACTTCCCATTCTTGACACCACATCTTCGACTTTAGAGGCATTTGTAGTCACTTTCTTTTCACAAACGGATGCTTTGAAGTGTTTTCTCTCTTTATCATTCATGCCTCTCCCAGTCTCAGATCAGGGTGAAGGTTGAGAGGCTTCAGGCTTTCATTCAGGGAGGAAAGCGCCTCAAGGTTGCTGATCAACAGCACCCTCTAGAGGCCATTAACATCTAGAACACCAAATCCCATTTAAACTCATTTTTTCATTGTAAAGATGCAATATGTAAAAAAAAAAACACAGATCAAGGTTAAGAGGAACACAGTTATTGATGTGATCAATTAATCAAAAACTATATGAATATTAATAAATTGCCCATGAGACTGTACATCTGGTTTTTATCTTTTAAGTTCAATCAGCATCCGTTTTTCTTCTTAATATTTACGTTTAGCAGTTGTCACTCACTCCTCCAATTTTATTCTTTTTTGCCATTCATATCCCTTCAATTGTTTCATTTCTTTTAAAGTTGGAACAACAATATTTCCATGTTTCTTTCCTTGTTCTGTAATGAACCTAATCTGTTCCATTACGTATTATATATGACACAATATACATATATATATATATATATATATATATAGATATATATATATCTATATATAGATATATAGATATATATAGATAGATAGATAGATAGATAGATAGATATATAGATGTTGTTCATGCAGTAAAGCCGTTTAACATGGAAATTTTACATATATACTATTGAAATGGTGCACATGCATCCTATTCTTCTCTCTCACACGCCAAAAGTGACTTAAATTGTCCACATATATACTATTAACATAGCACACACGCATCTAATGTTTACTTTTCACACACCAAAAGTGACTCGCTCTCACTTAAAAAACGGAAATTATCCATATATACTTAATAAACTGGGACACAGACATCAACAAACAGTATTATCTGCTCATCTGACCAAAGGGAAGAAAGAACACCTTTTAAAATGACGTACGCTTGACCTATTCAGTTCTTACTCAAGTTAGTTTTAGCATGTGTGTGCTATTTTACTAAGCATATACGCACAATTTCACTGTTGCAATTGTGATTCAGTCACTTTTTATTGTGTGCGCTATGTTAATAGTGTATATGCAGACTTTCAGTGTTCTAACTGTGTGTGAGTTAATCTGTTGTGTTACATTTTTTATTGATACTAACGCAACAGTAAAGGTTTCCCATTTGGTGCTGTAGAAAACTCTGAAAGCATTCCTCAGAGATCAGATGATTTATTATTCCTCCAGAAATAAAACAGCAAGACGGTCCACCTTCCAGAGCATCTTTCAGGCTCTGAATGGTATTTATGAGCAACACTCCTTTCATCATCTTTAGCTCTTTTAAAGGCTGCGCCTGCAAACAGAATATGATGTTACAGATCCACCAGACTAGCAGCAGCAGTAATCAGCAAAAAACTATTAGAATTGTTCAAAGTGTCAGAAATAGTAGAAACTGTCCACTTTAAAGTCATCAAACAAGTTTCTTTCAGGTTGTTTTTTAAATTTTTTTATTTTGTACATACTGCATTTTCGAGACAACGGTCGGAATCAAAGTTAAGAGCCGACTCTCACAATGGCTGGTTCACCCAAAACATCCCCACAGCACAAAGCAAAGAAGGAGTCCTCCTATCCATTATGTATTTTAGTAGCCCAAGTGTAGCTTCTTCTTCTTCTCTGTTGCCAAAGCTGGCTGCAGACAATAGCCATTCATACTGATCCTGGTCCTGCTGGGTGTTTTTTTCATCCCGGGGAGATTATCTATCAATTGTGTGGTCTGAAGGAGAGACTACAAAGTCAACAACTTGATGCAATTACTAGGGCCGCTTTAGATAAAAGCTAATGTTAAATGGTCAACTGAGTTTTGCAAAATGCAGATTTAATGAGACAGTACGCAAGTAGTTCTGAATCTGACCGCAGAAATATTGCACTGGAACAAATGAGTTAAAATGTAAATCCTACCTGGATAAAACTGGATCACCTGGTCTTAGAAGTTGTTGAAAACTAGACTAACAACGTTGGTGCCCTGAAGATTCAACTCTGGATGTTCCCATTGTGTGCTGAAGAGCCTGCAGTCGTTGTTTTGAAACGACTTGTTTGCAAAGAAGGACACTGATCTCTCCTAGCTGAATATTGACAGTAGATATTGATCCTGTTCCATCTAGTTCACATAGTACTCGTCGGCAAATCTACAAATTTTGTCCTCTGAACATGCAAAACAAGCATCAGGGATTGAGTCAGGATTGTGATTCATAAATAGAATACCCAGCAGAACACAGTAAATTAATTTATAAAAGGCTAATTGTCAAACAAAATGATCAAATGTCTGTGCTTAAAATTGCATTGCATTACTAAACTGATGACTTCATTTTTACTGGATCAAAGTCCAGACACACACAGATACTGTGATCAATGATAAACGTCTCAGATTTGCTGTGATCTTCGTTACAGAACAACATAAGAAATGAACAGTGAGTTACTCTGTTTGAATGGGATACTTTAATATTGGGATGCAAAACACTGCTCTGGTTGAAAAATCTGCCATAAACACGGGTTTTGACCCTTTGCTCTTTGCTGTCCTGGTCAATGATTGACAAAGGATTAAGCTGTCCTATTTATCCTCCCATCTTTGCCATAATGTGAAGGGACCTCTGTTAAGTCAAGGATGAGCTGCTAGTTTGGGGGTCTCGACATGGACTTATACAAGGCAGCTCTTTTGTTTGGAGCCTTCATCTACTCTGGTAAGACACAAGAACATCTCTGAATAATAATTCCTTGAACCAAGTCTTAATACTCACACTAGCTGTGTGATGAAAAAAGCCGCAAAAGGGCTTAAATTAGCTAATTTATTAGTATAGATTCCTAAAAGTGGTTTCATTGAAACAGAATACGTTCATTGACTGGCAAACCTAAAGTTTCCATAATCACCATAAACGTGTTCTTGAAAAATACAGTTACATGCAAAAGCTTGATCTCTTTTCAGAGACAAACTTTTTCATCTTTACAGTGAAAAATGTTGTAATCTTTAATTGATATGTAGCGTTTTAGATTGTAACACAAAAATCGTAAACATTTTTGCATCATATTGATTTTTCTCGTTCATATTAATGCACCCACACATGAAATATTTAAGTCAAGAACTAATAATTCAAATTAAACAGTAGAATGAAGTCTTAGATAGAAGAAAAAAACCTTTCTGGACTTGTATTGTGTTTTGATGTCCAGGCGTATCCAAATGAATCCATTTGGAGACTCTAAATAGATCAATTACAGACTTGAAACTTGAATACTTCAACATACTGTTTTCAAAGAGGGCTCAAGTAAAAGCTAATACTCGAGGAATCTCTGCTTTAAACAAATTCACTGATAGTGTAAGTAATTTATATTTATTGCCATGTGAACACAATAAAATAATAATTACATTGTTGTACTTTGCATATTTTTTATGTCCACACGTTTCTATTGCGATTCTAGAATAAACATTTAAAGTACTGCAGGCATGAATCAATGATAAGAGAGAGACACTTTGGCATTTTAAGAGAGAACGTCATGCGTTCTGCAGCCATTCTGCTCCTTCTTGTCCTTAATGATTAGCAACAATTCATTTAATTATCACTTCTGCTTCTTACCAGATAAAAGTTAAAGGTGCAACTCCTACCATCAGTTTGTGACATTAATCTTAAACTCTGTAAACAGAGAACGGAGGTTTTGGAGTGGCCAACTAAGACTTTGGACCCAACCATGACATGAATAAACAAAAAGGGACCAAAACTTTGATATACTGTAGGGATGTAAAACACTGAAATGATTTATGCCGTAGGAGGAAACCGACACTGACATGACTAGATATAAGATTCAGCATGAAATTCGTTTAAGAGTTTAAATGTGACAAGAAAGGCACTTACAGAAAGATAACATTTAAAGAGAAAGGATTTGATAGAATTTAATAATGCAATTTATCATTCCCGTTACTTTTTTATTTGGCAGAGAGAATGTACGGAAGAGGATTAGGGCCACTGAAAGCAAAAAATCCTGAGTGGGGAAAAAAAATCACAGCTTTTCCCAGAATTCTGACTTTAATCTCAGAATTCTGTGTTAAATCTCAGAATTTTGTGTTTAATCTCACAATTCTGTGTTTAATCTAAGAATTTTGTGTTTAATCTCAGAACTCTGTGTTTAATGTCATAATTCTAAATTTTATTCCTCAGAATTCTGACTTTAAAGTCAGAATGAGATTAAAGAACTCTGTATTTAATCTCAGAGTTGTTTGTTTAATCTCAGAATTTTGTGTTTAATCTGAGAATTCTAACTTTGTTTTTTCTCAGAATTCTGGCTTTAAAGTCAGAATTCTGAGAATTTTCTTTCAAAATTCAGAGATTTAACTCAGAATTGTTTACTCATTCTGACTTTAATATCAGAATTATAAGGAAGAAAAGTTAGAATTATGACATAAAACACAGAATTCTGAGATTAAACAAAGAATTCTGAGATGAACTCTATTCTCAGAATTTAGCCTTTTTCTCAGAATTCTGATTGTAATCTCATAATTCCGACTCAGAATTATGTTTTTTTCCCCCAGTGGCCCTAATCCTCTTCCATAAGAATGACTGGCAATAAAAATAAAAATACACATTAGGAATGTACAAAGACCTAAAGTAGACCGTTACCACATTTTATTACATAACCAGGCTCCAATAGATCAAGGGCTCGATGCATGTAAACACCAGTATCTCAGTAAATTTAGAACGCCATTAAAATTAGGTAACACAGTTCACGAATATAAATAGATTCATGTTTATTTCTTGTCCTTAATGTCCCTATTTTCAATATATTATTTATTTTTTTGGTATCACGCTCATTCCGCGCATAAAATACTGTGATTAAGTTCTCTAGTGTTATGGTAATGTGGCCAGCAGGCAAGAAATCAAACCGATGAAGAAGAAAACCGAAAACAGTCATCAAATATTACTAATTACTGTTATCAGACACTCCTCCTGGTCTCTTTAAGGCAACATAAAATGATAAAACCAGTAGATAATGCCTCCAATAAACATTGCTTTTGTTCACCATCAAACTGAGGAGCTGAGTGTCTGGATTTGGACTTTATTGGCTTTTATTGTTACATAAAACCATTTTTACTTTATTTTTCAGTCAGTTGCACAGAAGTGGACGGCTACTCCAAAACTGAAGGCGCCTGGGTTCTCTCTCTGAACAAAAGACAGTACACGGTGACCAACGCAGCCAACTGTGCAGCCAAATGTGATGCTGAAACATCCTTCACATGCAAGTAAGTTCCCACCTACACGGCTCCATCTTCCGCCGTCTTGGCAACACATTTAAATCTGAGCTCACCTTTGCCTTTCAGGGCGTTTGTGTACGTGGACAAGGATCAGGAATGTTGGACAGCAGCATCCAATTCAAAGACAGAGCTCGTGGTGCGCAGACGGAGCTCCGCTTTATATGAAAAAAACAGCAAGTTGCTTTTTTTTTTTTTTTTTTTTTGTTTAACCAAAATGTTGTCCTCATATCTAAACTCATTGCACTGAGGTTTACTCTGTGGTGCAACATCGTTGACGTGCACGTCTCCAAACACAGCAGAGATCAATGACAAATGATAAGCGTCTTTGTGTTGGCTTTGTGGGCTCAAACATCACCGTTTGGTACCGGTTACGATATTCATTCAATGCTTCTTCCCGTCCAGAATACCTCCTGGAGTGCGTCAATGGAATCGGAGCGGATTACAGAGGAACCAAAGACAGATCAAAAACGGGAAAGCTGTGTCAGAGATGGGATGCAAAGACTCCACACAGACCCAAGTATCTCTCCACAGATCCCAACTCTACTAAACCTAAAGTACTTTTATAATTCATATCTTTTTTTCCCCATTCTAACTGCTCCCTTATATTTCTTCTGCAGTATCACACCACTGACCCACCCCCTCCAGGACTTGGACTCAAACTTCTGCAGAAATCCAGATTCGGATCCCCAGGGACCCTGGTGTTACACCACTGACCCGGAAACCCGCTGGGAGCATTGCAATGTGCAAAGCTGTACTGGTGAGATCAATATTGCTTTATAAACAAGGAAACAAAAAAAATATATGTTCCTAAAGACAACACAGGATTTTTTTTCTTCAATTCAGGGTCTCTTCTTTCATATTTTTTCCTAATACTCATAACTTCTTAAATCTATAGCTGAGTTGGGACATTTAATCGGCCAAACAATTTTTAGGGAACCTTTGTATGTCTGTTACTTTAGTGCATGGTGAAAAAACTTGCTTAACATGTCAGTCGATTCAAAATCTGAGTTTTTTAGTCTGGATTAAAAAGGGATTTAAAAATGTCACGGGGGAAATAATCATGAATATTTGGCTGCTTCACAAAAAAAATCCCACTTCTGTGTTTCTCTTGAACTTGTTTTGAATTGCTTGCAGAGGACTGCATTCATTGCAGCGGTGAGGACTACAGGGCAAAATCCTCCACCACTGAAAATGGCTTCACCTGCCAGCGCTGGGACTCCCAGAAACCTCATAATCACGGCTACAACCCGTCAGCGTAAGTCCTCGCTGAAATATACGGTCTCACAGATATGTTTAAGGACACAAAATAAATCCTAAGGATGCCTGTTGATACTTGCTGTAGGCTTCCAGAAAAGTACCTAGAGGAGAACTACTGCAGAAACGCAGATGGAGATCCGCGACCATGGTGCTTCACCACCAGCCCGTCCAAACGATGGGACTTCTGCTCCATACCTCGTTGCAGTAAGTCACTCTTTAGCTGCCATCAGGGCCGGACTGGAAGACGTTTTCAGGCCAGGACTCAGTCATGTATCCTTGCCAGCCTGGGCTTGCCATGCATGCATGTTCCCACACATACATGTTCACACCCACACCTAAAAGCATTTGAGCACGTAGCATAATAAAGATTTTACACAATAATAAGTGTTTAAGTTAGAGCTTTACATAGTCACATCATGTGAAAAATCAACTGCCTCAGTGGCACAGGGGAATACCAATGAACCCCAAACTACAGTAAATCCAAGGTTGGAATACACAAATGTTCATGTTTGGTCTGGGATACATAACAGCAAATCAGCAACAGAAAGAAATATTTAACAATACAATCACTTAATAGAAAAATGCTATAATGCCAAGAAAGCTATTATTACAGCCGAGAGCCATTTATGTCTATGCTAGCGTCTGGTAGTGTTCATGTGTTGTTGCTCTACTGTAGAAATTGTTTTGTAACTTCTCCCAAATGCTCTACTTCTCCTGAAGTACCAGCAGGACTGTTTTGAATCACCATCACTACCTTTGAATCGCAAACATATGTTTACAGTAAGATTATGTAGCCTGTCTCACTGATTTGACCTTGTACTCATATACATGATATTGATAAGATTATATCAGATTAGCTGGAAAAATCTATAATTTAAAAGGTAAATAATAACAAAGTGGCGTTTAAATCAGTGATTTTATCTTAATTTCAAGGCTAAACCTATATAGGCTCCATATTTACACTGTAGACTGAATGTGTGCAGCCTCAAGTTCCTTTAGGAGTCTCGGTTTAAACTTTAAACAAAAAAAAGTTGGTACAAATAT
Source organism: Orestias chungarensis (assembly GCA_032876305.1). Classification (NCBI taxonomy): domain Eukaryota; kingdom Metazoa; phylum Chordata; class Actinopteri; order Cyprinodontiformes; family Cyprinodontidae; genus Orestias; species Orestias chungarensis. The sequence continues at coordinate 807,231 of JAVLVB010000407.1, read as the reverse complement.
ATTAGTAAAATTAAATAAATATATATTTAACCCTAAAATAATATTTGTACCAACATTTTGTGTGTGCGTGTTTCGTTTAGGTTTTTAAAACTTACTTGTAATCTTTATTTTAATGGCAACAAGGGGGGACTGAATAAATAAATCTGTTACTTTTCTGTATTTTGCCGCGTCCTCCTCCAGCGCCTCTCTCTTTTTGTCTCCCTCTCTGCTCCTTTTACCCTTCTTAATCGAAATAAACCAATCATCTTTCCCTCCTCATATGCTGCTGGCCTGACTGCCTCTATGGCTTGTCCCAGCGCTGGTCCGTCTATCTGATATTCGCACCGCTGGTAGACTTTTTTTAAATTATTATTATTTTTGACAAAGACGCAGGCTAGCAGGCCAATATTAGGCCGGCGCTTCTGGAATACTCCCAGTTCTCCCTATGGCCAGTCAAGGCCTGGCTGCCATCCAGAGCTACAAAATGGCCTAGTTAAAGCCCAGAAATAAAGGTTTTATATGAGATTCATCCTAATGCATGATCTCTTTTGCAAAGAACAATGAGGAAATGTTAAATCCATCGATGTGTGGGGCTGGGAATACACCCGAGTACTTTAAAAGTGTGTTTGAAGACTCAAGCAAAGTATTGTCCCCATAAGTGCTTGTACACAAATTCACAACACAGATTTTTATTTGCTCTAAACGAAATCTGTACATCGTTTTAATTTAACTTTAATAGTTTGCTCTACCTTTGTTGGTTTGTCAGTGTTGTGACACTACCACAAAGTGGTGTTGTATGAACAATTTAGCAAGAAACTTTCCATTACCTGCACTTGAGCTCCGCCGGTTTCCTCTGCTTTCAGCATCAGAGCCTCCCACCATCGTCCCTGAGACGACCTGCATCACCGGCGAGGGTCAAGCCTACAGAGGAACGATTTCTGTGACAGAAAGTGGTAAAACCTGTCAGAGCTGGTCCGCTCAGACTCCGCATAAGCACAACCGCACACCTGAAAACTACCCATGCAAGTGAGGGAAGATTCTTCTTTAATGAATCGTTTAGGTGACGTTTATAAATGCTCTCAACTCAATGAAAATGTTTTCTGAATTCTGTTTCAGAGGATTAGATGATAACTACTGCCGTAATCCTGACAATGAAAGGAGGCCCTGGTGTTACACCTCCGACTCTGAAACTCGCTGGGAATACTGCAACGTGTCGCGCTGTGGAGACTCTCCACATCCAGGTACAACAAAAGCAAAATAAGACAGGAAAAGGAAAGTCTTACATTTCCTGTGTCAGACATTTTTCTGTCTGCATCGTCTAAAGTCTCTCTGTGCAGACGAAGGCGTGGTTCCCCCTGATGAGGAGGACTGCTATGAGGGGAATGGCAGCAGTTATCGGGGAACAACATCTGAAACCATCAGCGGGAAAAAATGCCAGTGGTGGAGCTCACAGAGCCCTCAGAGACACGAGAAAACTCCCCAGACATTCCCCTCAGCGTGAGTGTAAACCGATCTGTACTATGCATGTATTTATCTCCACAAATCAATCTGTTTATGAATTAAAATACTTCTATTAAATGTATTTATTTTTCTACAATTTTTCAATTTGGGTTTGCTGCTCTTAAGGTTTAAAACTGCCTCGTTAGTTAATAAGATACACCAAAGTCTGCTGTTAAATAGGAGTTGCTGGATGATTTTGTTTTCCCCCCAATATGAAATAAGAACAGTCGTATTTATTGGTAGACTTTTTGTTTTTTACATTTAAATATGAAAATGAAAAATGAAAAATATCTTGTAATCAGCACAGAAACAAGCCCATACACAATACAACAAATAAAGATAAAGAATAAATTAATAAGAGCAGACTTCATTAAATTAAGAGTATAAACCACTTTAGATCATAATCTAAATCATCTTTTTAAGCATAGAGGAAACATAAACTGTGGTCCTACTTGGCTTGTCGCTGTTTTCAGCTTTTTTATTGTCGCTCCACTCCACTAACTGAATGGCTTATACTCTCATTTTTCCCATTCTGAAGAGCTCTGAGGAGAAATTAAAGGAAAAGAAGGGAAACTGACTAGAAACTCTGACTTACTTAAGTTGCATGGATTGTGCTTTAAATGCCTATGATTGTGGCTCATACATAGTTTTATTCCTTTCCACTGTTAATTGTACTGTTATGTACTGTAAACTTTGACATGTGTATCACTTGACTTGCTTGAAGCCCTTGTCTTCTTAATTGTTAGGGACCTCAGGAGGAATCTGTGCAGGAACCCCGACGGAGACCAGGCCCCGTGGTGTTACACCACCGACCCCAAAGTCCGCTGGGAGTATTGCAACCTTGAGAAATGTTCCTCCACGCCATCAGTAGCACCAAACCCACCTGTCAATAAACCCCAGGCCACGCAGACTCCAGTCGAGAGAGGTGCATCCGGGTTTTCACGCCACTGTTGTCACAATTTTGCTATTTTTATCAACGCTTTTTTCCAACACTTTTTCAGATTGCAAGGTTGGAAATGGAGTCACCTACAGAGGCCCGACGTCCATGACGGTGGTGGCTGTGACCTGCCAGGCGTGGAGCGCTCAGAGCCCGCACCAGCACAGCAGCTTCATACCCAGTAGCCACCCAGATAAGGGTCTGGACGGAAACGTAAGCATGTTTAAAGTTCATAAGGTGCTTTACAGAAGTATCGATTTACCATGAACCTTTGCACGCCTAGTCACACGTTTGCTAGAGAAAAATGTGTAGTGGAAAAGGGGTGACCAAAAACACAAAAAAATCTGAAAAATGTTGTTCCAAGATTTATTAAGCCCCCTATTAATCCCACAACCCTAAATACTCTGCAAACAGCTATGACCATAAATCACAGTTACCGTATAAATATGTGTTTTTGTCTTTGAAGAAGTGTGTAGGATAAAAGAGAGAAAATGAAGGAAATTCTTCTCCTGAAGCTCCTAGATTTATCTACAAAACACACAAGCTTCTTGGCAGGGTATTCATGGAGAGTCCAGGGCAAACAGACCAAATATGTCATCGTAACTAGCTAAACATAAATAGTTTGCATCTTACCTTAGTAAGCGATAGCAACAGAATTTGCTACAGATTAGTTTCTGTACATATAACCTTTGATGCCCAATTAATGACACAGCTACATACATTTATCGTTTGCTAGTTTATTCTGTTTATGTTTTTACAAAAATTGGCACTTGATTGCTTTGAACTTTTCCTGTCGATCTAATTGAAACACCCTTATCCCAGAAGATGATTTAAAGCAACTTTTAAGCCTTCAAAAAGTATTTTCATAACTTTTGTGATTATACGTTGACTTACAGCTCGTTGAATGACACCTCTGTCATAGCCCTCTGTCATCAATTCACTCAGAAACGTTGAAGAGGGTGGCAGGAACCCTGGCAAACAAAACAACTACAAATATACTGACTGCTTTACTGCATACGTCACTTCCCTGTTTCTTATCTCCAACATCATCATCTGACATTGTTTCACTACAACTAGATTCATCACATCATCGCTATTCATCCTTCACACAGACACTGGAAACAGAAATGTATTTCAATCCAACTGCATGCGTCCGGGAGATCGCGATTTTACCATGCTATGCGCTGGTGCTCATGGGAAATGCAGTCTTCCTTCAGGCAAAACACTAAAGTTTGCCTTAAGCCATGTACTGCTGAGATGTGATGTAAACTGAACATTTAGAATCAAACGCTGCTGATATAACACAGTCCTGGAGGAAAACCAGTTAACCTCACAGGCAGCTACGTTTCATTACACACAGGTGGACTCCGGGCTAGTTGGTTGACTTTTGGACGATATAAAGTGGTTGACAATTTTATTTTATAGAATCAAAGTAAAGCAAAATGTGTATTGTGCTTTTTTTTATTGTCATTTGTAAAAAAAAAAGGTTTTGTTTGTTTAATAAAATCAATAAAAATGAATTGCTAAGTGAGAGAATGTGTTAACGGTTGAAGGAATTTAATTTGGTAATGAAGGATCTCACATGTTAGTTTTTATTTCATAGTCATTCTGTGTTTCATAAATCTTGATCAGAGCTGCAGAAACCCAGACAACGATGCGAACGGACCCTGGTGCTACACCACCGACAGGAACAAGAAGTGGGACTACTGCCAGATCCCCGATTGTGGTGCGTGACTGTTATTTTATGGCTGGTTTCGTTGGGGAGTGCATGACCTTAAAGGTCCATTTGATGCACATCGAAACGTTATTTTGTCATAACAGAATTAAATAATACAATATACACTGAGTGCATCACGAAGTATCCAAGAGTTTAAAGGTGGTAACACTTTCTTTTTCACGTAATGCCAAACCAAAGCATTTCTCATTTTGATTTGTTCACAGACTAATAATATTAAACAAAAAAAACAAAAAACAAAAAAAATTGAGGAAATACAACGGTTAGATATTTACTTTTAAAATGTACTTATGTTGGTTTCAGTTTATATCAAATTTTTTTAATAAAAGATGCAGTGCCTGTAAAACTATGTCCAGAAAATAATTGAGTTTTATGTTTGGGGATCTTTTCTTTTCTTTATTTTGTTTATTTATATAGCGCCAATTTACAACAGGTGTCGTCTCAAGGCACTTTACAAAAAATCAATTAAAATCAAGGATACATTCTAACAAATCAATTTGAAAAAGTTTCCAATCTAAGGAACCCCAGCAGATTGCATCGAGTCATTGACTTGCAGCATTCACTCCTCTGGAATCAGCATGCAGAAACAATGGCTTGT
>JAVLVB010000407.1:779066-802382 GCA_032876305.1 Orestias chungarensis | reverse complement strand
TTGGAGGAATGGGTGACATAACAGAGTTTTCATTTCTCGTAAGTTTAGCAACTGTATTAAAAAGAAACCTAGGATTGTTCTTATTCTCCTCTATTAGTAAAGTAAAATATGCAGATCTAGCTTGGCGCAGTGTCCTTTTATACAGAAGCACGCTGTTTTTCCAGGATAAATAGGACTCCTCTAAAAGCGAAAACCGCTAATCTAATAAAATAGGGTTATTAATGCACCATTAAGTGTAACTGAACTTAAAAAGACAAAATCTAAAAGGTTAAAATGTATAAAACCTATAATCCCATTCCCTGCTGGTAGTGATTATGAATTTAAATTAAAAGCAAAAAAGATTAGTTTGACATAATCTGGATTTAGGATTTCGAAAATAAGTCACTCGATAAGACCCAAGAGGATTCTTTTCATTTCTCATTATTACATACCCACAGTTATATTTCAATTTATGGATTGTATTTAATTTGCTTTTGGGATTCAAAAACTATCTTTATATTTGACTTAAAGAGAATTTTTAAACAAAGAAAATATATATATTTTTTTTAAAGTTTAAAGTTAAAGATATTTTTCTTTCTGGATGTTGATATTTCTGGAAAATAATTACAAAAAATCAATAATTTATAAACAATGACAAGAAACATAGATCTAAGTTAATATAATTGGTGATTATAGTGTCATTCCTTTGGATGCAATCATTCACTAAAAAAACGAATAAACTGCTAAAACTGACAGTTGTTATGATGTCTAAATTTAAAGTTTCTAGTTGGTTTTATTCCTTTTTTAGCCATGCTACTACTCTAGGAGCTGCAGGCTGCAGATCCCTGTGCTGACGTTTTTGGGAAAAGTTGATTTCCTGCAGTTTCCTTTCACTTGTTGTGTTGCTTTAAAAGATCGTCTGATTTTAGACTTAAGACCTTCAGCAGGCCTGCGTAAAACCATACACCAAACATTTAACTTCACACAGTCCTTAAATGCTCTCACTTAAAGATGAAATGCACATTAAAGACCAAAATTATCCTAAAAACTCCATGTCTTTCTATAGTTCTTCTAACCTTCATATCAAACTTGTGAACTTTCTTTATAGCTGGACTGGACTGTGGGACGCCGGTAATCAAACCCATGCGCTGTGTCGGTCGTGTTGTCGGTGGCTGTATTTCCAAACCTCATTCATGGCCCTGGCAAATCAGCCTCCGAACCAGGTGATTAGTAAAAAAACTACAATACAATTGTGTATCTTTTTATAATAATTTGTCATCATTTCTTTTATCAGTACCGGAATCCATTTCTGTGGCGGGACTCTGATTCACCCACAGTGGGTCCTCACCGCTGCACACTGCCTTGAGAGGTCTGATGTCGGCAACCTTACTGCTGAACGACCGTAACGCAAACGCTGGAGTTTAAAACAACTCTTTGTGACTGGTTTGCATTGACTTGCTCTGCCGTCGTAGGTCCAAGCGCCCCGGAGCCTACCAGGTGGTCCTGGGTATCCACAGGGAGGCAGCGACCGAGTCTAGCAAGCAAGTAAGACGGTTGGAGAAACTGGTGCTGGGACCAAATGGAGCGGACATCGCTCTACTCAAGCTGCAGACGTTAGTAGAAGTATATTTATAATTCTGTCCCAACACGGGTTACACTAGAGTAACTATGGAAAAACTAAAAACTACACACATTCACATTGGTTTACAAAAACAGCTTAGTGTCTACATCAACTTTAAGATGTCTTAAGGAGGTGTACATTTAGCTTACGTTTAAACATTGAGTACATTAGAATATTATTTAAAAGCAGATTTATTTCCATAATTAAACTCACTCATTTAAACCTGTTGTAAGTAATGACTATACACATAGTGATATTTTCAAATAAATATTGCTACAGATGGAAGTTGACATTCCTATATATTTTTTTCCTCTGACTTTGGCTGCTGTACAGACAGACTTTGGAGTTTTGTACCAGGTGTTATACTGGACACCTGTTACCATGTGTGAATGTTGTTTTTCTAAACTGGAAGCTAATAATAACAGAACTGCAACTTGAAATCTCAGAGGAGTTGAAAAAGAGGATTCATACATGCAGAGATGAGACGGAAAGAATCATTTCAAACCATTTTTTCCAACAATCAAGCTGTGAAAGGATCATATCCCCTACTCCAACATCTTTTTTTGCCCATATTTTTAACTGTACAGCTGCACAGGGATTTAAAGAGGAGTGGCAAAAACAAATGTGGTAGATTTGCAGTAGTATTAGCAACAACTGATGGTTACAAGGCCGACTGCTATAGGATAAACGTCCAAACTGTGGCTCCAATGAGCTTAATATGCATTAAATTGATAACTTTTGACCATTTATGTGTATATTTTTTTTGTGTGTTTTCAGCCCAGCTCTTATAAATGATAAAGTTCTTCCTGCTTGTCTGCCGGAAAAGGATTATATTGTTCCCAGTGGAACAGAGTGTTATATTAGTGGTTGGGGTGAGACTCAAGGTACGTATCAATATGCTCTAAAAGTTATAGGGCAGTGTAAAAAAAAAAAGGATATGTAAGCTTTAAAACATCCATAAAACAACAATTATTTGTTACCATTTTTTTTTTATTATTAAAAACTTACTTGATTACAAAGCACAGTAAAAAAGCTCAATGTTTCATGTCGTACGGAAGATCTGGACAAACTTTTGAAACCATCTTAAGAAAGAGTGAAAACTTCAAATGAATGATTCAATACCAGCTTCAGGGTTTCCTTAGGTTAAAAATGTTTTTAAACTAATTTAAATAACAACTTATAAATTGAATTAATCCCAAATAATATGAATAATAATAATGAATAATATACATCATGAGCTGCACTTCATACATAAGTAGGATCAATTGGAATGTATGTGTTATTGACTTTAAATGATTTTGCCTTGAAAACATTTGTAAAATATTTTTTAAATTACTGCAACAGAAAAAAAAACAAGTATAATGAAGTTAAGGTGTTGCAGGTACTGGAGGTGAGGGTTTGCTGAAAGAAGCTGGATTCCCTGTAATAGAGAACAGGAAATGTAACGAGCCATCTTACCTGAACGGAAGAGTTCGAGAGCACGAGATGTGCGCAGGAAACCTCGGTGGAGGACATGACAGCTGCCAGGTACAGAAAACTTAGAACACCACCACCAGCCAGCTTTGACTTTGTGCTTTTGCCTTTATCACAGTTTAGTTTGGATTTTGGTAACAGTTTGTGTCATATTTCACCACATAGATTTATAAAACGTTTCAATATCCTGAAAGTGAACTAATTACTGTCTTGTTTGTTAATTTTCTTGGTATTAGTAGTTTATGAAAGGCTATAAAACATTTTTTAGTGTAATTCAATAATCATGGGCCAAATGTAATTATTTTTAGGTCTTTTATTTTATTTATCTAAAACCTTTTATTAGTTGCCATGATGATGACAACAAAACAGTGCAAACACTTCTTAACAAAATGAGTAGTTTTCTTTAACCAACATTAAAAACACAAGTGGAAATATGTACTCACACTAATACTTGCAGCACTTTACACTCACCAGCTGTTTTCTATCATGGCTCTGGATATTTCCCTCCTTTTCTTAGCAGAATTGATTCGTGAATTCATTGAAGTTGACTGGTTTTGTAACACAGGCTTTGACATTAAGCTGCTTCACATAGTTTTTAAAATGTCCAGGTTATTGGGAAAGCCATTCCAGTAATGTAACACAGCCTTTTATGTGACGTAAAACTGATTTTGGTGTCTGTTTAGGATGCTTTTCCCAAACAGCATCCACCCTCAATCACATACATGTTGGTATTTGGCAAAAATTGAATATTATGGGGGTCATTCTGATTCTGTATAATTTATTTTCTGTAAATTGATGCTAAGCCATGTTGCTTCCTTCACCAACTGATGGACAGTTACCATAATGACGATTTGAAAGCTTTACTTTGGTCTGGAAACGTTTTTCCAGAGGATATTTGGCTTCTCCTTGTGTGCGTTTGCAAATTTCGGTCCATATTGAGGCAGTGTCATTTGGAGCTTCCTTCAAGTCACTTCCATCGAAGGAAAACATCCAAAAGATTTATCAAGAGATTTTAGGTTTGGAGTTTGTTTAAAAACGGATCCAAAAGACTTCTCTAACTTCTTCAAAACAACTTAGACCTTCTCTAAATTCCGTAGACTTTTGAGTTTAGGCCAGTTAGATGATGAATCTCAAAGAAAAACTACCAACCTCAGACCATCATGATAATTACCTAGACGTTTACAGACCGTTTTCTCGTGAAGTTAATATATTTTAAAACATTTGGTTTCTCCTACTGTACAATGAGTAGATGTTCTTATTTCAGTTTATATCTGCATGATCTAATAAAAAAATATTCTAATCCTTATTTGCTGCCCTTTTTTTTTTTTAGACATCTCTGTTTTAACCTCTTGCAAACAAGCTGCCAATAAATCAACCACAAGGTGGAAATAACGGACCATGCTGCATTTTAATGTCATTCCAAAAAGAAAAAGAAAAGACGCTTGAAAAACCTCCTGCCTGAGCAATTTCCAAAACTAACATGCAATGTCAACATGTGTGTGATTTTCCCACAGGGTGACAGTGGAGGACCTCTGGTCTGTTACGCACAGAACAAGTTTGTCTTGCAGGGAGTGACATCGTGGGGCCTGGGCTGTGCCAATGCCATGAAGCCTGGAGTCTACGCTCGCGTCTCGAAGTTTGTGGACTGGATTGACAGAACAATAAAAGCCAACTGAAATATTCCACCATGAAATGTGACCGAGTGGTCAAACACAGCAGCACACGTTCCTGGTTTGAGGATTATATGTGTCTGTTTCCTGTCATGGGTTTAAATTACATGTTATTTAGAAGAAATCTGGAACATACACTTGATGTGAAATCTGATAATAAAAAAGAAAAAAAACAACCTTTTTGAATAACTGAATAAAAGAATAATTGGATTATTTTGGTTCCTTGACTTTTTTTTGACTTCCATATCAATTTTGTTTTTTTCCATAACTGTGAAAGCTTTAAAAAGTGATACTAGAGTCAAAGCCTGAAATGCTTCTCATCCGTATATATGACTGTTATTTTATGTTATTTATAAACTGATATATTTCAGATCAGAGAAAAACTATTTGTAGAAATTACCTCAAAATGATGATCTATAGCAAGATTTACAAAGTTTTTCATCCAAAAAGCAACATTTAAGATCCAAACAACCATAGTTTGCTAGATTACACACAGTTTTGCATTATCCCTTTTAAGCTGTTATAAATTCACCTCGTTTCAAGCTTCGAGACGCTGAATTGTTTCAAGTACTTGTGCACCTTATTTAAAGTAATGGGATCAGCATCTACTAAAGGTCCACGTGCTCGTACGTTCCTGTGACAGCTGGTAATAATCTCGGCTAAATGCTAAATATAATCACATTCTTAATTTTTCTATGTATTAGTTCTGAATATCCGTGGATGGAGATTAACTTGGGGTAGGAATTTTGCAAGCTTTTGTTTTATCCTAAACATACATGGTATGACATTTTCTAACCCCACGCAGACGTGATCGAGACTCTGACTTGCAGTTTGCGAGGAATTGTAAACCAACAGCCGAAATCGAGAGGTTCAGGGTTCTTCTTTATGGACCAGTAGGAGTTTCATTAGCTCAGTCAGCAGCGGTTTGCAAAATTGCTGCCGTGGATAATACCCCTGGGAACAGCTGCACCAAGAAGTTATGGAGAAACCTGAAGGTTTTGACAGAAAGAATCACCCCCTAATTTACTTTATTTATCATAGCCACAGCATTTTTAGCTTAGTGGTGGACGATGTTGCCCACTGTAAAGCAGGAGACCCCAAGTCCAGTCCTCTAAAGCTGTTGTCCTACAATATTTAAATTGATCACCTATCTAAAATACATAAATCAAATGGTTGTCTTCCCTTTTCATGACTCATTCCCATGTGACCCAGTCCTATGACTCACTGTAAAAACTATTTGCAAACCGAAAATTCAACATATTCCTGGCAAGGGGAGCTAAATGGCATTTTAGGTACAGTAGGCTCTCAGTATTGGTTTGGATTATGAACCTGGGCCACCCATAAATAGCTGAGATCTGTAAATACTTAGATCTTCACTTAAAAAAAACTTATAACTGCCCTTTTACATTACATGTATATTACATGTACAGGAACTTATTTATCCTTAGTACATTCTGTTGAAGGGCTTAGCGTTGTTACAACATAACATCAGTTGATAATTGTTGCAACACAAGCTGCATTACACCCACAAGACCTACTGGATAATTAACGCAGTATTATGGCAATCATAGTGTAAAATATCTTATGCCACACTTCCCAGAAGAGATGCAGCTGTTTAGCTGCAGAGGGTCGCGCAGATTGAGGAGGCAGAGAAGTGAAAACCTTTGGCAATAAAAACTTTTTTACGAACGTTTTTCAAACATTCATCTTCTCAGTTTCAACTCCAAGTGTGCAGTCTGATTATTTTTGTTAACTTGACTCTCTTCTGTAACTATAATATTTTTTCAAACCAGAATTTAAGTCATTTTGCTAAAACATTTGGTCTAAAGATTTATTTATTCTTTTTAAACGTTAATATCTTTTTTTATGTAGTGATTCAGTCAAATTGAAACCTATAATATAAAATCTAAAGTTTTGTTGGGCAATCTAACTTGGAGCTTCCAGTTGATTTATTTGAGCAGTTGTTTGCAACTATTAGTTATTGGAAGAGTTTATAAGATTTCCTAAAACTTTTTCCTGTGTAACCCATGAAAGCACTTCTGATGTTAGAATGAAGAACGTTCATGTTTAAAACCAAAGTAAACGGCGTAAGATAAACGAGTTAAACTTGTTAATTATGTTTGGACTACATTAAGCACTTTAAAAATGAGAGTTCTGACTTAGAGTTGAAAATATGGATTTTCTTGTAATAGACGCTACATATTGCCTAGTTTTTCTTACCTTATTTTAACAGTATTTCACATATAAGTTCAAAAAGGACGACGGAGAGAACTTTTACCATTTTGTACTCATATATGAGCAGGAGGAACAAAAGCATCTATGTGAAAGACGTCAAACAGGCCATGAAGGGACAAATAAAAGATGGCTACACTGTAAAGCTCCTAAAACACTTCACGGAACCAGCAAATCGATTTTTATCTGCCTGGTCTCAACTAGGTCTCTTCTAGTTCAATCCTGAATGCAAGATTTCAAAGTAAGATCGACTTGTCAATGATGCTCCTGGTAAAAACGAGTGCACGTCCTAGTTTGTGTCGTCGACGCCTCCTCTGCAACTCGCCTGAATCCCGATGTTGTGGAAACAATCAAGAACACCAGAGATGAAGCTGCTGAACTGGGTGAGAGCAAAGCCACAAGATCTTTGAACCAGGGGTGGAAAAAGGCAAATTTAAAAAGGACACAAGCTAGTTTTACATCTAAAACTAGTCAGATTTAGGTCAAAATTTTTGTTGTAGCCTATAAGTTACAATTAGTCATAAAAACCTCAGCAAATTGCCTTCTGACATTTTTGTTTCAAAGAAAGAAAGAAAGTTTAAGCTTAGGAACCAGTTAATTAATCCAAAATTAAAGATCGATTGCCAAGAATCAGTCCATTTATATAGCGCCAATTTCCTTGATACAGCACATGTACAGTCAGTGCCGCCATATCAATCATGTTATAGAACACGGCAACTGTTGATCGTGTTTGGCTTCCTTCTGGTAGTATTCTCAGTCTCGCTGTGCATGCTGCTGAGAATGTAGACAGTCTTCTTTCATTAGGACGCATACACCATCAGCGTGGCAACAGTGGTTGAAAACACCTAAATGGTGAACTCATTGCGGTCCGTCTGTCTAGCGGATTAAGGAGTTTCCCTGCAAATCTTGTTGACTGTTGACGGCCTATTCAGCCTGCTAACTTCGGCGAGGACACTGCGCAGTCTGATCCAGATACAACTTTTAAAACTTATTTTCTGTTGTCTAAGTAAAGGTTTTAAGTAGTTTGTGTACTTGGGCCATGGTGACACAATCCTCATTGGGGGAACTTGAGGCTTTGAGAGGAATAGTTTCGTCCTGTAAGCCTTTTAGGCCAAAGATCAGACAAGCAACGTACGTAACGTACCTGAACTACTTGGATTGTCAGCAGTTCCCTGGGTAAAGATAGATTTATTCTTACCCTTTTTCACAGAGTAGATAGGATGGAAGATTCCATGTTATTTATTTGTTTTTTTAGTCTGAAGACAAGCTACAGCTAAACAGTTTGAGTAGCCATCTATTAGAGTCAGATACACCTTACACTGGTCTGAACAGAAAATGGATAAAGACTTTCTTGATTGAAGGGTTTTGCTTGATTGAAGAGGGGCAGCAGCTTAAACTTCTCCTGTCAATCTTCTGGAAAGATCAAACCTCCTTCCGCCTCTCTAGTCTGAGAAATTGTTAAAATACAAGCTAATCTTGTCTGTTTTAAACTTTTATCATCCAATTTGCATGGGAGGAGAGAATTTAGCAACCTTCTCATGGGAGCAACAGATTTTTGCGACTATAAAAACTATACATCCATTTTCTTACAAATGTGTTCGAGGAGAATTGTAAAAACATCTGAAAAATTTTAGTTTTTTCTTTCTTGTAAAATTGTCCTTCATTGCCACCATATTTTAATATATAACTCAACTGGGTCAATGACATATTCTCTGCAAACATTAGCTTCCCAGAATACTGTTGCATCATTGCTGAAAAAATAGGTCAAATGTTTATTTAAACAGTTTTGGATATTTTTCTTACAATTGGTGGAAATAATTATGTGATGCACAAATGATTTCTCCAACTTTTTCATTTTTTCAACTTTCCAAAAATTATGTAAACTATACATTTTTAATTTGCATCATTTTTAACTCTTTAGCTGTATAAAAAAAGACACTCCAACATTCCAACATGGCTACGATCAAAGGGCTGACTAAGGAAAAGACGTTTAATCGAAAGAGCAACAACTGTTGCTGCAAGTATTAGAACATGGAGGACGGCTGTCAAACTTACTAGGACTGGGGCTCCATGCACCTTACCTCAAGGAGTATTTGTGTTTCTGAGTAGTTTAAGAGCTAAGAATGACAGGGAAGGGTGAGAAATTGAGATTGATTTTAAGTTGAATATTTGCTAAACAGCCTTTTTATATTTTATTCTCAATTCATGCAGATAATGACATGTACTAGATAAAATAATGCAACCTATTTCTCATCATTCTTCTAGAAGTAAAGACCTTCAAACCAAAGATTATTTTTGTTTCTTTCATTTCTTAATGAGTCTAAAGGCCTTTTTCTTTATTTTGTGCAAAATTACAATTAAAAAGAAATCACAAAATATTGTTTTCCAATAAGAACACTGACCATAAATAGTTATATATTAACTGTATTAATTTCTTATGATTTACATAGTAATCAGCAACATGATATTATAATATTTACATCTCATGAAAACAGCATTATATATGTATTTGATTTTACTTGTCTTGGTACTTATAAAAACAAAATTTAGATGGTACTGAGTAATATAGCAAATACCATGGAATAAACAGTTTTTTGTATATATTTGAAAATAAAACCCAAATACGTAAAGGAATGAATACAAACGGGAATAAATCATTTTATTGTTTGAAAAGTTAAGACACTGATCATACTCCATATTTATCTCTGCAAAAGTGAGTTATTTTATTGCTCTTATGATTTATTTCACCGCATTAAGTTTCCATATTCTGTATGTACTTAACTCGATGTGTCCAAGGACCGTATTGTAGGCAATATTTATGCTGGGAACATTTATCTGTGTATATGAGATAAAAATAAATAAAAAAATACATGCATCACTGGTGATTGTGGTCCATTTAAACCACTCTTTTCAGTGACGGTTGGTTATCATTATTATCTAATGTAGTTACTATGACTATAAGGACCTTATTTGTTACATGATTACATTTTATTGATATGTCTATAATTATGTGTATATTAGTATATAATTAGTACATCCCACTTGCCTGATGACTTCTGGAGAAAGACAGGAGCCCACCTGCAACCCTGCAAACATAAATAGGTATAACTGATAGATATAGGTAAATATTTATTTACATTTTACCTTTATTAATTTAGGTGAGTTACAATGATTTTCCAGTAGAAAGAAGTAAGAAGTTTGCTCTGTTCTTTCTGTTGTAGCTGCCTTTTATCCCGAAAAAGTTTTATAAATTTTCATTTTGCAATCAGTTAAGATTTATGAAGTTGCAGCATTATTAACCCAGGCAAATGTTCCTTATTGGCAACCACATTCTAAACAAACCCTGGTTTCCTGGCACACGGTTGCATTAGAAATAGAAAAAAAGGTCACACAGTAACAGACCACAAAACAAAGAGAAAAGGTTTATTTTACCTATTATGAAACCAGAACATTTGAGGTTTATGTGCTGCATACTGCACATTTTAGTGGTGTTAAACTTAAAAATAAAGAAAAGCTCAAAAGCTGCCTCAAAAGTAGAATTACAAGCCAAAGACTTACAGTTTGAATTATAGACAAATTATAGTTAAATCAATGCTGAAAAAACCCTATCCTGTAAGCCTGCAAGGATAAGTTCATTTAGATAAAATATTAAGGAGTAGATGGTTGAATAAAACTCTAGGTGTTAGGAAGCTCTGAGACTGGCCCCAGGTCCTAAAACTAAATAATGTTGGAAAACAGTTTAAACCTCTATTTTTATCACATATATTTGTTTACATTGGCCGGTGAGTGCATTTACGGGAACGGTGAGAACTACAGAGGAACTATTTCCACCACAGAAGCTGGCTTCACTTGCCAACGCTGGGACTCTCAGGAACCTCACAAGCATAACGCACAAGCAGCGTAAGGCTGGAGAAAAAAGTATTTAAACTTCTAAAATGTTTACATATAATGCTTTAAAGTGTTGGTTTTAAAAGGCTAAAAAAACTTTAGAAATGATTGAATTTTCCTTTTCTCAGTTATGGAGGTCCATTTTATGAGGAGAACTTCTGCAGGAATCCTAGTGGGGATCCCCGACCGTGGTGCTACAGCACAAATCCGTCCAAAAGATGGGATTATTGCTCCATAAGTTCAAATTCATGATTTGCTGCTTTCACCTGATCTTATCATTTCAATTCACGTTTATGTTGTGGAGAAGTAGAAAAATAAAGAGGCAGAGTGAGGAAATGTCCGTCTCCAGGAGCATTAGCCTATATGAGCATGAAGTAAAAGCAAATAACTGATGTTCCTCCTGTAGTAGAAATTCCACAGTTGTTCTGCTTGCTGTTGTAGATGTCACCAACTCAGTTTACCATGAACCTGCTACAAAGGCCAAAAGTTAATATAATTATTATCTGTGTATGTTTGCTTTGTTTTCTTACTGTGAACTGTGTCAACTGTCCTCTATTTTCAGTAACAAAGCCTCCCTTTATAACTCCTGAGCTGACCTGTATGACTGGTGTTGGTAAAAACTACCGTGGCGCCATTTCTGCAACTGAACATGGTAATAAATGCAAGAGGTGGTCGGAGACTTCATATACACCAGAAATCTACCCATGCAGGTAGGAGACCCAATGCTCAGTATGAGGGATTGCTGTAAAGTCAACGACAACACAAGCCATTGTTTCTGTCTGCTGATTCCAGAGGAGTGAATGCTGCAAGTCAATGACTCCATGAATCTGCTGGGGTTCCTTAGATTGGAAACTTTTTAAATCGATTTGTTTATGATGTATCTTTGATTTTAATTGATTTTCTGTGAAGTGCCTTGAGACGACATCTGTTGTAAATTTTCGCTATATAAATAAACTGATTCTTGATTCTTAAACAATAAGGTTTTAACCAATTACAATCCGGTTTTCGTAAAATAACTTTTTTAAACCATGAATATAAAATCTGCTTATTTTCAAAAGTTGTATTGATATTCAGCTATAATATTTTGGTTATTAGAGGCTTTTATGTCATCATTCTCAGTGGTTTACACAATAATTAGTGCCGTAATGTGTTGGGAAATTAGCAGAGGCCCTGGTCAATTCCATTGCCTGGGAATTCTGCAGTGTGCCACGTTGTTGGAGCCACCGTTTTACTGATTCAAGATATGCAAAATGAGACTAAACTGTGTTTCTAATATGAATTTTTCTTAGATATATCTTATAGCATGATGTCTTGAAGATGTTTCCTGTCAGAGATTTTATAATAAATGAGGGATCAATAGCTCTCTTTTGACCTCAGTACCATCCAATAATAAAGATTATTAAAAAGGCTGATTGTGTGTCTCATTTTGAATGCTGGCACAAGTGTAAGTTTAACACAAAAATAATGTATAACATTCAGCTGATTGTGCGACAGGAAAAAGGGCACTCACCCAAAAGCCATACGCCACTATGTGCATGCGTGGGTTCTCTCCGGGTATTCTCTCCGGGTACTCCAGCTTCCTCCCACAGTCCAAAAACATGAATCTTAGGCTAATTGGGCTCTATGTGTGTGTGAGTGTGGTTGTTTGTCCTGTATGTCTCTGTGTTGCCCTGCGATGGACTGGCGACCTGTCCAGGGTGTACCGCTGCCTCTCGCCCGTTGTGAGCTGGAGGTAGGCGCCAGCAGACCCACCCGACCCCAATAGGGACAAGGGTGTACAGAAAATGGATGGATGGATGGATGGATGGATGGATTTAACATACTATAAAAGCATAACAGCATAAAAGCAGATCATCATACATTATTCCCTCAGTAACATATCTTTCTCCTACACCTCTTCTGCCCCGTAACATTCCACACCTGGATTTTATCAGCAAGAATGAGTGACCAACCCCTCTTCACCCCAGACCGCTCTCTGAGGACACACAGCCCTCTGATCATCAAACACTACACTATCAGTCTAAAGCAATGCATATAGCAAAACAAGTATATATGAGTTTTAATGAGCAAGTAAATATAAGTTAAGAATCCCTCAATAAGCAGCAGGGGTAAGTTTATAGCATCAAATCTGATTTTGCTGAATCCTTCATACCGATCATCCTTCTGGTAACAGTGAACAGGAAAGCACCGACAAATATGTAAGAAACCTCCAGCAACACCTGTTACAGAGTAAACGGCTATCTTTCTTTACCAGATACTGAGAAACACAAAAACTCAAAAGCTGTAGTACAGAAGTTATTTTATATGAAAGAGAACATGCAGTGTTAATGAAAGCTGGTGGCATCCTTTACAAAACTAAGTAGATTAGCTAAATAGATGAAGCTTGTAGTAAAGGCGATTTAACCTTAAAACAAGTACAGATGTTGTAGATTTATTGCGATGCAATGGTTATTTTTTATTTAACTCTTCTCATTCATCATGTTGTGTCCTCAAAAAGACGTTAATCAGTTTCAGTAGAGTCAAAATACTGGAAATCAGCAAGCGAAGTATAAACCTTAAGAGATGACTGAAACTGAAAACTACAAGAATAGCATCTTTAGAATATTTTATATGACATTCCTCTTTTAAAAATAATATTGAACAATTCCTGAACTTTTAAATGAGTGAAAACACACAGATTAATTAATATGTAGTAAAATGAAATGCCTCACAGATGTTGGGTCAAGGTTTGGCACTTAAAAAGAGACCCTAATAAAGAATGTCTACAAACAAATATTTCCGGCAGCCTGATGTATGATTCATTTAAACTGGGATTATTAAAATATTGAGCTTTTGTGTGCAAAAAAAAATCCAACTTTTGCTACCATGCAAGGATAATTTGGTATAGACATTGACAACTTAAAGAGAACTTTCAGTATTGCCTCATTTCTTTTTACTAAACAACTATTTAAAAAAAAAAAGTTTACTTGTTTTTTTTTGACAAATAAAAAAATTTAAAAAAATTAAACTGCTTCATCAGTTTTAAACGCTTGCTTCATTTTCTGATTTTCCTCTTGATTCCCCTTTTCCCTGAGGAAAGAAAAAAAAGTATTTACTTTTATATATCTATATATATATATATATATATATATATATATATTTAAATATACAGTAAAAACCATTTTAACAGCAGGTGGAAAATTATCTTAATTGGCTTTATTTGCTAGTAAATATCCAAAAGGCGATAAAAATCCTAATATTGTTTAAAAAAAATAATTATGAATGGAAATAGACACAGGAAAGGGAATATGGTATAAGCAGTATAAAGGAGTGGCCAATACTTTACCGATCAGGAAACTCAACATCCTGGATTGTATCAGGGAGAGTAACGCCTTTAGTTTCAGGCAGAAGCAGAACCAAACCTCCAGCTATAAGGGCTACAACTCCTGTATAAGACAAGAAAGTGAAGGTTAACGTCAAAGGTGATCAATAATACAGTAGTTTCACCCTGAACTGTTGTTATAGTATTAATTATTATATCATCATAAAACGATTTATATCGGATTAAGGCATAAATGTATTTGTATTTTCTGGATTAAGGGAATCTTTTTAATTTTTAAAATTAATTTTCTAGGTTCTAGGAGTGAATAGTATAAGTAAATGACTCGATACAATCTGCTAGGTTTCCATAGCAAACCTTTTAAACTGATTTAAACAACAAACCAAATGTGAGGATAAATGTTTGATAACTTTGATAATGATGCACTGGAATCAACTTATATCTATGTGTGTGATTAAAATATAACATGTGTTGTAAATAGCCACAATATAAATGAAGATAAAAGAGTGTTTTAAATTGTTTTGTTTCTTTGAGGATTGACAATGATAATTTAAAAACATATTTGATCATAGTAAAGTTTGATAAATGGGATTTAAAGCATTACTAAAGACGTTTTGGTCAATTTTTGTGGCCAGTGGACAAAAGCGGCAGTGTTTTGCCTGAAGAAAGACTGGATTTCCCATAAGGACATGCATATTGCATGATAGAATCCTGATCTCCCAGTCGCCTGCAGTTGGATTGAAGTGCATTTTTCCAAGTTTCCAGAGTCTGTGTGAAGGATTGTGATGAAACAATGTCATATGATTATGTGGAAAATAAAAAACGGGGGTATGCCATTAAGCAGTCAGCACATTTGAAGTTGTTTTGTGTGGCAGTGTTCCTGCCACCCTAATCAGAGTTGCTAACCCATTGCACATTGTGGCTGTGTTATTAATTACTGAGGTTCAGTATTATTCATGTGTAACAGTGGCTTTTCAGATCAATCACTTTTAGGTGTTGGACTGTTTATAATCAGACAGTTCTGTTTCTGCCTATAAGAGGAACTGATAGCTGTGGGTAAAAGGCAAGATGTCTGAGACCATTGCTTTGTGCAGATATGGAGTTGCTTTTATTTAGTTGCTATATGCTCATTATCAACAGAAGGCAAGTATTCCAGAAACAAACATACCTTACAAACCAGTCAGAATCTGGCACATTAATGTCTAAAACCAAATGTCAACACCAGCAATGGGATCTTATCATGAGGAACCTACCAAAGATAATGAGTGGCAGTTCAAGCCAGATCCTGGCCAGTCTATAGAGCAAGAAGGGAGAAATGATTCCTCCAATATCACAAAGAGTGGAGCAAACTGAAACTCCCAGGTTCCTAAAATTATTCAAAAAGTTGAAAAACTTGGTCATATTATACATTATCAACAAATGCTTAATTATCTCGGGCCTGTTCATCACCTGACACACGTCGGGTAGATTTCAGTGTTCACAAACACGACCATTTCGAAGGCCATAGTGATCCCCAGCCGACCGATACAGGCCACTGTGGTCTTTAACCAGAACATGCCTGCGGTACAAAGAAGTATTTAT
This sequence comes from Orestias chungarensis, assembly GCA_032876305.1. Lineage (NCBI taxonomy): Eukaryota > Metazoa > Chordata > Actinopteri > Cyprinodontiformes > Cyprinodontidae > Orestias > Orestias chungarensis. The sequence goes on along the minus strand of JAVLVB010000407.1, from coordinate 786,619 downwards.
CTGACAGCTGTTTGTATACTTCTAAAGAGGTTCCAACATTTTATAATGACCTACTGTCAGGAATGAAAGCAGTGACAATGCAGGCAGCTCCAGCTACGATGTTAGCAGAGGCAAACGGAAGTCGACGGCCGATGCGTTCAATCGTCAACAGAATGAGGAAGGCGGCAGGAAACTCAACCAGGCCGGAGATGAAGAAATCGAGGTAGACGTTTCCTCCTGTTATCCCCACCCGCATGATGAGACCCTGATAAACCACAGCACTGGTGAACCTAAAGAGAAAAGACATTACAAGTTTAATCAATCCTACTTGCAAGAGTTTGGATGATCTGTCGTTTTAAGTTAGCCTGACCAGTTAAACATGAGGATGAAAGTGTGTTTTCTCATTTTGGGAGTTCTGATCAAGTCCAATAAAGAGGCAGAGGTGGACTCAACATCCTCATCAGTTAATACCTAAAGTAGGACACAATTAGTTGGAATTAGGATAGCATCAATAATGCAGTTGGGGTTTAGTAGCTTCAATGGTATCCATTTTATATATATCATATCCTTTTATACTTACCTAAATCGTACCAATTCTTTTGCTTTAGTTTTCTGTTTTTGTATGAGTATTTTGATAAATTATGAGACATTATCATCAAAATAGGATTCAATTATATTTACATAAAATCTTGAAGATGTTAGATTATCATCATCTGTGGCTCTTATAAACGTCATGTGCAAATGCAAAGGTGAAAATTTCGAAACGAGCGTCAAACACATAAATGATGGTAAAATCAGAAAAGGCAGAAATGCAACAGAAAATGCTACCATTGAAAACTGGTGCAATCCAGTTATATAGATGGAGAAAAGTACAACCAACATTTTATAGTTACATACTAACAGTGATGATCACAATTAATGAATAAATATATGCTTTTTTTACAGCACGAAAACATTGAAATGAACAAATACTGAAAGGATTTACCTCAAACTTTGAAGAGAGTTTTTTCCCGTTCTCCTTTGCAATAACCTTGGTTATTTCCAGAGCTTTTGAGGAATTGTTCCGTGAGATGAGCCATCTTGGAGACTCGGGGATGAACCTTAAAGATTAAGCCATGGAAACATATTTATTTACTGGTAGGTAAACAGGCTTATTGCTTTTTTACATGTCTTCACAAAGGTATGAATAGATAACCCTATTCGGAGGACGGGAGCAAACAATATAAAGTTTTTTCCTTTTCTAATGTGTAGCAAAAACGACTTAATTTTAGAAAAACCTTTTGTAAATCTGACCATTTTTCCAATTTACCACAAATACTTAGCTTGGCATAGAAATGTATTAACTTATTGAAACTTTTACTTAACTTAATTATCACTTAGTTATGCATCAACCAAGTGTACTGTGTTTAAATTCTGGGAAATTAGTTTAGAAATGGTTAATGTTTTGTGTATTCATCAGAGCAAAGGTACAAATTTGGAATCTGTTCTTTGAGAACAGGACATTTATTTAGACTGCAGCTTGAAAAAAGGTTGGCAAACCTAATAACTGTGCTCATTTTTTGAAAGTTGAAAACTTTCTACTCTCAGAAAGATTTAAAAATGGTTGTGGGATAGATTGAAAGATGCCCAAAAGACTGAACTAATGGTAGAAAGTCATGGGATTCAATACTTTGATGATGTTAATGGAAAATTCTGACCCTAATTTCTTAATATTGTTGCTGAAACTGAGACCGATTAGACCACTCCAATCAAAAATTGCCCAATGGTTTCCAAGATTGTAGCATTAGCTTCATGTTCTTAGTCGACAGCTGTTGCCCCCCCTTGTGGTCTTCTGCTATTTTAATTCACAGTTTAAAAGTTTGGCATCAAAGATTATATTGAGTTGTTTAATAAAGCATTTATTGCCATGTTTCTGTCTCAGATTGCCTTTTGATCATTTCCTTCCTGATCCACGTTTGCCACTTTGTGGATATTTTATAAAACCTTTCTGTGTTAGTGTTTGTAAAATGTCCTATAAGGATCAGCAGTTTCTATTATACTCCTAAAAGTCACTCATATTTCTTTTCTAAACTGATAAAAGCATTGAAATGTACTAAATTGTGTGCCCACAAGCTGGTGTGAATAATTGTTTAGAAATACAGAGTGGGAAAAAAAACAATCTATGTTGGTCTAAATTAGGCGGTAATTGCAGTAATGCATTATTTAGGCGTTACAGTCTGTTTTTCTTTCTTTTTTTCAGTCCCTAATGAACATCTGACCATATTGGGATGAATGTTTAATGTTCCCTAGGTTGTCATATATTATTAGTCAATATATTACACTGAATAACTTGCTCAGATGAATGAAGGAATTTTTATCTTTAGGACAGAGAGTCTGCATAGCATAGCGTTAAATGAAGCAACGTTAACATAGGATAATTACAGAACAAATCTGCAATGGCAAATTTATACTATATCCACTGCACAGCTAGCAAAGATTGAAGTGACTTAATCCTCATTCTTCACCTGAACAATTAAAAACCTGCAGTTTTATTACCTGTAGTAAGCAATATAAATGGCATACGGTGCCGAGATGGCAACCTGCAGCCAGCGCCAATCAGTGATGTAATAGGCGAGGAGAGGGAGGATAAGGTTCCCAATGCTGAAGAACATCTGATACAAGATGCCGACTGTGCGCCTGTACTGCACTCCGACTATTTCTGTCACTAAAACAACAGAACAGGCATATTTTTAAAAGCCTATTCTGTTTTTAAAAGGAAAACAAGAAAACAGCAACAGAAATGTTCATTATTACGCAGCACATAAATGGCCATCCATCCTCCTTTGACGCTGAAGCCGAGGATGGCCCTAAGCACCAGGGTGGAGATGTAGTTTGGAACCACAGCCAAAGCAATTCCTGCTACTAAATTGATCACGTTGGACAAGAGGAAACTCTTCATTCTGCCAAATCTACATAGACAAAAAATTATTAAATGATATCATTCATGCATTTAGTGAGTATGTTCTCAAGTAATAGTTTTTTATTAGTATAAATTAAGCTAACAGATTTATAATGGCAGATAACATTATCCTGTGCTTATAAGGTTTCATTCTGTGTAGGGATTCCTGAGTAGTTCACGTTCCCACCTGTCAGCAAAGTAGCCAAAAGCAAAGCTGCCAACGAGGAAGCCCACATTGAGAGTTGACTGGTACATATCCACCAACCATCCGTTTGAACACACCAGGTCGAACTGAAAATATTTTTACCAGAAAGAGGCAAAAACAAGTAGATAATCTTGTATAAAGGCAACGCCAGAAAGAAGCTGGAGTACCAAGAGACAATCTGTCTGTGCACAGAAGAGACTTTCAAACTCAAGCACTAATCGGCACTTTAATATGCAGCCTTGATTTTTGGAATTTGAAATAATATCACACAAATTTAATGACATTTACAGATTTCTTTCTCACCTCAGTGACAAATGACTTCCTGCCTTGGTAATGATATTCCCATCCATCCTGAAACAGAAAATATAATAAGAATTGGGGTCATCGTGTTTGTGACTGTCCGACATGAAATAGATGCAAGGTAAGAAGCCCTCATACTAAAAAAAGTAACAATAGTGCAGCCTATGCTGGATAGGTTTTTAATCTAAATTCAATAACGTGGTTGAGCACAGCTATTAGCTCGACTAACGCTGGCACAGATCACTTTCAGCATTTTGCTGTTTAGTCCTATTCTAAATTGCTTATCGTTCTATTAAACCCTTTGCTAAAATAATTATCTACTAGTGTGTCTGAGGTGATGAACACGCTGACGGGCCTTCTTTGCCAATACAGTGGTGTGGCAAGACCATGTGAACTCCAACGTACTTGAAATTGTCTACTCTTTCCACTACAATGCCACTGATTGTAACGGGGTGATAATTCCTCTCCTGCTTTATGCTTCAGTCCACTATCAGCTCCTTTGTCTTGCTGACGTTTAGGAGGAGTTGGTTGTCCTGGCACCAGTCCACCTTGTGTCTCATCTCCTCTAGGTAGTCCCTCTCATCATTGTTAGAGATCAGGCCAACCACAACAGTGTTGTCAGCAAACCTGACAATGGTGGTAAAGCTGGAAGTGACCACACAGTCATATATGTGTAGAGTGAGTACAGCAGAGGGCTCTCTGACGCAACTTCTACCAGACTGGGGAAAAAAATTAATCAGTTTCTAAACCTTTTTGTTCTGCCTAGCGTTCACGATCATAGGAAAAGGGTGAAATTGCTGTTTCTTAGTCTGGATGACGCTGCAGAAAGAAGCTTTTCAGTTTAACAACATTGCATGCATCCTTGCTATTCTGGGATTCTCACAAGATTTTGTGAGAAGGGGAAGAAGGTGAAAAACAAAACAAAACAGGAGTAACATGTAGTAGCAACATCTCAGCTGAGTCCTCACAGAGAAGCGTGACTCCTTCCTACTCTTTAAAGTCTTGCTGATCGTTAGTAGAGAAGTATTTTCACCGTCAGAGGAACATCTTTATTCAACGTCAAGGTCACAAAAAGCCAATAAGAAAAATAAACGTCAATAGCAGATTCTAATTTATTCTCACTGCATCTTAAAGTCATAGCAGACTGAAACTGTTTTCTTTACATTTATAGGGCCTACCAGTCTTCAGAAGGTTCATAATTATGATACATGGAATAGCTAAACAACTACAGACCAGTTTAGGTAATAGTAATGTTCTTAATCAGCGAGAGGAAGCCAAGATACCCAGAGAGAACCTAGGTGCTTGGGGAGAGTCAATGCAGAAAGATTCTTTACTGGGAATTGTTCCCTTTTGCAAGGGTGCTGCGAGGGAAAAATGGTAACTGTAGCCTCTTTGTTTCCCTTAGTTTTTATTTCAACAAGCTCTGCAGTTGTTTTCTTTAAAATTAAGGCACTCTTTCACAAAAGTTCTAGTTTCAGAAATGTGGGATGTGACATGACCAGAAATTTTCTCTAAGCAGTTATAATTCCTGCAGAACACATACTTTTTATGCTTGGTGAAACGTAATAGTGTCACATTATTGCCTTTTGGTTTAGACTCAAAGGTCAGGTGTCTACTATACATGTGGTGGATTTAGAAATACAATATGACTCTAAAGAGTGACACAGGTGGAGGATGAACACTCCTGAATGTAGAGCGAAATAACTCTGCATGCTTTGCCATACCAGATACTAAGTCCAGCAGAAAACAATGCAATGCCTTTTTGAATCAATTTTGTAAAACCTGGTGAGTTGACCACATTAAAATTGAGTCACATGACATCAAGCAAGGTGGTTCTGCCTTAGACTCGATAAGGATTTCACTTCATCACTATACATAAAGCATCGTAACGAGATTGTAAGCATGTTCCACAGGAGACAGAAACTGAATAAAGCATTTGGTCACATTAAGAAAAGCTGCAATGAAACTGATTCTAATATTAAATTTGATGTTAAAACTGGGGGTCTAATCAAGCCGTCTACTCTCCTTTTGATTTTCCTGCAGGCGGGAAACCTTTCCATACTTTGAGATGGTGTAGAAGGTTCTTAATGATGATTAGTAATTCAGTTTTGAGCCTTTACCGAGATAAATTCCCAGCTTACCTTGCATGCCGTAACAGCCATGCTGCTAAGGTGAACTTCTTGTGGGTCACAGCTGAAATTGGCGGTGGTCCAGTCTACTTCGTGCTGATCGCAGCCGCTGTGCTGCAGAACTCCTGAGATGTTGACCAGTGGAGCCACCAGTCTGCGACTCTCCTCCAGACTCCATCCACAGGCCTCTCTCTTCTCCACCAGCGCAGAGTCCCGGCACCAGTGATCCGGGGTGAAGCCCTGGAAGACGATCCCAACGTAGACGCCAGCAAAGGGCAACGACAAGAGACAGAGCATGGCAACGATCCGCTTCTGGCACCGGCCAAAAGAGCCGGCCTCCTCCAGGATGTCATCAAAGGTCGCCATCAAACACGCGTGTTTGAGTCACCAGGACACAGTTGATGTTACTCTGTTCGGTTCACTGTAGCTTATTGGTAAAGTCTGCCCTCAGAGGTTTTTTAGCTTTTAAATGTTGCGTCACTGAACTGGTCAATGTGTTGAGAAAAAGTCCAAAAGTCAGGTAAAAAAAATTACAGCTAAAACCTGCAGGAGAGGAAAAAACGTCATTGTTTTTGATGGGTGAAGACAGTTAATAGCAGATTGGTAATGTGACCTCTGTGTAAATGTTAACGTGCATAACTTACTTCAAAAATGTCAACATATTTTCTGTTGGCAAATATTACATAATCATGGATTCACAGAATAAGGACAATCATTAAGAGTTCTTTGAAAACTAAAAGGACATCTTCCTATGTAAAATACAGAAGGGAATATCAGAATCAGTCAGAAAAAGAACAAAGAAAAAATGAAATTAAAAAGCAAAATATGGAAAAAATAAGATATGACAATAATGTGGAAACATTTTAAAGGTGGGCAGAATGTTTTAACTATTGTTTGGTGAGGCAAAATGTTTCTGTCAGGAATCGAATCGCACCGTGATTCTATGTCACGGTAACTTTGCAAGGATGTCTGCAACACGAGCCGTCACTGTTTTTGATGGAGGCCAGCGTCCTTGTAAAGACTTGAGCCAAACATGTTGTTAGAATATAAAAAGACTTTAAACTAAGAGGAGAAATCTGCTTCTAGTTAGTGGTAAACAATGTGTGTAATTTGTTCAGTTCAGAAAAGTCTAAGCAGAGAAGTCATATGTCCAGGAAAGAATCCCAACAAGGACACCTCAACTGGCTCCACTAATTGTGAAGGAGCAATGGCTCTCATTCTAAACTCCTTCCATCTGACCAAGCTTTCCACCGCATCTTTAGAAAAAAGCCCAGACAGCTGCACAATGTTGCCGCTTTTATCTGAAACTTCATTCTTTCGGTCTCTACCAAAAACCTTGTAACCATAGAATAGAGTAGATTGGTGAATCTCTCTTCACCACCACAGACCGGTACAGTGACTGTCACTGCAGATGCTGCACCAATCCACTTATCCATCAATCAATCAATCTATTCATTTACACAATTGTGAACAAGACCCCTACATACGTCTCAGTCCTAACTTCACCAGTCGGAGGAGGTCCTTTATCCTTTGACTCAAAAACATAGACTCAGATTCGGAGGCATTGATCATCATTCCAGCTGCTTCACACTCGGCCACAAACTGTGTCAATGTCACTGTTGATCCACACCAGTATGCATATAGGAAAAATCGATCCACAGAGGACACCATTTCCTCCGTGGTCCACACTGCCCTCACCCACCTGGAGCAGAAGGATTCATACGTCCGTATGCTGTTTGTGGACTTCACCTCCGCGTTCAACACCATGATTCCTCAGACTCTGATTAACAAACTCTCCTCACTTGGACTGAGCTCTTCCCTCTGCAACTGGGTCCTGGACTTCCTGACCAACAGGCCGCAGTCTGTGAGGATTCAAAACATCTCCTCCCCCACCATCACCCTCAGCACTGGCTCCCCTCAGGGCTGTGTGCTGAGCCCCCTCCTGTTCACACTGCTCACATATGACTGCTCGCCTATCCATCCAGGCTGTCATATTGTGAAA
>JAVLVB010000407.1:750094-778966 GCA_032876305.1 Orestias chungarensis | reverse complement strand
AACAACCTCTGCATTAATGTACAGAAAACCAAGGAGATGATTGTGGACTTCAGAAGGGGCAAGCATGCCCACCTCCCCCTGCACATGGGAGGATCTGCGGTGGAAGTGGTCAACAGCTACAGGTACTTGGGTGTACACCTGAGTAACAACCTCTCCTGGAGCAACAACACTTCCATTCTGGTCAGGAAGGCGCACCAGAGGCTCTACTTCTTGAGGAGGCTGAGAAGAGCTGGACTCGGGAGCTCAGTCCTAACCTCCTGCTACAGATGTGTGGTGGAGAGCGTCTTGTGCTCCAGCATCAACCTGTGGCATGGAAGCTGCTCTGCTGCAGACAGGAAAGCTCTGCAGAGAGTGGTGAAGGCTGCACAGAGGATTGTTGGAGTCAGCCTCCCCAGCACCACAGACGTCTACACCTCCAGATGCAGGAAGAGGGCCTCCTGCATCAGGAAGGATCCCACCCACCCAGCACACTCACTTTCTGTTCCGCTCCCCTCAGGCAGGAGGCTGCGGAGCATCAAGTGTAAAACAACCCGTCTCAGAAACAGCTTCATTCCTGAAGCTGTGAGACTATTGAACTCATTCTGAACAAACCACGGCACGGACTACAAATTTTTACTATACCCGCACTTTAATACCGTATATTCCCATTTTATTCATTTTACTTACTTTACTTCGATTTTATTTATTTATTTATTTTTTTTAAACCTATTTTATCTATTTTAATAATAGCTCTTGTGTGGAACAGTACCGTGAGTATATAATTTCGTTCCACCTCATGTACCATCATGTATGTTGAATGACAATAAAGTCTCCTTGAATCCCTGAATCGTTGAATCCTTAGACTTCTAAAAGTCGTGGTAAAGAGTTTAATGACATCTTTAAAAAAACTAAAAGTGCAGATATAAATGAGACACCTTAGGATTCAGGCACAAATTAAACTTTAAGATCCAAATTGATGTCGGCAGATGTACGTCATGTTGTTTAGACAGTTTGTACGTCTCAATATAAAAGGAGGAGAGGCAGGAAAACCTAAAGAAATATTGTGGGAAGGAAAGATTATCTGAAGATGGGAAGTTTTAGAAGATTATTGAACAAAGAAGTTTCAGATGGAAGGACAATTGAAGACATGTAGGGTCGGGTAAAAAAAGGGAAAGAATAAATGAAAGAAGAGGTAAAGGATTTAGTGGTTGAGGAGCATGAAGAGGCGTACATGAAGAAGCTGGATAGGAAACTACAGCAGAACAATATATGGTCAGGAATGAAAAAAAAGGCCTCAAGCAGAAGGAAAATCAGATACAAGGTGGTCAGAACAAAAGATGTGAACACATCCTTTAATTAGCTCGGTTCAGGAACAAGCTCTGAATCCACCTCCTTTCATAACAAAGAAGATGATTGTACATTTTAACAATATAATTGGAGAAAGTAGAGGTGGTGGTGCATAAATAACTGTGTACAACAGACTGGAGAGGAGATGCAACAGTAAAGCGTCGACAAGAAGGAACTGAGCAGACTGGACTTTCTGAGGAAGCTTAGGTCCGTCAAGGTTTGCAGCACGATTATAGTCTCGCATAAATCTGATGTGGAAAGTTTAAACTCTTCTGTCATCATCACACAAGGAGGAGATCAAACTACAACAGGGTGCAGATCTCTTATTTATTCAAATAATGCATTATTCTTTACATCAATTTTCTGGAGACAAAATAATTCAGACCAACTCAAATATAACAAAACCCCCACAAGTACCAAATCAACATCCCAAAAAGATTTCTTCAGCTTTTTTTATGTCACAGCTCTCTCTAACTCTACATTTCAACCGACATTAAAAGAGTTTCCAAGGACAAGAAAGTCCAGCGAAAAAATGTTTCCCGGGATGCTTCAGAACAGTTTCATGCAACTGAAAAGGCATTTGGTGCAACAGAAAGCACATGAAGAGCAGCATTTCTCCACATCCTCAGCATACAGCAGTTACAACGTCCCCCCCAAACAAAACCTCAAACATTATTTCTGAAGGGATCTGGAACTAATAAAATTATTATTGTAATTCTTAAAAGTTCAGAAACATCAGAAAAAAACACTGTTTGTTGTTTAAGGTCAATGATTTGATTTATGTTTCAAGCCTTTGATAAATAATCTGAAAACATGTATAGGGGTAATTATAACGTGCCTTTGCTTCTTTTATGCCAAAACATGATTTGTTTGACATCTATATGATAAAAACAGCAGCTCTAGGTGTCCGTCTGTTTAAGCACAACTCATAAAAATGCTGTTAGACTCTAAACAAATATACATCCTGGGGTGTTTTTATGCAACACCTTGATAGGTGATGGTTTTCTATAGACATAGATAAGCAGGGAGACTGAAAACTTTAGTTAATCTGGTTCTAATAAGGTATAATTTGTACTTAAAATACATTTTTGACACATTCCATGTCTTTGTTAGGAGCAATTTTTAAAAAGCTCTCCTTTTCCAGTGTAATATGTCATGTGATTAAAAAAAGCCTTATAGTCACGGACAGAATGAGCATACGAAAAAGTGAAAAAGTTCTCCGCACGAAAGCAAACGAGCATGGCAGGCAATGATGACACAGGTTTCACTTGTTTTCTGTCGGCAGTGTGAGAACATTTGTGAGTTGTGGTAAGTGATAAGTGCGTTGTATGGAAGGCCCAATGGTCATACAATCACACACTTTGTTATACCTAATACTTATTAAAAAAAGCTTTGCAGATGTAAATGCGCCTTGCTTAACCAGATTTAACTGCTTTTTCTTCCTCCTTATTAGTAAAAGTTTTGATTTCCAATTATTTTGTGAGATTTTTTGTTTTTGTTTTAATGAAATATGTTTCTGTCGTTTTTTAATAGCATGTCACATTTAGCCCTGGGGTTATCCTTTGTATTCGTTTTTATATTTTACTTAAATTCAGAAAATCGTACTTAAACTGTCTTCATCTTTTTTGGTGGTCATTTTATTGAGAGTTTAACTACTGAATTACATGTTTAGCAAAATATCCAAGAGAAATTTGAGCCTTTCTAGGCTTCTGTGCTTATCTGCTATGGCATTCTGCTCAAACACTTTAAAAACAACACTGTGGGTTGTTTTTATCTACATCATTGCAGGCGTATGATGTACAAATACTGACGCAAGTTAAATCTTGTATTATTTTGGCCAATGTGAACTCTGGAAAAGAAAAAAATGTATGCAACTATGCAAGAGCAGTAAAAGGCGGCTGCAGAAATATGGCTTCCCATATCCTTTTTCCCTTCAGTACAATCTATTCCCACTTAAGGCCATCTCTGATGCAACACACAGATGTACAGAAAACCAGTTAAATAATCATAAAACAACAAACCGAAGAGGACGAGAAACTAAACAAAACTTCCAAGTTGTTCAACATGATCGTCCATATACAAAAATCTGTCGTCAGACACGATGTAAAAAGTCATCAGGAAGGCATCTAACTTTCTTTCTTTTTTTTTTTTTTTTAAGCGAAAAGAAATAAAAAAATAACCTGCTCCAATAGCAGTTGTAAACAGTGCATTCGTTCCCTTGATAACTCATAATAATAACTCAGCTCTCACTTGAACCAGGCTTTCCAAAATCCACCAAAAGGTTTCACCACTTCTCACCTGCTTGCCAACACGTCCCTAAAGGAAAAGCCAAACGTTCCCAGCAAAGTGCTCAATTAATGGCACGTCTTTATTTCAAACAAAAAAAACAAACCAAAAACTGAGAAACGTGTGCACTCAGGGTGGAAATCTGGCCAAACTAAGAGAGATAATCTAAAGGCCCGAAGAAGAGTTTAAATAATAAATGTCTCAATAAATTAAAAACAACGCCGGCAGTCCGAATAGGCTGATAAAAGGCTCAGCACAAGAAAAACACTAAGGAGAAATCTGTTGGTTTCATCGCTGCCGTCTCGGAGACATTCACTGAGAGAAGAGTCCAGGTGGACGGAGGGACGCCGTGACGTCACACCCTCAGCAGGTCCTCGTCACTGTCGTCCTCGTCCCGTTTACGGCTGCTGCTACTGGGGTTCCCCCCAACCGAGGGGGGTTTACTGCTCCTCCTCGCCCGGTCCGACTCTTCCAGCAGGCCCACCAGGTCTTCGTCGCTCTCCTCCTGAGTGAGGAAAGAGAAGAAAACACCTCTCGTGAGCGTCTGGAGGCTTGGAGACGCGTCTGGAGGAGCTGCAGGGTCTCCCACCTGCATGAAGGCGCTGCGCTGGCTCCTGGAGACTCCCGAGGGTTTGAGCACTCGGACCCCCGGGACGCTCAGCACCTCGTCCTCGCTGTCGTCGTCCTGCTCGTCCAGGGAGAACGTGCACAGGCCGTCCGTGTTCACGGTCTTCGTCCTGATGTGGCCGTTGCTTTGGTTACTCCTACCCATGTGTGAGGAGGAGGAGGAGGAGGAGAGGGGGGCTTCCAGCTCCTCCATCAGCCACTCCATCTCTTCTTCGCCCCCCTCGTCTGTGTTGACCTGCGGATTAAAAGGGAAGATTAGCAGCAGCTCTTTAAAGCGAACTGAACAATCTGAGGCGAAACAACAAACCTTTGAGTATTTATAGGAGACTTGACTTCCTCTCTTGCAGCAGCCGGCGACCTTCTGCATCACAAGCTCCCTGAAAGGAGACAGAACACGTTTGGCAAAATGTAAGTAAACCAAGTGTTTGTTGTTTCATCGTACCGTCGTTCTCTTTTGTGCAGCAGGAATCCCAGCAGACAGACGATCAGAACCACCAACAGGAGGGTCAGCATGATCCCCAACGCCTGGCTCCGGCGGGAAACCGAGGGAGAAACGACGTCGCCGTCTGACGTCTGCCGATCGACGGTTCTGCCGTAAAAAAATTGGACCTTCATTTTAACTCCCGTCGTAAAAGCTGCTTAGCAAACGAGGGCGCGAGAGAAGCCTACTCACGTCAGGCCACACACCGCCTCCGTGTGCCAGGTAAACATGTACTGGCATTCGTCCGTCTCCCTCATGAACTCTGGGATGCCGACGCCCGCCGTGGGACTGCAGTGGAACGAGATGGACGAATAGACGGTTTTGTTCTTGTCACGGCCGCACGGCGAGTCCGAGTGCACGATCACGTCCAGGTTTGATCCTGGAGACGGCAAGCAGGAGGTCAGCGTCTGGGAATGTTTACGCTCTCACTTGCTTACTAACATGCTTACGTTTTACAGTTACTCACACTTAGTTTAAAGGACAGCTAAGATCTGGTGTTTGCATACATTTAAGAAATAACTTAAATATGTCCCATCAAGTTTCAAATTCAAACAACCAAAACAAAACCAACAGCCTTTAAGTTTTTCGTTCCCTATTAGGAGCTGAAGCTGCTCAGCGGAGTTTTCTCCATCATCTGCAACTTTTTTCTAAAATCAGTTTTTTTTTCAAACCCATCGTAATATTTCCTGGGAACCTTTTCTTAAAACTCTCTAAAGATCTATAGCAGTGGTCCCCAAACTACGGCCTGCGGGCCAGATCTGGCCCGCCTCCACATTTGGTCCGGCGCCCTGAAGAGTACCAGACTAATTTCATATATGTGTATTTGTGTTTTATAATAAAGTTGGACTTTTGCAATAAAATATTCCTTATTTATGAATTAACTATTAGTTAATAACTATTTCATACAGGCATATCTATTCCACCCTTCTGGGGTGGAACAGAATTAGGCAAGATTAGGCAAGAGAAAAATTAATTCAGAATGCAGGGCATCTAACCTGCAGAGGACAAACGATTATTTTTTAGTTCAATGCAAAGAAGAGGCTGTCTGTCTCATCTGTCAAGAGGCGGTATTCAAATAATACAATCTGCGGAGACACTATGAATCCCGACATAAAGACGAGTACGATAGCTTGACAGGGCCAATGCGAGCAGACAAACTCTCAAAGCTAAAAAGTGGACTGTAAGCTCAGCAGAATACTTATATATATATAATTATTGAACCAGTCATCTGTTCGGGCCACCTTTTGGGTTGCTGAACTGATGGAGAGTTTGTAAAGAAATGCATGAAAGCTGTCGCGGAAATCGTTACAAACTGACCCCGGCCCCCCATCAGAGAAGGGAAAGTTATGTGGCCCTGACAGGAAAAAGTTTAGGGACCCCTGATCTATAGGAATTTGTAATAAGGTCGGATTCAGCGAAGGAAATATTCTGATTATTCTGGTTTTTCATAGTAATATAGTGTAAAGTAAATGTGAAGAAAAGGACATCACTGCTCACATAAAGTACCTGTAATGTAGTACTTGGCTCTGGCAGAGGAGCCAATCTTGCGTCTGTAGGTTGAGTTTAGCTTCACCTGGCAGATGTTTGCACCATGGCACTTCGGCAGCGAGGGGCTGGTGATGCCGGACAGCTGGATGTGGTAGATGTAATTGTCTCTATTGGTGCGAATATCGCCGAAAGCCTGGTGTGGGCTGACACACAAACATTTCGAGGTTGTAGATAAGCGTGTTGCAGCAGATTTATTATAAAACAATCAGTAGAGAGATGGCTTTAGAGGCGACCCTGCAGTTCTTGAATGAAGGCTGTTAATACAGGAAAAAAACGAACAAACACCAGAGTAATGCTAATCGCTAAATCATGTGAACCTTAAAATCCTGCATCCTGTTGCTTTTAAATGAGGTTTCTTACTTGTTACAATTTAGAAACAATGATTGTGTCAGGCAGTGTGACGTTCCAACAGCGTGAGGCTACAAATACAGTCCAGTGTTTAGTTTTTCTCATTAGTATTTAAACAAAAGTTCCATGACATCGTCTGGCTGCATTTGATTAAAAATAAAATATGCCATCATACTGATCATTCAGTTATAACCTAGACAAAGAGCTTTTAAATTTAGATGAAAATCTCAGATAAAACAAATTGTGTAAAATATTAAAACTGTTGCATGTTTCCATGTCAGCCCTTTTAATCTATTTTATGTTTGTAATTAGTTATTAATTATAAAGATATTGGATTCTTCATCTCTGAATGATTATCATAACGTTACTTATTAATCTAAGCAGCTGGAAGTGTAAGGACCTCCTTTCAGATAGCTGAGCAGCAGTGTGCAGCAGTACACTGGACGTGGCAGTTCTCTTGTTACATTATGCTAAACTAAAGGAACAGTATGATTGAAAGTTTTGCACTAGATAGTCTGTACAAGACAAGTCAAGGTGCTTCCCAAAAAGATTAAAAAACACATTGAAAAACAACAATTTCTAAGTGTAAAATGAAGAAAAAGACAAAATAACTAGAAATAATAAAGAACTCTATTGCTTTATATACCTTCCTATTACTTAAGTTAGGGTTACTTTCATAGGAACAACTTTAAAATCCTCTCGGCTCAGTTTTCAGCTTGGATTTCAGACCTTCTAGCTGCTAGTTCAATAAAACGTTCCACAGCACGGATCACCTGTTGTAGAGTTTCCCCAGATTCAGAGTGGTCCCGGTGTCGGGGACCTTTATCGTCCCGTTCACAAGGTGAACCTCCTGCTGCTTCACAGCACAGGCAAGCCGAGTCTCCCAGCCAATCACAAATTCGCAGGCCGCCATGTCAACCCTGTCATAAATAAAATAACATTATAATGAACGCTTTACAGACTTCATGTTTTCACCCAAACAAACTCATTTTAGAACAAACAACAAACAAACAAACAAGGTTTTATCTAATAATACTATGAGATTAAATAGTAATAAAAAAATAGCTTCAGTATTTATGTTTAACGCCTGACAGATGTTAAAATAAACATCAAGGAGCTGCTGCTGTTGTTGTTTACCTGAGGAGTGAAGGGCGACCCACAGTGGAGCCACAGCTCAGCTGGATGACCGTTTTGGCCTCTACACCATGACCACAGGCGTCGTCACCGGCTGAATAGCTGACGACGATCTTCCCATCTGAGGAGGGACGCACATCTTTAAGTGAGGAAATACAAAATATAACCCGTACAAATGCCGACAAAGGAGCGAGAGCGGAGGCCGACCTATGTAGCTCATTTTCTGGGTGTAAACCCGACCCAGGGTGATAGTCTCTCCGGCCGTGGAGCGACGGCACACTGCCGCCTCCTGTGGACAACCGTGGACCGTACCGTGGATGCCCTGACACAGGTTGAAGAAATACCTGATGGAGGAGATTCATATTAATTTGGACCTTTGAGGAGAACACTGTTAAAAATGCGAACTATAATCAGACTAAAAAGATTCAAGAAATTAAGTACTTAACAAAACTACAAAAGATTTAAAAAAAACACCCAGTTATTAAATAAAAACCTTCACATCCACTTTATTTACATTATATTTCCTGTGAAACACCCACATAAAGTAATGCTTAGTTACAGAATGACAGATAAATATATTTTTCTAACAGCCCTGAATTAAATTTTTCCCGACAAAGGCCTTCCAGGTTCTTTTGAGAACATCGATGAACAGAGCAGACAGCTAAGGGAGGAATCTGTGGAGAAGTCTGACGCCTAGAAAACAATATCCCAATCTCATATCACCCCGCACAACTGTAAACCCACCCAGATTTCCACCTAAACTAATAAGAAAGGAAGAGGAGAGAACACTCGGAGAACCATTATGACAGTGGAGGAGCAACACAGCTCAGGTAGGAAACACTGCTCACATAACTTCTATTGTTTTCATTCCAGAAATACTGCAATTGTTCACTAAAAGACACAGAAGGTCCTCCTGGGAGCCAGAAGCCACGTACATAAGACAAAAAAAGGAATTTTCCTTCCACCTAATTATAACTGACTTTTAACTAATCTATAAAGTAAATTCCCCACAGGATCATTTAGACTTTGTCATCGTATCTCGACTAAATTTACAAAAGTGGGAGTGAAGCAATCAACTTCCACAGCGGGGGTTCTGGAGAGGTCTGTTAATGACTTATTAGCTTAAACCAGACATGTTAAAGCAGACAATCATCTAATCCATGCACAAAAATACAATCCTGCTTTGAATATTTAAACACAAACAATAAAAAAGATGAACTTACGAATATCCTTTGCTGCTGAACTTCCACGGCTCGGTGAGGGAGGACAGAGCTCGCAGGTCGAACGTCTTGTGCCGACTCACCAGTTTGCACTCCATCTTTCTGGGAGGACAGACGACGTTGGTGCTCCACTGGAACGTGCTGGAGCAGCCGTCAGTCTCCGACTCCAGCCGCGGGCTGCCGTGGCCTGCTGAGTGGTCGCAGGTGAAGAGGATGGAGGACTGGCGCTTTGCAGAAGTGGGAACTGGGAGAGAAAGCAGGGCGGGTGTTGGCATGCGGGTGGCGCCATCGCTGGCGACTCCTGAAGGAAACTCGCTTTCGAATCTAAAACCGGTTCAGATTGTGCTTAAAACTGCAACCTTTCTCAGTTTAAACATTTATTATGGCGTCCATGTTCTACTGTCAGCAGAGTTCGGGCTCGTGAGATTCAACAATCTTTCGGTTTTCGCTTCATTCAACTATTCGTGGTTAAAGGATAAACGCTCACCTTCGTTGCAGAATCCCCACTTCTGGTCGCTGTCGTAGTTGGAGGTCGTGGCGCACCACTTCTTCCCATCCGTCCTGCCGTCTACGGTGCACGCCTCGTAAGACTTCTTCATAAAGGTGAACGGGAACACGCACATCTTATTGTCGGTGGTCACTTAAAAGAAAGACACAAACGCTTCTTTAACTGGTTTCATGTATGTTATATACAATGATATCGTCATACTATTTGCCAATAAAACGCATTTATGAACCGATTTAGGGTTCAGGTGTTTGGCTTAAATGCTGTATATGTACTCTTTACATATTTTAAGACTTTCATGTCCCTTTTATAAAGAAATCTTTAACAACAAGATGATTTTCAGTCATAAAGGACAAAAAAGAAAAGCTACTTCCTACTTGGTGGGCAAGGATCTCCTCCTCCATAGTGCATCAGCACCTCCTGCTCGCCATGTTTGAAATCCATCTTCATCGCTTTGCTGTTGCCATACGAGGAAGCGGGCCACTTCGAATCAGGACCTGGCACCAGGCAAACCGCGCTCTGCTTACAGTCTTTCTCCGCCACTGAGCCGCAGACGTTGATGTGATACATCCCGGCGCTTCCGTTCACCTGAAGAATCGAAAACGAGGACTTTTATTGAAAAAAGAAAACAAAAAATATTTGCAAACTGTGCTGTAGTTCAACGTTTAACTCGCTTTTTGTAAGTGGCTTTGGATAAAAACTTAATTTATAAATGTAAGTGGAATAAGGTAATCATTTCTGAGATGTTGGTGTTCACCTGGACTTCACCGGAGAGCGATTTGAGATCAAATGTGAAATCCAGCTGCGAGTCTTTGAGCTGGCAGCCGCTGGTTTGCGTCGCGTCAGGGCAGACGAGAGGAGTCTCCCACTCAAACAGGTAGACACAACTCTGCAGCATCAGCATCTGAGGAGAACCCTGGAAACAAATATGTAAGCAAGTGTTAGATTAAAACAAAACAAAAAAATTGGAATTATTTCAGATTAATCGGTGGGGACTGACCATCTCCAATCCTTTCCGGCAGGTGAAGATGATGGTTGAACTGTAGTTCTGCTGAGGGTCGGCGACACACGGGGTAGAGCTTTGGTAGGTGAGTAACACTTCACCTGGTAGACTGCTGATCTGTGGACCAGCGGTACTCCGGCCAATATCCTTTAAAAGACAGAATTAATTAAATAAAAAGACTAGAATATTTGCTAATTTAACCTCTAAATTTCAGAATCTTGACTGAAATCTGCAGCGGTCAAATTTCTTCTGCTGTTAAGTTTAATATAAACTGAAGTAATCAGTTTATATTAAACTCACCACAGCTTTTAGAGAAGCTGTGGTGAGCATTCAAGCCGCTCAAAAAACAACTCGTGGTGGTGCAGTAGGATCACCCTGGGGCTGAATAATGGATTAATAAAAAAACTTGATTTAAATATATATGAATGATATCTAGAATATATTTAACGGACATTTTCTGCAAATATGCAGCAAAATTTACACCAGATGTTTGTTGCTTAGAGGTCGAAACGTTTAACCTAGTCAGGATGTGAGCGTAAATTTAACCCTGGACGAATTGAACTGTGGGTTTCTTCCCATCTTGGGAAGCTAATTAATCCATTAGAGCTGTATAACAAATCGCGGTTAAAGAAAAATGTTAAACGGACAGATTTCTGACAGTTATTTTTAGATGATTATAAGATTAGTAAATGTAAATTAAAATAAACTACCTGTACAAATACATGTCGGTTATTTTAGCGATAAGAGGTAAATATGTAGCAAAACGCCTTCATGGTGCGGGTCTGCTTTATGAGCTCAATGATCCCTCATATTAAATAAAAAAAAACTATATAAAACACAGCGGCGCTCCACAGGGCTTTGCTTTGGGCACTCGGTTGCTTTTATATCTTGGGAAAATTAAGAAGATATTTCGTAGGTAAAGTTTAGCTTTGGTTTCTATAAAGCTCCTTAATTTTTTATTTTTTCAAATAATTATGTGAACATCTTCCATCGGCAGCTGCACAGTGTAATGTTAAAATATTTAAGTGAATGTGACTATTTAGAATATTTTTCTAAGAGTATAACATGTTTTTTTTTCGATTGATGGCTTTTTTTGCATTTGCAGCGATTTTCTTTTAATTGTGATGTTATACATGTATGTAGAAAATATGTCCTGGTTCTCTCACCACAGGAGGCCCGTTATCAGGGTCTAGGCAGACTGCAGCTCCAGCTGGACAGGTGATATTTGGGATGGGGTTCAACGGCTCACAGACGTTGAGGTAGAAGTCCGGTGAGTCACCGTTTTGCTCTACAGCATCATCTGAGAGGACAAAAATGGGAGAAGAGGACCTGGTTACAGAGGCGATGCCAAATTCCCCGAAACAATGGTTTTAATGCATCCGTTAAATGGTAACTGCGTTTGAGTTAAACGAGGGACACCTCAGCCTTCCCACCTGTGGCTCTGTAGTATCCAGTGCTATGAATGAGAGGAGTCAGGTCTATCAGAGTGGAGCCATTACGGATGGAACAGGTCACCTAAGAGATGAAATAAAGATTATAAAATAAAATAGGACACTTGTGAGCTTCTTTTTGCCCATTTCTGGCACGAGATATATACATATATATATATATACACACAAAATTTAAACCCTATTTGCACAAAATATCAACATCTATATAATTTATGAAAATTAGCATCAACTGAAAAAGTTAGTCTTAATATGTATATAGCATCCTACAATCATTTGAATTTGCACAAAATCTCCCAATAATGTAGGGACATTATAGATTTCCAGTATTTTGTGAACTGTTTGTGCTATTGACTGAAATTAATTTTTTTTTGTATTTTAAAACAGACTTGAACCAAAAAAACAACAACACTTACAGCTTGTTCGCAGACCAGCGGTGTGTGGACGGAGATGAAGTGTGTGCACGTTTCAGCATTTGTGGCGATGAGAACCGGCTCCACGGAGGCAGAGCTCATGTAAGAAGGCCTGTTTAATCACAGGAAACGTATATTAAAGATACATTTAATGATAGTTAGGTAGACAAGATGGCACTCTCGACAAGTTTCTGTTCCCTTTAACATCAAGAGGAATATGCATGCGATAAAAGAACAAAACAAAACTCAATAGCCCAAGAAAATGAAGCTTTAGTTTGGAATTATGTTTAGATCCTGCAGTAACAGGACCGATGCAGCAACCTTAATGTAATAATTAAAAAACAACTGTATTTAAACCCAAGGTGAAATAAATATTCACAACCACCAAGGATCTTTAAAAAGTTGTTGTGGACGGTGAGGCTGTGGTAGCAGTCAGTGTGTCAACTGTTCTAAATAGGCCTCTGATAAAAGACAATTGTTGTACGTCTGGCTGTGATTGATCCTTGCTCATTTTCATGGATCGAAGAAAAAGCTTCTCATTCTCCTTCTGGCCTCAATTCCTGCTCTACAACCATCTGGCATCATTTTCAACTCCTTGTACAGGTCATAGGTCAGGCATTATTAACAGAAGCCCAAATCTCTCAAAGTGACGAGCATACAAATGTAGAAAATAATGCCCCAACCCAGAAAAAATGTATGAACCAGAATCACCAGAAATCACATAAATAACATAATAGAGGTACTGCCACGCTCTGCCACCATTAGTAATGCAGTTCTACAGCTCTAGATTTGAATGCGAGTCAGTGAAACTAATGGAGCGATTAGTGCAATAAAGCATGAAATAATGGCTACTTATAGGTTTAAGTTGGAGTCAAGGCAAACATACACATCATTTTGCTTCACGTTACTGATTGGTATGGTTAGATGATGCTGGTCAAGTCCCTACATTGCCTTGTGTGAGAAATCGATATACCTGCAGATAAAGTGGATGATGGTCTTGTGTTTCAGGTTGGTGTTTGCAGCACAGGGACTTCCTCCGTCATAAGTCAGCTCCAACACGTGGTCCTTGTACGACAGCTTCTTGCTCACAGCGCCGCCGCTAATGGCGGCGTTTCCCTCTTTAATACATACAGCTGGAACAAACATGCGCATATATAATATTATAAACATATTCTGATATGAGCAGTGCGCTCTCTGATAAAGGGACTACCTTTTAACGAACAGTTTTGCTTCCCCTAACAGTTGTTTAAACACCTCAAAGCATTCCTGCAGTTATAATAAAGGACTTTAGCGTTTTACAGGATTGTGGGTAATCATTTCAGAAGGTTTCTAAAGCTCTTTGATGTATCTGAAAGTGGCGATGAGGCAGGTCCTCAGTGTGAATTGTTACCAAGTAAACACCTGAAGCGACAATCTTACTGTTTAGACTTTGACTGTACAGCAACAGTGACACCGGAGCAATCTGAGACTTGGTTGTTTAACTGTTAACTTTACTCGTTTCTTATAAGGTAAAGCTACTCTCCGTCTCTTGGGATGTTTAAATAGCAGGTGTCGCGAAGGTACTGAGCTGGTTTTCGTAGAAAGGAAGGGAGATTCTTACCCGTTCCTGAACCGCATCCGGAGTTGGTAACTTCCCCACAGATGTTCAAACGAAACATCTTCTGGTGGCTGTTGGGATCATAGGCGATGTAATCTTCAGCTTTCCTCAAAGGGTTCAGGTCGAATAAGTGACCTGGAACAGGCAAAAATAATCAATACAAGACAATCTTTAAGAATCAAACGCTAGACTAAATCATCAGAGCATTTTTTATTATTGTATAAGCGAAGTTATTTACATTTGATTGGAAAAGTGAACATATAAAGATGCCGGACGAGTTTATTTCTGTACATTTAATGAAAACATTTTTAGAAAATGTGAGGTTTCACTATGTAAACTCAAAGATACTTTAAGTACCCAGCTTTTCCTTCCACTAAACTTCCCTCTCAACTTGCTTGGACAGACCACTCTGAACACGTCAATGACCCTTTTTGCTCACAGTAGTTAATCCGGTTGTCAGACTGTTGCGTTCGTGTAATCTAACTTTCTGAGTTTTAATTCTATTCCACATAATTTCTAAATATAGAAAGAGAGATATAATATTCAGACCTGTAGCAGGATTGGTAACTCTGCACCCGTCGTGTTGAACCGTGTTTAGAGGACAGGCGGCAGCCGTTAACCACAGGAACGTGTACACACACTCCTCTATCTCAGAGATCAGAGTAGGTCTGGAACCCTGAGCACAACAATACAAACAAATTTATTAGGCTAAATTATAATCCTTTCTAAGGCTGTCAAATGAAATTGACCAATACATTTAATATTCTGTTGGCAGAATGCTGCAGGTAACGCCAAACTTTTTTAATCTGAATAATGTCGTGTTTGTTTAGAAGCAGCATGAATTCTCACCACTTTGTCTTTGTCACACTTGAGGCGGATGATGCTGCTGCGGTTGTGGCCGCGGTCCGGACAGGGATCGCCGCTTGTGTACTGCAGCTTCAGGACGTCTCCGTCCAGTTCAGGGCCGGACGTCAGCTGCCCCAGACTCAGATAATCGTCGCCGCTCTTTACGCAGGACGCCGAGCTGGAGGGACACTTCCAGGACCCTGTGGTGTCGCATGCGGACGGTCAGTGTTCATTTACTTTTTCTTTTGTTACTTTAGTAAAACCTGGATTGCTTTCATTACCAGACAGACCTCCCTGTTGCACCAGTGACCTGCAGACGTTGATATAAAACCTTTTCTCCGGGCTTTGAGACGAGATCTCCACTTCCCAGTTCTGAGACTCCAAAGCGAGAGGGGAGAGGTCGTAGGAGCGGCCATGGCCGTCGCTGTGGACAAAAGCAGAGAAATGACACGCAAATTAAGAATTATTTGTGTTTAAAACCTTTTTTAAACAGTAATTTTAAAGCAACACCAAAGGTTTTGGTCGAGTTTGGCGCCCAATGTGGACAAAAGTAGTAGAAAGAAAACTGCATTTCCCATGAGCACTAGCCCGCAGTGTGATAAAAGTTGGATTGAAGTACATTTCTGTTTCCAGTGTCTGTGTGAAGGATGAATAGCGATGAGGTGATGAATCTAATTGTGGGTAAACGTCACATGACGATGTCGAAGACTAGAAACGGGGGAAGTGACGTATGCCGTAAACCAGTCAGCACATTAGTTGATTTGTGTGGCAGGGTTCCTGCCACCCTCCTCAAGGTTTCTTAGTGCCGGACAAAATTATAAAGACCCCTCGGGCCCTGACAGAGGTGCCATTCAACGAGCTGCAAGTCAACGTATGATCACAAAACGTATAAAGTTTTCATCCGTTTTTCATAACCGGTGAAAAGTTATTTAGTGTTGCTTAAACGTTGTTGTTTGGACCATTTTCAGGTCCAGAATTTAAAGCAAGTAAACTACCAGTTTCAGTTTTAAATCCTAAACTATTTGTTGATATTATAAATGAAAGATTCAAAATATGCCTCTTTTTTCATGGGGGCTACGTTCCAAAAATAACCAGCAATGGGTGAAATTCATTATGTAGTAAACCTTATATATAGATTTTTTTTACAATTATACAATAACATTAAGAATATCAATATGCAAACGTTTTAACCACTAAAAGCAGAAAGAAGTACGATTTTTTAACTCATTTAATGAACGACTAACTTTTCAGGATTTTAATCGGTTAATTTATTGTTGGACATCCAATGGAAAATTAGGCGTTGGTTGATTGGTGTGTTGCTACTCGTAATGTAAAGATTTATGACTCATTCTTTTAAACAGAGTTCTGTACGTACAGATTTCTGAAAAACAAACGTCAATACTACCGTTGACAATAAACTGATGTAATCAACAACGTTAGAAAGAGGTGAGGAAACACTGTAATAATGCATGTTTACTTGTAGGAGCAGCTGGTGGTTTTGACTGGGATGCAAGCCAGCGCAGTGGGCCAGTTGAACAGGTAGGTGCAGTCCGGAGTTTCCTTAACAAACTCTGGTACTCCCTGGAAAAGTGAAAGCCATCAGTTTAGTATCACAAGCCTCACATGTTCATTTTGTATTTCAAACATAAATACAACAGAAAAGAATATATATACCCTACTCACAAAAAGTTAGGGATATTTGGCTGTCGGGTTGAATTTCAGGATGAGCCCAAAATGCATTCAAGCCTTAACAGGTGAACTTAATGTGACCTTGTCTAATCTTTTGAATGCACCTGTCCAACTGTTAAATGTTTCAGTACTTTTTGCACATGTTGCTGTTCTCTAACGAGGAGCTTAAGGGCTAAAGTCACAACAGCTGTTTGATCCTCGAAACAACCAATAAATGTCCTGGTTCAGTTACAGCTGGTGTTTAACAGTCGTCCTCATCAGGCTGTTCACATTGTGACACCATGAGACCAAGATGACACCTAACAATGGATCGACAGTACCTGGCCATTGCAATGCTTCAAACAGGACGTTCTCACACGGACGTGGCCACTGAGCTCAGAGTGTCATCAGCAGGTTGCAACAGAGATACAGAGAGACTGGAAGAAATACAGAAAGGCGTAGAAGTGGACGTCCTTTGGCCACATCCCATGCTGATGACTGCTACATTGTGAAAAATGCCCTGAGAAACCGGATGATGAATGCCACTCAACTCCAGGCATGTTTAAAGGAGGTGAGAGGTACCCAAGTGTCACGTTAGATTATTCGAGATCGTTTACATCAGTGTGGTCTGCGTGCTAGACGAGCTGCAAGGGTACCTGACCACACCAGCAGGCACAGCCGTCATCGTCTTGCACGGGCCAGGGAGCATTTACGCTGGATGAGGGACCAGTGGGCCTCAGTGCTGTTCTCTGATGAAAGTCGATTCACGTTGAGCAGAAATGATGGCCACCAACGATGTTGGAGACATCAGGAAAGCGCTATGCATCAGCCACTTTTGCTGGTTGCGGTGTCAGTGTGGGCAGGTGTGTCCAGTCTGTGTAGAACTGCCCTACACTTTGTGAATGGTACAGTGACAAGCCCATACTACCTGAATAACATCATTAATCCAGTGATGGTGCCCCTACATGAACAACACAGGCCTAATTTCATCTTCATGGACAACAATGCTCCAGCTCATCGGGGTAGCATCATCAGGGAATGGCTGTTGGAGACTGGTGTACCTCAAATGGAGTGGCCTGCACTTTCTCCAGACCTGAATCCCATTGAAAACCTGTGGGATCAACTGAGTCGCCGTGTAGAGGCTCGAAACTCTGCACCCCAAAACCTCAATGACCTGAGGCTGCCCTTCAAGAAGAGTGGGATGTCCTGCCTCAGCAGACAATAAGTGGACTTGTGAACAGCAGAGACGTTGTTGTCAAGCTGTAATTGATGCTCAAGGGCACATGACCAGTTATTGAGACGTTGACATTTTTTGTTGTGGTGTACAAACCATTGTTGTTAACTTTTTGTTTCAACAAATTCTTTGAGATGAGGAAATCTCCAGTGCATCCTTCTACTTAAATGTCCTACTTTCGTGATATGATATCACTGTAGCGGGAACTTTTTACATTTTCCACTAATTTCACCCGAAAGCCAAATA
Organism: Orestias chungarensis; assembly: GCA_032876305.1. Taxonomy (NCBI): domain Eukaryota; kingdom Metazoa; phylum Chordata; class Actinopteri; order Cyprinodontiformes; family Cyprinodontidae; genus Orestias; species Orestias chungarensis. The sequence continues at coordinate 761,036 of JAVLVB010000407.1, read as the reverse complement.
TCCCTAACTGTTTGTGAGTAGTGTATATATTAGGCATCATCTACTGAAGGTACATCACTGCGCCCCGATGCTGGTGATTCTTACAGGATACTTATCACGGTGGCAGGAGAAACTGATGACTGTGGATCTATTGTAGATTTTGTGGCAGGTTTCTCCATTTGTGTAGTTAAGGATGATCTGATCCCCGACAAAACTCAGCACCTGGTTCGACAGTCCTGCATGCAGACACGATAAAGCAAAACACAAAAGTTTAGAGAAAAAGCTGACAAGAGGAAAACAACCGCCAAACGTTTGCACGTTCTTACCGGCGATCTTGTGGGTGTTTCCAACCACCTGGCAGGACGACACGGTGTCTGCGTCCTTGTGGGTGCAGATGTTTTTCTGCAGCGCGCTGCAAACCGACAGGTGGTAGACGTACTTGTTGCTGTTGACGGCAAAATCTCTGTCCTTCAGAGAGCTGAGGTCAAACTCATAGCTGGTCTTGGGGTCACGAACTCGACAGTTATCCCCTGCAAAACAAAAAACAAAATAAAAAAGTCGAAAGAATGTTATTAATGCTTAGGGTTTTGTGATGTTTTCGTCTTAAAAACCTATGAACGTCGTCACGTAAACATTCTTTTACCTTTATTCTTCCTGACAGGACACGCCTCCGATGTCCTCCAGAGGAAGACGTATTCACAACCATCTTGACGGTCAAACATGGGGGAACCCTGCAAGTAAACAGTCAAGCACGAAGATATCTACCGATCAGTTTGAGTTACCTTGGCAGTAGTGGGAGAGCAGTTACTGCAAAGATATACAGCAGTCGAAATGTGACCCCAAATTATCTGCAGATTTTTGTTTGAAGAATATTTAAAAAATACAGCACGCCTAAAATAATACAGAAAATAAAGTTATAGAGGCAGAAGCATCCTAGAGGCAATGCTACTTTCATTATCCTTGACGCCGATTTGCAGTTATCTCCGAGATTGTAGATATAATCTTTGGCTGTAGTATTACTGGATATGAAGGGATGTTTGTTATTTTTAAACTTGGGCTGCTCAATATATAAAAAGAAACATATCTTTGCGTTCTAATCTGCGTTTCCTACACTGTGTGACCTTTTGCATTATGTTTGGTGGCTTGAAAGTTTGTCCTTTTGACTGAATATATGAAACACACAACTTCAGAATCAAGAAGCCAACAATTATAGCTCCCGAAATAGAAGTTTGCAATATGTACTTTGCGCACACCGATATTGCATTGACAATATAATTGTGATAAATAGTGCAGCACTAGTTTTAACTATTAAAAAAAGCCGATAAAGACGTTTTCAGAGAGAGAATTAACGGGGCTTTGCTGTGTTTCCACCGTCATTGGAGTCAATAAGACTCACCGGGTTGTCGTCACACTGAAGTAGGATGCGCGTGGAGTAAGTGGACGAATCGCCACACCTGTCTCCGTTCTGGTACACAACGCTGATGGAGCCGTCCTCGGCCACCTGCGGGCTGGACTGCATGTAGCCCAGGTTTAAGCCTTTACCGCCAATCACGCCACAGGCTCCAAGAGGACCCACTGAGGAGGAGATTCACAAGAAATTGTGGGAATAATCAAATCTTCTCCTATTTTGAATGTAAATGTTTTATGCAACTAAGAGTTCCTAACCTGGACATTTGTCCCGAGTTGGGAGAGGCTTGCAGACGTTTATGTAGAATCTGCGTGATGTCCCAGCATCCATATCAATAGGCATCCAAGGATTGTCGTCCTCATCTCTGGCCAGGCGACTCAGATCGTACTCATTTCCATGTGAATCTAAAACAATATATTTTGTCATCACATGGTTGGCAAACAGAACTTAACCTGAACACAAGTAAAAAGATATTTCTACCAGCGATCGTGCAGTCGACCGCAGCGGGGATGCAGGCCAGCGCCGTGGTGAACTCGAACAGGGCGTCGTGGACCACATGCGTGGATAAGGTACTCATGTCTTCCCGCACCAGCTTTAACGAGCCCGGGTGAGAGTTTGGGTCGCAGACAAAGTTAACGGTGAAGGTGTCCGTGGTCGCTGGAGGAAAGAGAGAACATCAAAGGAAAGAAGACGAAGAAGAAGAAGAAGAAACAAAAAGCAATAAACAAACCCACAAACAGGAAGTTTTTACTTTCGTCCTTCTATGTTTATTATGCTTTGGTTTTTATCACAACACATGATTAGTGTGAAATGTTTTCTATTCGGTTTCACCTCTTCAACAGCAAATAGCAAATTCTGACTTGCCATTTCCTAAAAACGATACTATATACAATTAAATCTCACTCTACAGGGTTAGGCTATTTAAGTTATTTTTATAGTTCTGCTGCTATAGGCTTAGACTGCTGGAGGACAATCTGGCCACTTCTCTCTCTGCTACTTTCTTCCTTTGTCCAATCTACTTAGTTACCGTTATTTCAACCTTGTTAACCTTTTGTTTTCTCTTAGTGTTCTTTTCTCCATAGTAGCCACACCTGGGCTGGCGTTCTGTTAGCTGAGACACCTTCTTGTATGAGAACATGGGCTGAGATGCTGCCAGTGACGCTCAACAACTGCTACTATAAACTCTTTTATTTCAGTTTTCTGTCTCTTCAGACAGTTTTCTGTCCTCCAGTTGGTCGTGGCAGACGGCTGCTTGTACTGAGCTTGGTTCTGCTGGAGGTTCCTTCCTGTTAAAGGGGAGTTTTTCCTCTCCACCGTCGCTACATGCATGCTCAGTATGAGGGATTGTTGTAAAGTCAACAACAACACAAGTTTCGGTTTGCTGATTCCAGAGGAGTGAATGCTGCAAGTCAATGACTCAATGCAATCTGCTGGGTTTCCTTAGATTGGAAACTTTTTTAAACAGATTTGTTTGTTTATATGGTTTTAGTTGATTTTCTTGTAAAGCGCCTTGAGACGACATCTGTTGTAAATTGGCGCTATATGAATAAACTGAATAAAAATGCTTAAACGTTGTAAATTGCATCAGATGGACAGCATCTGAAAGGGTGGGAGGTTCTTAAAGCAACAAAGCATAATTGTAAGGCTTCAGAAACGGGTGTGATATAAATAAAATCGTTTCAAGCTGTTTTTGACTGTCACAAAAGGTAACAGTGCTAAAAAAAAAAAAAAGTGGTGCTATGTGCCTGAAAAAATCCTAATTCACTCCAGTTTAAGTTTTTGATTTGTTTGGGATTGATTATTTTACAAACTGCTGAATTACTTATTTGTGAATTGAAACTACAATCCATTTTTTTATTTATTGTTAATCTTAATTCATACATATTTAAAAATAATAAATAAATGTTCTTTCAGTACCTGTTGCGACATCCAGGTTTCCCTTATATGTCAGCTGCAGAGAACCATCGGTGGAGTACTCCAGCGTCTTTTTCACCCCCACCGGACTTACCGGCTGGCCGTTCTCCAGCTTGCAGCCGCCTATCCCCTTTCCGCATCCAGGGGTATCTGCGCAGATGTTCAGCTGCAGGCAGGAGGAATTACCTCTTTTTTGTTTGTTTGTTTTTTAACATGTTTTGAGTATATTTTATTTTCTTTGGCCACGATAACAGAACTACAACTCATTCTATAAATATATACGAGTGATACAGAGTAGTTCAGTTTGTTGGAAAACACCTAAGAGGTAATTAAGTACCAACTCTTTATTTGCAGGGTTCCCCAAAAGTGACCAAGTGAACAGCTGTAGGTCGGTGGAAGTGTCTGCACTTCAAATCATGCATTAGATTATCCCAAGAATGGCAGAAGGTTTATCGTTTTACCAGAAAGTCGTTGCCGTTCCCAGTCGTCCGGTATCCTTCCGTGGAGGCCAAAAGCTGAAGGTTGAACTTGAAACCAGTGACAGGGTCCACAATGGCGCAGGTCTGAAGCATTGGGAAAAACCCCGGTAATCATCATGGTTTAGCATTTTAATGTCAGGAGGAAAGCGCTGATCGTTTTTTTCTTTGTGAACTCACGTCGTTCTTGACGGTTTGAATGGCACAGGCGGCCTTGGTCTCCCACATGAAGACGGCGGTGCAGTTCTGGTTTAATATGAACCGCGGCCCCATGGCCTTTAGAGCAAGCAGCAGAAACATAATCACATCACAACATCCACATGTTTCTTTCTTTCTTTCTTTTTGACGGCATTTACTTACAGAGGCTCCTCTGGAGCAGACCAGGTGAATGAGTGTCGTATAAGACAGTTTCTTGCCCTCTGACATGCAGACAGAACCATCTGTGAACTCCAGAAGCAGCCGGTCTCGACCCTCGATGATCGGCCCTCGCTTCGACTTCCCCATGTTACTGACAGACACCACTTCCTTTGGAGAACCCTGAAGGCAACAGATGAGACGTAAGACGCCTTACACTTTCTACAGATTAATAAAACGCTTGAACACGAGCTGAGGGTGGAAATAATCACAGCTTTGTTCAGAATGTGAAAATTAAACAGCACATTTATCTATTTTATCTCTAGGAATATTTGTAGATCCAGTCATGTACGTTAAGTAATTACTTTTATTTTAAACACAATCTGACTCATCTTATGCAACTAATCTGAAACAAAACCCGACTTAGTTTAACAACTGTTGCATTCATCTTGTTCCATAAGTTTAAAACGTTTGACACTTAAATGAAGAGGTATTTTGGAGTCTGGTTGGAGTTTATCTGCTTCTTTACCCACGTGACTCGTATCAGACTTTTTCATGGAAGACTCGGAGACCCAAATCTACATTGTGCTACTTCCATATGTGGTACTACTTCTAAGAAATACTCCAATCATTTAATCCCACCCGAAAGTCATTGATGTGACAATCATGATTCTGCACCAGAAGAAGCCAGATGTGGTCAATCCAGAAGAAAACTAAGGCTTAAACAAGCAGTGCAGAGCTTTGCCTTCCCTTTCCTCAGCTTCCTTCATCTTGTGACTATACATTTGGCTCCAACTGCTCACCAACCACGATCCACAAATGGTGGCATCCACCACAACCTCCTCCACCTCGACAAAAACCTTGGTTCCCGCAAAGTAAAGCAACCAGAGGAAAAAAAGCTGCCACCATTTCGCTGCTCATGTGGAGTTTTTCCTGAGATTTTTATTTCCTAAGTTAAATGTTACCATTTATGGCCCATATGCTCATGTTTGCTATCATCAGATCATGACCACATTCACTCTAAGGCTAATATTTAAAAGTTGCTTAGGTTATCCTGAGGTTTCTCTGGTTATTCCAACAGAGGCTCAGGACGCTAGTGGATATAATACCTCTTTTTTCTTACTCAAAAATGTTGTTCTCTCTCCGTTTATGGCCCTCATGGAAGCTACTTTTGGTTTCCCCATTGTGTTCAGCTATGATACCTTCCTGGAGAGGTGAATCGGCCAAGCTACCGATGCCAACAACTTGATGTCTTTCAATATTTAACCCTTTCTTTTTCTCCTAGAAATAGAAATATCCTTTATGGTCCCATAGCGTGGACATTGTTTTGCAACAGCAGCAAACTGACCTGCAAGTAAAGGAAGTAGCTTTGTGGAAAGATAATTTAAAATATCTAAGTATTGTACAGTAAGGGAAACAAGTTTAACATAAATGCAGCTGAGATCTTTGTTACAAATCAATAAAATGTCCTAGAAAAAGCTCTCGGTGTTTTATATCTTCTTAGTTTTCCTCGGTTTGCCTTTCTGATGTCACCACATGGATGCTCAGCATAAGAGACTGCTGAAAAGTCAGTTTCAAAGTGCAAGCGATTGTCCACTGTGCAGGAGTGAATGTCAACTTTGTTAAAAAAAAGAAAACTGAAGCTCAGTAAAACCACACCAAAAGTTTTACTTTTTATTTTAGAAAAAGGTGAAAAAAAGAGATGAATTCAGACCTTTTCGGTTATGTACTTCATCTCACAGACCGATGCGCTGCGGTCACATCCTGGCACCGGGATGATCGGACGACAGACGTTGATGTGATATTTCTTCAGATTCAAGGTGTCGGTCAAATCCATCGCCTGCCAGTTTCTGGACGAGGTGGAGCGCGACAAACTGGAGGCAAATTAAGAATGAGATGTTGAGGAGAGCAAGTAAAATTCCTAGTGTACATTTTTTTGGAAAGGAAAAAAAAAACAATACCTGGAAAGATCATATTGCTCAAAAGTGACGGGATCTGTCACCAAACACTCATGAGGGCTTTGAGGACATGCGTAGGATGTATACCAGCGGAAGTTATACGTATAGTTATCTTCAGCCTGGATTTATAAAAAAAGGTTAATCACCAACATGCAGAGAAAACTGAAATATCAGAAAGAAAAAGAGGAATTTCACTTGGAATTCCGGGTTTCCTGCTCCGGCTTCTGAGTCGCAAAGGAAGGAGATGAGGGTCGATCTGAGGGTGTGTTTCGCATCGTTGTACTGGGAGCCGTTACTGTAGGTCAGCTGTATCAGGCCGTCGTAGTAGGACAGATTGGAGTTCGCCTTCCCGAGACTCCAAGAGCTAAGAGCGGGAACAGATTTGATTTTTTCCACCCCCCAGACTCTTGGAGGTTTTACATCAGTGCAGAACTTAGTGCCTCACCTCTTTTCCACCTGGCATGCCCCGGCCTTCTCAGGACACGTGGCGGCTTTGACCGACCCGCACACGTTGATGTAGTAGTCGTAGCCACCGCTGGTCACTTTGTAGGAGCCGCCATCCGGCTTGGTGAGATTAGACAAGTCGAAGGAGAAATCTGTGCACAGGTTAGAGGGAGGAGTTTTTAAAACGTAGGTTTAAAAAAAAGGGGGGGGGGAAGGGAATCTGAAAGGAACCCTGACCAGCTCAGGTTTGGAAGGGAAACAGAGAAGCGGAAATCGCCTGGACTTTACCAGATTCCACGTCAGATTCAGAAACACTTTAATGCAGGAAGAGGTTTAGGCTATATTGGTAAACATGTAATATCAAGCTCTTGTTGGGAAATCTAAATCTGCCCTTTTGTCAGTCACCAAACGGATGGGGGGGTTCTGACCTTTAAGGAAGGATGTTGCTGCAATTACCTCACACACTCTCAGATTCTCTGTCAGTTTAATTCCCATAGAAGGTAAGTAAATGTGATGCCTACCTTTGAGAGAGGCGTATGCTAGACTATTTAAGCATTAACTATCAGACACTTTTGTTGGGGACGTACCTGCCTGGGGGTCCGTCACCTTGCAGTTGTCTCCCTGCGTCTTTGAGAGGACACAGGCGGCGGCGGTGTACCACTCCAGCTCATAAACGCATTTATCAGAGGAAACGCTGCGAAGCCTGGGAGGGTTCGCCAGATGTCCTGAATAAATATACAAATGGAAAAAAATCTATAATAAAATGCAGACGATGGGTTAGCAAAACTTTCCATTTAATTTTTACCTGGTTTGCATTTGAGGGTCAGTATGGTTTGGGTTCCTTTCTTCCCGTTCCCACAGGGCATCCCGTCGGTATACATCAGCCTGAGGTCATTCCCAGTTTTAGTCATCTGGGGTGGAGAGAGGAACCTGCCAAGGTTGACGGTCCTATTGTTCTTATCTAAATGAGGGAGCATCCAAGAAATCAGTCAATAAATTGCGCTTACAGAGTCCGGAAATATTTAAGATATATTAATAAAGTCCTGACTGTGGACGTCTTACCCACGGCACAGAAGGCAGCGTCCTCCGGACAGGTAGCAGCTCCTCCTCTCTTCAGCACTTTATGGCAGACGTTCAGGTAGTAGCGCATGTCTGATTTTGAAGCTTGATCATCCAATGCCTCCCAGTTCTCACTGCCGTTTGACTCTGAAGCAGAGCAGAGGAATGTTTGTTTTTTCCCGAGTCAGGTTTACTGATTTTTTTTTTTACATCTCATCATTTTCACCATATTATCGGTTCGTTAAATCAGGTACATCTGAACAACCTCTCAGATGCCAGCTGTGTCTAAAGACGGGTCTTCATGTTGCAGATGTCAAAATAACCTAACCAAATGATCCGAGAGCTTAAAGACATGAGGAGGTAATTTAGCATTTGAATAAAAAATGGATTTAGCTTTTGTACATCATAAGCGGCAAGAATCTTATCCAAATGCTCTGCGACCCTTTAATGATGCAGCTGGAGTGATTTAAAGTTACAGTAAAGAAGTTTCAGTTTTGGAGGATTTTGGAGCCACAGTGGACAAAAGAGGAAGTGTTTTCCCTGAAGGAACACTAGATTTCCCATGAGGAGCAGCGCATGGCATTATTAACATCCCGATTTATTGGTCGCCTGCAGTTGGATTGAAGTACATTTCGGTTTCAAGTGTCTGTGTGAAGGATGAATAGCGATGAGGTGATGAATCTAATTGTGGCGAAACAATGTCACATGATGATGTTGAAGATAAGAAACGGGGGAGTGAGGTATGCCGTAAAGCAGTCAGCACATTTGTAGTTGGGTTTTTGTGGCAGGGTTCCTGCCACCCTTAACGTTTCTGAGTGAATTGATACGGACCCCTAAGGCCATGACAGAGGCGTCATTCAATGAGCTGTAGGTCAACGTATAATCACAAAAGATATGAAAATGTTTTATGTAGGTTGAAAGGTTACTCCGTGTTGCTTTAAATCAGTAGCAAAAGCAAATGGGGTTGATTAGCGATGTTTGCCAACAACTGATGGTTCGATCCAGGAAATATTAACTTGGAATACCGTGTCTTTAGTTAAGATGTCAGTGTATAATGTGCAACCGTATTTAGTCAGAGGCCATATAGATTTGTTGCTAGACTGACTGCTACAGGCGATACTTCCTGCCCACAGCATCACCATAAACTAAAACTCTTGGAAAAAACACGAGTGATATGAGTTACGACAATATTCAGTTTCTCTTTGTGAAAAAATGTAATCAATTGAATGGAACTGAGTCACAACATCTTTTAACATCTTTGAACTTGAGGAAACGTTCACTGATGTAAAAATAATGTTTTTAATCTTAAAAGTCCTTTAATATTTTTTTAATAGACAGTTTTGGTTCTTCAGGAATTTGACAAGGCTGACAGCTTAACTGCACAAAAATAATCGCTGGTCGGGCTGATTGGAAAGCGGAAGCGGATCTATTAAATAAGATGTAAAAAGATACTCACCGGGATATTTCGTAAGGCTTGAGAGGTCGTAGTGTTTGCTGCCATCTCTGACACGACACAGCAGATCCTCCTCCTCCTTGACGCACGCAAACGGTGTCACCCAGTTGAAGTAATACGTACAGTCCGTCTCGCCGGCAAAGACTGGATTTCCTCTGTCTTTTTTCGCTGCAGAACACAGGAAAAAAAAAAACACTTTTACACACCATCGGATTTTCTCATGTAGACTATTTACTTCTAAGGGGTTAAAAAACATCACAAGGACCACAGATGATGCTGTTAAGATCAGTAATAAAGCTGTAAAATCACATATTGCTCCAACCATGTAATTATATAAAAGGAATTGAGCTGAAACAACTAATCGATTTAATCTTCTCGCATAGGTCTTATATTTTATTATATTATTAAAAATTGCTATCAGGGTGTAAACTGGACCGGGGGATTGGAATTTCGTCCCACTTCATGTACCACATGTGATGGGATGACAAATAAAAATTCCTTGATTTCCTTTCCTTAAAATAGTTGACAACTAATTTAGTCTTCGATTCGTTGCTTTATAATCACGTTTTAACGTAAGTGGCCTATTTGTAACCCAATCTGTTATATCTGCGGTCGATATGCGGCAGTAATGAGCTTCTTAACGCTGCGATCTACTGGAGCAGTGGAAGAAGTAATCAGCCAATCGTTAGTCTTGTTTTGCTAGTGCATAGCTCAAGCGAAAGCACTAGTGGCACAAACACGTTTGCCCTGAGCAAAATGGGGGACGAAAAATGTAGGAAAGACTTCTCCAAGTGAACATCTGAGACGAAAAAACTGTCCGAGTTGAAGCAGGAGAAGAAGAGCCAGCGTGGTAAAATAATTGATAGATAATAGGAAAATAAATGGGCTTAATGTTCTTGAATTCAGGTAATACGAATTTGGTGTTGCAGGTGTTTACACGTTGGCAGCTACGTTGGTTTTCGTGTGTACTTATTTTGTTATTTTGTGTTTCTTCTGCAGAAAAAAACAAGCAAAAAAACAAACAAATAAATGTGGATCAAGACGCTCACCCCCAGCAACGTCTACCACTTACTAACTCTGTTCTAAACAGGCTGGTAGAGACACAAGTTCATATTATTAGTAATAATAATGTCCAACTAAGTCAGCCTCCTGCTGAACATTCAAAATAAAAATTAAATGTGAATTTAAATGTAGAGCATAATAAGGGCTGAGATTTTTGTTAATATGCTGTCTTCATCCCAATAAACTGTATGAAATTCTACCTCATTTTTGTATTTTTTGCCTAAAATGAACGAATATTTTACACTGTTGAGCTCATTTGTGGCTTTTTAACAACGTTAAATAAATTACAGTGAACGGCATAATTCTCTTGTCTTTTCCTTTTCCGAATGAAAATGTGTTTTTAACGGCTTATATGGGAAAGTAAAGGCTAAATTAAATTAAGAACAAAAACAGTTTAATTGATTAATCGCACAAATAGTCCAGAGATAAATTTATTATGAAAATAATTGTTAGTTGCAGCCATAAACAGGGATGTGTATAACCGTCTGGCTTACATGCGGTCTCGTTGCACTGGAAGTTGATGATGGTCATTCTCTGGAATCCAGAAGAGCAAGTTTCACCATTTGGATAAATAAGACTGAGATCTCCATCAGAATACCTGCAGGTCCGCAAATGACAGGCGAGGACGGACATGAAAAAGAAATGTAGATCGATGTTAGCTTAGCATAAAACTAAAAGATTCAACAGACTCAAAAAAAACAAGAAATTTTTTTTATATATATATATATATATATATATATATATATATATATATATATATATATATATATATATATATATATATATATATATATATATATATATATATATATATATATATATATATATATATATA
>JAVLVB010000407.1:698911-742012 GCA_032876305.1 Orestias chungarensis | reverse complement strand
CACAGAAACAAAGAGAAAGTGTCATCAGTTACCTTCTGACGCTCTCTCTGGAACCTAAACATCAGGTCAGAAATCTTGGGGTAATACTGGATTCTGACCTGAACTTCAACAGCCACATTAAATCAGTAACATCAGCAGCCTTTTACCATCTTAAAAACATTGCCAGAATCAGAGGAATAGTCTCTAAACCAGACCTAGACAGACTTATCCATGCTTTTATCTCTAGCAGGTTAGACTACTGTAACGGTCTGCTTACTGGGCTTTCTAAACGGGCCTTAAGAAAGCTTCAGATCATCCAGAACGCTAATGCTCGAGTTCTGACCAAAACACAAAAAATATGCTTCCTGTCACTCAAAGAATAGACTTTAAAACAGCCTTGCTTGTGTACAAATCTCTTCATGGTTTTGCCCTAAAGTACATATCTGACATGTTAGAGCCATATGAACCAGCCAGGACTCTGAGAACCTCAGGTAGTGGCCTCCTGCTTAATGCGTACTAAATGTTCAATGCCATAATTTTCAAAAGACTATTTCCATGACAAACTGTTTGTGTTTGTAAAAAGTCTAAATCTATTTCTGTTCACAAGGTAAATAAATAGGTTCAGTACATTTTGTTAGAAATGATTTAGTTCCAGTTTTATTTGGTTAAAGTTAACATAATCTGCTTAAAGGTCAGCAATTCTCAGCAATTGATCTATTATTTTTCTTTGATCTTTGCGGCAAGAAATTATAGATTTATTTAAATTTAAGTCAGAAATATTTTGGTTTTTCAAGTTTCATCTGAAAGCTGCCAGAACAGAACAGCTGTTTGCTAACGTAAGGGAACAGATGAGGGTAATGCACAACACCTAACGATCATTTTTTTACATCCTGATTAAACTGCGAGTCTTACCATGGTTTTCCCACACTGGAAGCTGATGCTGGTCTGAATCTGGTTGCTGCCTTCAGGGCACGTCTCCTTGGCAGAGAAATCGAGAACTGTGCCCGATAGCCTCCGCTGGGAAAGGTTACCTGCCCAGAAAAGAAAAGAAAAGCAAACACTGCTAAAGAAGTTTAATCTACTAAAAGCCAAATAAAGTGAAATGGATAACATCCAGCAGAGATACAAGCCCAGGATTATTTTCACGATTTGTTTTATGTCCAAAAAGACACAAACAGAATAATGTACAATCCAGAGTCAACTTTATTTTGACTGCAGGGTCAAAGCAGTCTCCATTTTTTATGTCTGTACTTAAAATCTGTGGGAAACGTTGAGGGTCGGCTGTGTTTGGGTCAAAAGAAAAGCAGGTCAGTGATTAATTATCTGTAAATGTTTGACCTTGACGAGCTGCAAAAAAAAAAAAAAAACTCAACGTAATAAATGAGTAAGCAGCATTTTTCCTGCTTATGATTTAGTTTGTTTCTGTGATTTTACGCGTTTATTATGTTCGAGTGAACTCTTGCAATCACAGAACAGCAATAAAGGGAACGCAATCAAGCAACTAGGTGGATGGCTAAACCTACAAACTACTGCAGATAAGAAAGCCGATCGTGCCTGCTGCACTGGCATCTTGTGATTTGTAGAGGATGTGCACGATTTATCGACGTTAACGTCAGCATGAGCTGACACTTGCTTAGTAACATATCAGATCTGTTAAACCAGTAACAGCCATGTTGCTGTCCCATTAATACACCTCTAGATTTATGAACAGGCTCTCAATGCCTTGTCGTGCAGCGTTTTATGTTTGATGAAATAAATTCATGTTTTATACCACTTCTTTTTTAATATTCCTGTTCAAAAATCTGAAACTGGAAGGGGGCAAAATTTTTTCCCTCAGTCCACCAACAACAACAAAACAAGTTTAGATCCAGTTAAAGACTCGCGTTTTAAAAAACAACAACAAATATATACTTTAAAAATGTCTTAGTAACTTTCAAAACATAAATATATTTTCTTGTACGGAATAATTTGTGGAAAACGGTTTAAGAACCGTGGAACCTAATGGAAAGAACATGTATCTAAACAAATATTACCAGTAATTATTTGTCATTCTGTTGTGGAACTTCAATATATACAGTTCAAGCAAAAAACAGCTAAAACTGACATCTGTCAATATAATCTATGTTTAAAAACAAACAAAACCTTTGGATTGACTTAATTAGCTTCCCAAATTGTATTTCCCCTTGAATACTTGAAAAAATGACACAAAAACTAGAATTTCATGTGGAAGCTTTGGACAAAACAAAAATAAGAATTACTGTGGAAGATCCAGAGGGTCACTTGCTTAAGATCCCTATTTAAAGTTCTTCACATTATGATCTACATGTTGAGTCATTTTAGGGCGACGAATCAAAATTGTTTAATACTCTCAATTGCAATTATATCACGGTTACAAGTAATTACAACAACAACAGAAAAGTTCAGCCTTTCTGTCTGTAAAACTATTTTAAAAGTTTTTCATAAAAGCCCAGATAAAGTGATAGTTGGAGATTAAATAAATAAAAAGGTTTTCTTTCTTCTTGGCTGCATCACATACGAACAGAGACAGCCTTGTTCGACCTCGTTTGCTCTAAAACTAAAGCATGTTGTTTAACGGTCCTGTACGCATTCTACTTCCCTCGGCACGAGTAAAAGGTCACCTGTTTCCTTGACCTCATAGTATTAGTTGAGCTTCTCAATTTTAACCTGTGAATTACAAAGGATCAGATAATTCGGCGAGTAATTACAGTGACGTGCTGAGCAGGCGCCACAAACAAAGTCTGGAGCGAGCGCGTTTGTGCTGATGATGTGTTCGTGAATCATGTGATAAGTCAGACACGGTTATTTAACACACAGTCACCTGACCTTCCTGCTGCTTGGTAGCAGTTTACTTATTCTTCCTGTTTACATAAGAGCTACTGCTCTGTCCAGTGAAGAGACAAACTAAAATAAGACTCTAAAACTTTAGGGTTCCTTTATTTTTAAGCAACTGTCCCACAGTCGACACCCTGACTGGAAAGATACTGCATATTCATATTCAACAACGGGACGCTTGTGGCCTCTGTCTGCATGACAAGCTGTTGTTTTAGGACTAAAATAACTCTGTCAGGCAGCCAAACAGGTCAGCAGCAATATAAAGGAAGTCTTAGCTGGACTCCGAGTGCCTAAATATTTCCACAGCAACTGAAGTGGAGGCTGATTTAAACATTTGTAACGAGAACTAAAAAACAGACGTCATAACAAGCTGACAGATCAATATGAAATATATTTACATCTCTATCTGGCTGTACGATTAGCAAGTCAGACAGAAAGATGTGGGAGATGACATCTTTCCCCTTATGATGGAACGTCTTCCTCTTTTTCTCCCTGCTCTGCTTCCAGGAAGCCTTCTTTTCAACTACTCTGGGATTGGGGTCAAAGTTGAGGTAATGTGTTAGCTTTCAAGTTGCAAATCAGCTTCATCGAGTCGTAAAAACTATACCTTGTTGCCATCCACAAATAAACTAAAATCCTTCCAGCCGCACAGCTAACCCAAAACCAGAGAGAATAAATGTCTGAATATGAAACCAGATAAAACAAAATGAAAAGATAAAACACTAAACTGATGTAACAGAGATTCTCCAACATGCATGCACAGCCTTATTTCACAAAACAACACAGACAGCTTCAGATGAAGCTTTCCAAATCCAACCAGCCCTGCAGGAAATAGTAATTATTGTCGTATTCTATCCGATAATGACCTAAATCATCTCCTTATTTTTCATCCTACTTTTTCTTGCAACAGTTTACTAGTTAAAAGCTAGGAAAACTAAAAAATATTACACTTTAAAAGTGGAAATCTGAAGCCATTTAGCTCCAAAAGTGTTGTAATTCCCTTTTAATCAACTGCAGCTAAGATATCAGAAAGTTTGTATTTTTTTTCCCAGACAGATTCATTAATATATATGGTTGCATAAGCCGTCAATCAGAAGAAGAAAAAAAAACAAATCTGAGGATTTCATTTGGAGCCAAGGAAGTGACTGAAACAGTGTATAATATAGGATATATATTATATGAGGAGCAGCCGCCTTTCTGAAGGAGATGAAGCTGCTGCTGATAAATGAGGAGGAGGATGAGGAAGAAAAGGAGGGCCGCTGCCTAATCAGCACAGATATCAGATCTCTGATGAAACACAGACAAACCGATCCATACGGCGTCGGATCAATAAAACCTCCTCTTGTCATCAGCAGGACTGACGTTTTAAAGAAATAAAAACATCAGTTTTAAACTGCGAGCAGATAAAGAAGCAAAGACTTTTCTCGTAGCAACAATGCTAATGGAAACAATTATTTACGCTTAGCTGCTTCAAAATATAAAACACTAATCTTACAGGTAAACAATGCAACTATCTCCTGCAGCAGTCTGTTTACTTTAAAGAAGCCTCTGACTGAACAGACCCTATTGCTGTATGACAGAAGGCTAGGGGTTCATTATTATCTTGTTTAAAGAAACTACACAACAGGCTTTGATATGAGTTCTTATTTTAAACAATATCTGTATCCACCAAACGCTTAGACATATAATATCAAACCAAATCAAGGCAAGCATCAGTCTGAAGCTAATTCTTACAGCTGAACCTCTGTTAAGATTATTTCCCTGGCATTAGCTTTGATGTTGAAACAATTAAGATCCCTTTTGATATCAACATGTAACATTACATTAAAGTTGAAGCTGAATTAAGGAAGATGCTGTAGGGCAGGGTAAGTTTGGTGATCCCCCACCTTCCTACAGTCGCTCTAAAAGTTCAACTTAGC
Source organism: Orestias chungarensis (assembly GCA_032876305.1). Classification (NCBI taxonomy): domain Eukaryota; kingdom Metazoa; phylum Chordata; class Actinopteri; order Cyprinodontiformes; family Cyprinodontidae; genus Orestias; species Orestias chungarensis. The sequence continues at coordinate 737,261 of JAVLVB010000407.1, read as the reverse complement.
CGGAATGATCATCGCATTCAACGCTCCCAGAGATTTATCAATGTCCTTTACAACAGCTGTGGCCATAACGTTGGAAAACATAAAACAAAATATTCCAAAATTGTACTATAATATTCGTAATTCATATTTAACATATCCAAAATAGCATCCTTAAGTCTTCAGTTCAATGGACCAATCAAAAGGGTCAAAAGAACGTGTCACTGCAGCCAATTAATAAGACATAATCTCTCATATTTCATGAAAAAGTTGGTTCCAAATATGAGAATATTTAGAAGGTTGGAAAAGAAGATTGGTCACAATGTTACTAGTGTTTGCCTGTCTGGTGTTTTTATACCAGTAAAAACCTTCCAGGTCAAAGAAATGTCAGTTTTTAAAAAAATAAATCAGACCCTTGCCTGGGACGTACGACCAGCCGCAGACGCCCTTCTCACATGTCCAAGTCCAAAACACCACGAACCAAAAACGCTGGGCAGAACGTCCCGAGCGTGGCTGTACTCACCGACTGAGCGGCCAGCTCCACCGGTGAGGTTCTGAGCGCACACTGCTGCACTGGGCCCACAGCTGGTCTGCGGTGAATCCTCACAGAGCTTTATGGTGTATCTCACCTTGTTGTCCTGGTCTACAGCCTCCCATTTATAACTGAAAGACAAAAGATAAAGGGTAGGTGATTAAAGAATTAAGGCAATGACATCTACAAGACTTGGATGACATACGTGCGAAACAGAATTTTGGGCCTTAATTAAATATCCTATTAAGACATTTTCCCCTTTAAACCAGAACAAATTTAAATTTGGCCCACTTGTGTTTACTAACAGAGTTTTCCTCAGTAAAGTGCCTGATAAACAGCGGTGAGTGTGAACGTTCACGTAGCAGGTTATCACTCCATGGTCAATATTTAGACAGCGGCTGCAGAGACAAAACTCCAGTAAAGGAAAACAGATGTTTAATCTGTAATGTTTAACCTCCCTCTCGCTGGCTGCTATTAATGCAAAAGTCTTAAACGCCTCTTTAATTTCCCTTCAAGCTCATAGATTTTCCTTGTTTGCATTTGTAATGATTTTTAAAAGTGATGAATCAAAAGATAAAAAATGTTTTGTAGCCTAGAGGCTCTAAAACAGGCCTTTTGTAGTGATAAGGAGAAAAACAAAAGATTTGGACAATTTACAGAAATTGAGTGATTCATCAATTACAAAAAGAAATAATAGATGAAAAAACATATTAGGGGGAAAAAAACATCATTCCAATAGGAAATTGTATTCATAACAGTAAACTTTAACAGCTTAAAACAGTTTTAACTAAATATAAATATGTATGATTAAGTGCAATGATTTTTTAAATTGTTGTTTATTGGTGTAATTTGTTTATGCAACTGTTGTAATGAGGTAACCTATATAATAACGGGATAGCCGTATTGGCTAAGCAGTATATTTTGCTTCTGTGATGCAAAAAAGCTGTTTCAAGACACGACAAATATCACAAAATATTCTGACAACACTTGTGGTCCAAGTTGCCAACTTCCTGAAATAAATAACTTATTTCAAAATTTTACAGTTTGTTTTCTTAATTTGTGCTAATCAAGAGCTCATTAGGATTTCTGCAGGTCTGCTGTGTTTTGCCTTTTTTTACCCATATTGAGTCTGATCATTTAAGTCGACAGCAACAACATGTAGTAGAATATGAATATGTCCCTTCAAATGAGAAAAGTGGACAAAAAGACAACACATAAAGTCTATTAAAATATATTTTAAGTAGTGTTCCTAAAGCAGAACCCTGGATGCTCCACATCTTTGAGCTGGTATGAAGTTTTTTTAGTTTTTTTAAAGGTGGCATAAAGCAGATTATTATGGTTAGTGTGGTTGCAGCTTCTCCGTCAAAAGCAGTTAAACTTCTTTCATTCTGCCTCCCCAGCACCACCGACATTTACACCTCCAGATGCAGGAAGAGGGCCTCCGGCATCGTGAAGGACCCCACACACCCAGCACACTCACTTTTTGTCCCGCTCCCCTCAGGCAGGAGGCTGCGGAGCATCAAGTGTAAAACCACCAGACTGAGAAACAGCTTCATTCCTGCAGCTGTGAGACTCTCAAACACACGCAAGGACAATTAGAAATGAAAAACACTTTCTCATTTAACCGGCACTGTTCACTTTAATATCATACTTTAAAATGTCACTTGCACTCCGAATGTTCATTGCTGCTATGTCCGAAGTCCCATATCGTAGATTCTGGGTCCATATTGTAGATTCTGTGTAGTCAAATCCTATTTCTCGTATAGGTCTTATATTTTATTATATTATTTAAAACTGCTCTCAGGGTGTAAACTGGACCGGGGGATCAGAATTTCGTCCCCTCTCATGTACCACATGTGATGTGATGACACATAAGAGTTCCTTGACTCTGAATGGGACTGAAACGATGAGTTCATGTCAGAATATTTGTCATGTTTGTAACCATGATTTTAACCTCCTGTGACGTCATCAACACAAACACGAGCCACGGCTGTATCAGGAGTTGGTTTGGTCGGTTTTTTCATGACTGATTACTGTGTTGATGTCTCTTCTCTGTGCAGATGTGTGTACAAAGACGTGAACGTAAATGGTGGCTAAAGCTAGCTGAACACTAATGGAGCCGATCAACGCCGCTTTAACTCGTGTTTATTACAACATGATCCCTTTCAGCTCTCACACGTGTTCTCCTAGCCCTGTGTTAGCTTTCTGGACCGAGACGCCAACTCGGTGCTGCTGGGTTTCCGCTGGTGGTTGAGAGATGCTAGCAGAGGACCCGAGTCTGGAGAAAACAGCCGTTAGTCTCGGCTAACCCACCAACGGTCCCGGTTAGCCGGGCTAGCTTCGGCGTTTAGCTACGAAATATCGCCGTTTAGTTCGTCGAGACGTCCTCCTGGAGGAGGCGTGTTTGTTACCTGCAGAGGTCCTGGTACCACAAGCTGCTGGGGTCCTCTTCTGCTCCGGACCGAACCGACAGAAAGCCCAGACAGACCCAGAACCACAGAGTCAGCCTCAGAGGCCGACGTGGAGCCGGTTTATCTCGGAATAACATGTTTTCACCGAGTTGGGTGCGAATGCGGAGCCGAATTAGGACGACATGATACAGCAGAGTATCGGCTCTGGAGCAAATCAGGAGGAAGTGACCGAATCACATGACAGGACGTCACATGACCACGAGGCGTTCGCGGTCGGTGGGAAAACTTAGTACCAGTCGACTTCTTCTTCTGCGTCCGTCATTGGCGGATGGCAAACAACTTGTGGTGCGCATTACCGCCACCTGCTGAAAGGGAGTGCGAGTAAAATGCTTCATATTTGACTCTCTTGCATGTACTGTCGTTTTACCAATTCTGAGCCATCACACATCTTGTTTCCTGCTCCTTCCCTGTAACTGCACCTGCATACCTCTGACGAGGAAACAATGCAACAACATAAATGAACGAGTAAATAATATTTGCAGTAAATAAATGAATAAAACAATGATATTCAGTTAATTAACTCGAAAAATCTAATTAAAATGTTAACACTTTTGCTTCACCTATCTTTCTGTAGCAACTGTATTATGTGAAATGTTTCCTTGTTTCTTCTAAATTCATCTATTTTCTCTGTTGCTCATATCTTTTACATACTAAAATGACACGTTCGACTGTTTCTGTTAGTCCACACAGCTACAATTTCCGGTGTCATGTTTACTTATCCTAAATACTGTGCAGTTAAGTCCAGTGTGTCCCTATTCTCAGTCTTGTTAATAATCTTTCTTCATTTCTGTTTTATCCCTTTTGCTCTCATCTCTCCCATGGTCCTTTGAATATTATAAAACCATCTCCCTTTGTTTTTATTCATTCCATTCTTTCTGCCAGCTTTCTTTTAGTTTTGGTTTGACCATATTTTTGCTTCAGATTTACTTGTTGTTATTGTGAAGTTGATTTGTCCTGTTGTTGCCCTTTTTTCTGCCCTGCTTCATTTCCTTCCACCCGATGTGTGCTGGTACCCATATGAATGTAATTTCTGAAGGGCATCAACTAATTTCAAACACATTTATTAAACACGTTAGGTTTATCCAAAACACGTTCATGGATCTAATTCCGTTAGCACATGACTAGCTTTTTGAGAGATGTCAGTTCCTCACTTATGCTTTAAATAACGTCTAGAAAATTGGTCTGTGAGCAACACAGAGTTTTCATTTATTTAAATATGTATTTTCCCAAGGCCTTTAAAATCCCAGTCTGGTCCACAGATAATATGTAGAACTTAAACATGTCCACAAAGGGGAGCCATTTTATTCATTCTGCCAAAATAATTATAGTAACAAATATTTGTGGAGAGAAAATTGAATAAAATACAAACAAGACATACATGAATTAAGAGGTTTAGTTTGTGACATTTATATTTGGTTTGGTTTACAATATAACAGAATTATAAAATGAATTAATTAATACATAAATATTTATTTTGTCCTCTTTTATGGGGACATTTGATTGTTGGAGTATTTATATTTTATTGATATCATTATTCATTTCATTTTGAATGAAACTGATCTCCATAGGTTAGACATGTAAAAATAGACATATTTTGTTGTACAGGTTTTAAATGGAGGGTCTCCTATAAAGGTCCACACAGTGTGGCTAATTACTTTAATTGTAATAACACCTGAGAGGCTGATAAACATGGCTGCCTCACAGCTGAAACTGTCCAGATGGGGTCAAGGGTATGTTTATTTTCAAGTTGCATGTTTTAAGTGGTGCTGCTTCAAATGTTTAAACACAGCATCCTTAATAATAAATGGACTGCAGCAAATATTGGCCCATATAAAAAGAGGTACTAAGTTGAAACCTTGAAAGCAATATTTTGTTTTTTGAAACAGCTTCAAATAAAATAGTAAACAAAATTTAAAATGCAAAAATATATATATAAATATAACACAATGGAAAACAAGTGGGTATTTGGCTTGGTTTCGATAATCATCTACACAAGGTTGCCTTTCACCGGAGGAAAACGGCTTAGAAGTTTAGGTGCCCGAGTTAAAAAAGTTACCTCACCAACCAATCTTCTTTCTGACCCTAGGTATATCCATAAGAGCAATTCCTTTAGAGCGGACGTTGTTAAAAGTTACAAACATATTGATGCAATCACGTAAGAATAAATGTGCTAGTCCATGAAGCATTTTATAGGTCAGTATGGGAGTAACCGGTTTGTGGAGGCCAACACTTAATATGCTAACATTTCCCAAATTTGAGGTGCAACATTTTGCGCCATGTCAATAGGCGAGTACCTCAGCCAACGTGTACGATGGGATAGATCTGATCTTTCCAACTCTTAACATGAAAGAAAACTGTAGACACATTCCTTATGTACTTGTCAAATATGAGGGTTGTTCAAGGCTTTTGGTTTTGGTTTTGGTTTTACAAGCATACACAGCTGGATAGGTATATAATATAACAGAGGAAACCAATATCAAAAAAATGCTTGACCAAATGAGGCAAGATACAGGTAGAAACAGAACCTTGTGGTAACAAAATAACATACTGCACAAGGCTCAGGGAGAACATGTCAGGGTCATAAGGTCAACACAATAGATTCGTTTAAATCTTCTAAAGGACAAAGCTATAATAATACAGAGAGAGAATGGTGAGAACTAACAATGGCGAAGACTACAGGAAACCGGTCAATGGACAAAAAAATTCTAAAGTTATTTGTTTTGTGTCATTGATTGGGATTCAAATACAGCCTGAGAAGAGCGAAAAGATTGCCATGGATTTTGTTAAATGTTTGCACCACATGCAGGGAACAACTCAAGACAATGTATCAGTTAAAGCTGATTTATTAACAATGATCTTTAAAAGAGAACAGAAAATGCAAACAGAAAATGGAATTGGTATTGAAAAGGAGGCAGCAACGGTGGGAAACAGTGAGCTCTGAAAGGAGAGCTCCATTGAGTTTGGTTCCGAGGTTCAGGGAGGTAAGGACAGGTAAGCTCAGATGAGTAATTTGTATAATGGATGGTAAAAGTACAGAAACGGAATTGCCGGACAGGGTTTAATTAGGCATGGGTGCCATAGTTTTCAGGTATCTGACCCACATAAAACAGAGGACTCCTAGGAGTACAATAATAACAGAGTTTATTGAAATGTGCAGGTGTATCTTGGAATAGGAAAAAATGGTCACGGCAGCAAGCAAAAGGGGAATCCAGGGAACTGATAATGCGACGCGGGGAACCGGAGACTTCTGAAGGTGAGATAGAGCAGGTGAGTTGTTGAACGGTGAGTTTGGTGAAAACAGAATAGAGGGCTTACTTGGTGGTGGATGGTTGTGATGCCAGGGAGGAGCGAGTGGATAGACTTTCCAGCGGGACCCAGATGGAATTGTTGTCCAGCGGGTACACGGCAGCTTGAGAGCAGGTGGAGCGAGCAGACCGAGCTGAGCACAGAGAAGCGGGAACCAGAGTGATGACTGTCCAAGCAATCTTGAGCACGGATGAGAATTGAATCTGAAGATGAGCACAAGGGAAGATTAGTGGTGGCATGGGAAAAACAAAGTAACAAAGAACATAAAAAAAATACCTAGGGTAAACAAACGAAACAACTAGAAACAGCAAAAGACTAGAGACTTAGACAACTGGCTATGAGAACAGGTAACGTTACCAGGAGTAAAAATTACTCAGGCGACAAGTAGGTGGTTCACCACTCCCTTTAGGCTGCTCAGCTGATCATCTAAGTGAGAAGCAGCTGGGCAGGGACCCAGGTGTGGAAACATCTCCAGCTGCCAGGTGCTCTGGCCACCCCCCCACCCCTGGACAACCTGCAAAGTGCTGAAAGGTCTCTCTATGACAGTGCCGACAACCAAACTTGGTGACCGGGGTGTAGATGGGAGCTGGTATGCGTCTTCGGTCAGCATACTTTTTATTCAATGTTGAGGTTCGTTGGAGACCTGAGAGTGTATCCTTCCAGATCTTGCAAGCACCGCGAAGGTTATGGTGGACGGAGACAACCGAGATATCGCTCTCATCTGCGGGAAAAAGTGGTGGTCGATATCCAAGGGAGATCTTGAAGGGGGAGAAACCAGTGGCTGTGGAGACATGAGAGTTGTGAGCGTATTCTATCCAAGGGAGATGTTGGTTCCAGTTGGCCTGATTTGTGTTCGAGAGACACCGGAGAGCATCCTTGATCTCCTGATTAAGCCATTCTATCTGACCGCTGGTTGTTTGTTTTATGGCTGCTCCTGAACAAGAGACTGTCATGATTTTAGATTAACCTTGGAACTCACAGGGCGCAGACAATCAGTTAAACACTTTATTGAAGAGAGAAGGATTTTGCAATGATGACTAAAGCAGGTGGGGGATCAGGAATAATGGATCTTTTGGAGAGGTAAGGTTTGATGGGGAACAGCTTACTCAGGGAGGAGGTTGAATAGCAAGGGAGAGGTGAAGGCTGAAGATTCTGAGTAGAGGGACCCAAGTGAAGAATCAAGATTCAGTCTATAAATTTAGATCATAAATACATTAAAAAAAAATCAGTTTGAAAAAGTTTCCAATCTGAGAAAACCCAGCATATTGTATAGAGTAATTGACTTGCAGCATTCACTTCTCTGGAATCAGCAGATTCCAGCAACACAATAGGTTGTGTTGTTGTTGACTTTACAGCAGTCCGTATTCAGACTCTAATTAGCTCGATAAAGGCAACTGTAATTGTGCAATGAATCCTTTATTGGATAGATATTCCACTCACACAATCACTAAATACAAAACATTTGTATAGACGGGTATAATTTGTTGTTTGATCTATGAATATTTTGTAATCCTAGATATAAAGAATACTAATTTATTTCTCCTCTACAACACCTATAAACACATGGATTATTTCTTCATAAATAAAACATTACTGCCCTTTGTGAAGTCTTCTAACTATGTGTGCCGTGTGCCTCTGACTCTAGTTTTAAATCACCCCTTACTCAGAAGCCGGTTCAACTCTCTCCTTTGGCAGATGAATCATTTTTTGCTTCTGTTAATACTCACATAGACATATCCCTCCATTCCTGCTTTGCGAAGCCCCTGTTGGCTACTTAAGATGGCAGACTATTTCCCCTTAATGCATTTAACCAACTCTGAAGCAGGCAATGCCTGAGCAAAAGTATGTGACGATCAATTAAAAAAAACATTGTATACTTTGTGATGGTAATACATGGTAGTAAATATACAAGATAAGCATCCTCTAGGATTAGCTGCAGTGATAATAAACATAAAACTTTGGGTTTTTAAAAGTTGAAGAAATAATAATAAATCATATCAATTAATCACAGGTGTACCATTAATTAGTCAACTGTTTTATTATTTTGAATATGCATGTAGTTTGTTTTTATTATATTAATTAAACTTGGTAATATATGAAGTTGTAGATAAATGCAATATCAGTACTAACAAGATGTGCACTTTATGTGTTTTCTGCATTTTGGCCAGAAGCATTCATAAATTAGTTCTGATTTATCTGTAGAAACGTTAATTATTGAACAGAAACAATTCGAGGAGGGAGATTAGTTTAAAACTATTTGGAATAAGGTTGTATAACTATACAACCTTATTCACCTTATGATATAAGAAATGATAAAATCCAAGATTGACGGACTTCAATTTCCATGAATTTTACTTTTTTGGGGTTTTCTCATTTATAAAAAACATTGTAACAAATCTCTTTTTTGAATCCTATAATGCGTTTATATTTAAACCTATAGTCTGAGACAATAATGGTCCAGGGAAAGGTTTCAGTCAGTTAAAACTATTAAAAATAAAAATGTACACAAAAATACATGAATATTTTTATTGTTATTGTAATTATTAAAACAAACTTTCAAGAATCAAGAATCAAGAATCAGTTTATTTATATAGCGCCAATTTACAACAGGTAAGGCACTTCACAGAAAATCAATTAAAATCAAAGATACATCATAACAAGTTGTGCTGGTTTAATTCTACAATTTTCCCATTAGATGTGGTAAATTATCGTTTTCAGGTTTAAAAAAGGAGACAAAACTCAGACTATATCTAGCTTTTATCCATAATTATCAGCGTACTGTTTATACAGCAAAAAAACAAACAAAAGAAACAACAACAAAAAAAAAACAATAAAATAAAATAATAAGAATACGAAAGTATTCCAGAAATAACATTTAACATGCTTTAAAAAACACCCCTTCGTCTTTAACATATTTACTTAAGCTACAACCACAAAGTCTTTGATTTTAATTAGATTTTATGTGATAGCCCAAGACAAGTTGGAGGATAATCATCAAGCTAATTTAACATAATTTTATTTATAAATAAAATTTTGAAATCTGTGTATACAAAGTAACAAGATAGGATTAAATATAAATGCATGCCACCCTTTTCAGATTGTCTTGAATGTATCATTTGTTTACTTCTAAATTCTGCACTGCTTTGTCTGTCACAACCCCCAACCCCAAAATGATTTAAATTAGTTTCAAAAATGGATAATGTAACAAAAAAAATAAAAAAATTAAAACAGACCCAACCAAAAAAAAAAACAAATCATATGAGTAACTTTCCTCCGCATTTCAGCATTTTTCAAAAACTACTTTGTCTAATCTACAGAGGGCATAAAGACACCAATGCACTAAGCTTGCGCAAGCAAAATGCAGGATAGGGCGACTCCAAAAATGCAGTTTTGATGGTGTAGAGATGAGTCAGTTTGACATATGAGACAGTAAAGAAGGACAGGATACCAGCAGGACTGTCCAGGTAGACTGCAATTTTCTGAAGCTCCAGGGAGAAAGATGATGATGGAGAAGAAGAATGTGAGACTGATATCATTTTACTATTAGTCCAGACATTGTAGCCCTCATACCCGGTGTTCAGACTCCACGCCTATTTTTTAACCCCGAGCTTGGTGTACACACTGTGTCCTTTCATTTGGATCTCCACTCCTATGCCAACCAGCCCCTCCCAGTTAACCTCCCAGTAGCAGCGCCCAGTCAGACCCTCCTTACAGAGAAGCTGGAAAACATCATCGAATCTATGTACATGGTCGGGGTACGGCTGGTCATCTGTCAGTCGTCTCGCTTCCTTTAGGTCTTTGCAGAGTTTGATTTTGGTGTTAGCTGTGTTTGGGTCCAGCGTCAGTTCACAGGCATCTGATTAAGAAAACAAGACTCAACTTGAAATTTTCCGTTAAAAAAAGATGAGAAGGTTAGGCACAACTAACAAAAGGAATCCAAACTCACACTTTTTAACACCAGATCTCAGTCTGTGTTCTCCACAGTAGTCCAAACTGAAAAGAAACACACAGAGGACCCATTATTTTGATGTTCAACTGTTTACTTAAATAATACAGTGATGGACGGACAGTCACACAAGCTTCAAACACATAAATGGTGGAAATTCCAAAACACACAATAACACAAAAAAATCCCAAAACAAATTAAACAGAAAATGCTGAAACAACTGACAAATTGGCAAGAATTGGTTGGTGTGTGTGTGTATGTCTGAGTTTCCATCTGCAGCAATCCACATGGGGGTGCTTGGGAGCTACCTGGTGCGGTACTGCACGCCTGCATTTCCTCTAATCACTGCCAGTATCGGAGCAGCTGGCTTCCAGTCAGTGTGGGGCAGAGTTTTAATCTAATATGGTACAGAAGAGTCGTCCCTGAAGTTCGTCCTGCGAATTCTGTGAGCCTAGTAACCTTGCGTTCATATCTCCAGGTTTCCCTCACATGAGCCTGAGCCCCACACTGACTGGTCAAGCCCCTGCGAGCTACAAACAAACTTCATCAATGATCATCTCTACAAGAGTTATAAATCTGCCCTCTTCAAATACTCATTCAACTTGGCCATAGTGCCTATCTGCCCTATCAACTTTCCTGCTCAGCCCCCAGCTTGTTGACCTCCAAATGTTTCTCTGCTTTTGTCACCCTTCATCACCAACTTGCACCATACAGCTTCCTCCTTAGCAGACACCATCATCTAACTCTGTGAGATCAATCTCTATTTAAAACCTCCACCTGCTACAACAGGCTCTGACATTTTCTATAAAGCAATACTAACTGTAGTGTATATAGGAATTAAGGCATGGTGAGGATGTGGATTGAATGTCTCTGCTATGTGACCATATCCTAGATGAAAATATACATGACATGGTCGACAAGCTAAACTGGGTATTTCACAAAGTCTTGATCTACTGTTTTCAAGCACATATCTCAGGTTTACAAACAATGGTCCAAAAACGATAAACGCTTCAATAAGCGACAGCTGTGTGGACAAAAACAATGCTTTGCCAATGTCAAAGTGGCGGTGGGCAATTATAGACAGAAGGGCATCAGCAACACAAATAACCCCTCATTTCTACCAATGTCTGTATTTTTCCATGAATCCAACCCGCTGATCCTTCACAGGGGTCTGCAGGTGCCTATCTCTAGCTGGCATCGGGCGAGAGGCAGGGGTACACCCTGGACAGGTGGCCAGTCCATTGCAGGGCAACACAGAGACAAACAGTACAAAGACATTCACACTTAAGATCAATTTAGAGTACCCAATGAGCTATGTTTTTGGACTGTTGGGGGAAGCCGGAGTACCCGGAGAGAACCCACCCATGCACAATGAGAACATGCAAAGTCCTTGCAGAAAGGACCGAAGGTAGATTTGAACCCCAGAGCTTTCATGCTGCAAGGCAACAGTGCTACCAACTGCGGCACTGTGCAGACCGTATTTTTCCCTATTGGAACTTTAAAGCAGATATGATCTCAATTCCACCTTATGATATTGTTAGTATAGGAAACCAGCACAAGTCTTGTTGAGAACAGATGAAGGGTAAAAGTCAAGGTTAGGTCTTAATACTGATTTACGTATGTGGTTTTGATAAATGAAAAGGGTAAATAATTCTGTCTCTCCTATATAGTCAGTATTTTTAGATTTCTAGAAGATCAAAGTGCAAAGTTTATAAAATAACCTACAAGCATGTAGCAAGAAAACATACTTGAGCTTCTCCAGCTTCCATTTTCCAGCAGACAAAAGCCTCACTCCTGAGTCTCCTGGATGGTTGTAACTCATGTCCAGCTCTTTAAGGTAGGAGGGATTTGATTCGAGAGCTGAAGCCAGAGAAGCACAGCCATCTTCTGTGATAAGACAGCCTGAAAGCCTGTAATTATTGATAAAAAATAGAGTCTAAATGCATTTTTCTTTTCAATATTTTGATGTTTTACAGACCAAATTAATCCACAATGACATTACAAGACATTTGAAACCTGACCTGAGAGCTTCCAGTTGACAGTATGAACTCTTCAGTCCAACAGAGAGAAGTTTTACCCCTGAATCTCCTAGGTCGTTGTTAGTTAAGTCCAGTTCTCTCAGCACAGATGACTGGACACAAGAAGACAATGCTTCACAGCTTCGCTTAGAGAGGTTACAGTCCTGTAGGCTGAAACAGATGTACAGACAATAATCATCTGTTCAGACATTCCAAATAAAATTCATGTCCTTTTGTACTTACCATGTTTTTCTGTAGACTTTGACCACTTGCAACAACCTGTTCAGACCCTCCTCCTAAGCACAGTACTTCTTTAACTCAAACCCATCTTGATCTTTTTCTGAAGTCATCAAAATGAAGGCCAGAGCTCCCCACTGAGCAGAAAACAGTTCATCTACCTTAAGGCTTCCAGAATCTATATACCATTTGATCTCATTCATAAGAGAATTGTCCTTTAGTTCATTTAGGCAGTGAAACAAATTGATGCTTCGCTCTGGACAGAGATCCTTGGTGATCTTCTTCTTGATGTACCGGGTTATATTGCGAATGGTTTCTGTATTATCTTTCTGGTCTGTAAGGCCTTGTAGAAGTTCTGGATTATCTTTCACTAAGAAACCCAAAAGAAATCGAAGGAACAAGTCAAGGTGTCCATTTGAACTTTGCAGGGCTTTGTCCACAGCTGTTTCATAGAAGCGTTTTGATTTATTTTCATATTCAAGATCTTCCCCTTCACCGGACTGGTTATTTTCCAACAGGTTGACTCCCTTTTAGTTAAAGGTCAGATGAACACGAAGAGCAGCAAAGAACTCCTGAATGCTAAGATGGACAAAGCTGAACACATTGTCATAATACAGATCAGTTTCCTATTTAAAAACAATTGATAACATTCCTGAGTAAGTCGAGGCTTTTGTGGTTCCAAAATTGCAATTTTTCAGGTCTGATTCATAGAAGAGGTTTCCTTTATCCAGGTGGTCATAAGACAGTGTTCCCAGAGAATGGATCATCTCCTTGTTTGTTTTATCCCAACCAAAACCTACGGCTGCATTTTCATACTCGCTTTTCGTTTTACCTGAACTACTAGGAAGTGGATGTACATCTATGTGAGGGTCTTGGGTAGCCTGAATCCTTCTTTATCTAGCATTTGCTGCATAAATGAGGCAGTAATCTGACAGAAGACTGGGATGTGACACATAATGTGGATGGTTCGGCATGCTTTGATCTGAGAAATAATCCTGCTGGCCTGGTCTTTGCTAGTGAAACTCTTTTGAAAGTACTGATCCTTCTGAGCCTCAGTGAACCCCCTGATCTCTGTGACTCTACTAATATATGTTGGGCTAATCTGATTGGCTGCTGCAGGTCGTGTGGTTATCCAAATGTGAGCGGAGCTAAGTAGGTGGCCCCTGATTAGGTTTATCAGCAGTACATCTACTGAAGCACGCTCTGTAATCTCATTTAAAGTGTCACATCTATTGAAGTCCAGAGGAGGTCGACACTCATCCAAACCATCAAAGATAGACAATATTTTGAAGCTTTCAAACCTATAAATTCCTGCTGTTTTAGTTTCTTCAAAGGACCAATGAATAAGTTCTACCAGGCTCATAATTTTTTTCTGCAAATTTAATTCTTTGAAAGTGAATGGAAACACGAACTGGAAGTTCTGATGGAATTTGTCTTCAGTCCAATCAATAATGAACTTCTGTGTTAACATTGTTTTCCCAATGCCAGCCACTCCCTTTCTTATCACTTTTCTCACAGGTTCTTCTGTTGGCATAGAGGTTTCAAAGAGTTGTTCTTGCTTGACTGTTTCTTCTGCAACTTCTGGTTTTCTGTACGCCAGTTCAATCTGTCTGACCTCGTGTTCCTTGTTCAAATCTTCATGTTTTTCCTTTGTGATATAAATATCTGTGTAGATACTGTGAAAATCTCTTTCTTCTTCTTTTTTTAGTACCGAAGACCGCACGCTTGTATTTGGTTTTAAACTTGGATTTTAGTTTTTTTTGACACATGAGCAGAATATCTGCAAGAAAAATAATTGTAAGTCATTAACGTCAAGCAGTTAGCAAACCATATGCAGGCTCTTATTTTGAAGTGGGTAAAAGCTATTTCTACAAGCAGTTTGTATTCTCACATTCTTCACTTCTGATGCGGCTCAGTAACTTAATTTTATTATGTACCAGAATACATTGTTGTTTAGAACCTATAGTTTAACACTAAACAGTTTGAAATCTAGTCATGTGCTGTGTGCTTTCTGTGACCAATCAGCCCAACTCACTGAATCAATGAGTAAAAGATATGTCCCAAAAAATTGTTTAGAGAAGCCGGACTATGCAGGGCTCAATAACAAAAGTCATATTGTACAGTGTGGTATCTTATATTGTGATGGTTGTGTCATTGACCTATGGTGTTTAAAATTAGCACTTTATATCCGCTTTTGCAAAGTATGATGGTGGTTCAGCCCCTATCTTTATGAAACTAATATTTATGAATTAACATTTTCATATTTAAAGTACTACTTAGAAAGATGTAGTCACTACAGCTTGATGTGGTTGATTGTTTTGATTGTTTACCTTAAGACACAAATGCACCAGTCAAATAGAAATGAACTATTTGTTTTGTACGACTCACCATCAGGTTCTGAACATTCCTTTGAAAACTCATCTACCATTTGATTGTTTCCCACCAGCTTTAGAACATATATAGCAACTGTACGACTCTTTATACCATAGTATGATAACATCTCATCAGTTGTTTTCATCCAGTCTGCATCTTCAAGAACGCTCTTTGGAATGGATGGATATTCCTTTGGGAGATTTTGCAGATACCAATTCTTTTAGCTCCTTCCCACCTAGTTTCTTCAAAGTTTCACCTAGAACTTTCCTAAGTTGTGCCATCTTTTTCTTCCTGTAAAGATCCCAGAAAAGTTCATCAATGTTTGTGCCAACATGTTGGTTTTAAGTTTTTTAATTGATTATAACAGAAAATGACAACTGATGAAACAGTTTTTGCAGGTTAACCGTCCTTCGTTTACCTTTTTGCACACCTTAATTTCATTATTTACGACTGCTGTTTAATCAGTTGTTTGGAAACAACTTTTTAAGTTGCAAAAAATTGCAGTCTTCAGTATTGACTGACCTTTCCAGTTTAGTAAAGAGTAGACTGGCCATTTTTAATGAAATCCAGTGTAAGAGTTTACTAGCACATGACATCCATATATAGTGAGATTATTCCCCATTTCTTGTCTGATAGACCTTGATTTATATAAATTATTTTATCGCATTCAGTTTCTGTGTTTTTATTTGAGATAAAAAACTTTTTATTTAAAAGGCGGTAATTTACAACACATGACATGTCAAGGTACTTTATAAGAAAATCATTTTCATTCCATTTAAATCATAAATACATCATAAACCAATCGGTTTAAAAATCAGTGTCCAATCTAAAGAAGCAGATGGCATTAAGTCATTGACTTGCAACATTCAGTCCTCTGGAATCAAGACACAAACTATAGCTTGTGATAACAACAAAGCCCTATATCAATCTGCCAGAAAAACATGGTAGAGAAAGGAAAAAAGATATTATTATTATTATTCTATATTTAGAAGTAAATGTGGTTGTATGACAAATGTTCAATATGCACATTCTGAAAAAATATATCACTACTTTCTCCTGTCTTTAGGTGTTTTGCAGAGTATCCTTCAGACTAAGCTGGGATCACGCTTTTTTTTCTGTCCCCTTCCCAAATATTTTGGACGGAAAGTAAGATCTAGAATGGCTGCTCCTCTAAACAATGGTAAGATTTTTTTTTAAAGCAACGGATACCTTCAGCATCTTTTATTTTTTTATTTTATTTTTTAGAAAAGATTCATATTTATTTAATTTTCATCTATTGAACAAGACAGGCAGACAGGATAAACAGCTAGGAGGGCACACATTCACAGCTAAGGACAATTTGGGAAATCCAGTTAACATAAGTCATGTTTTTAGTACCCAGAGAGAACCCATACATGCATGGGGAGAACATACAAACTCCTTGCAGAAAGACAAGCCAACAGTGCTACCAACTGTGCCACTGTGGAGCCCTACTAAAGACATAATAAAGATTATTTATCCCTTTGCTTAGCACAGCATAAATAGACATTTCTAAAGCGTCGGACCAGTATTACAATTTAGTGATATTTTGACAAACTGAGCAGATGATTTAAACTTATCTAGTCAAATCCTTGCCTTGCCATACAAGCTTAACTTCCTCGTTTTCTTTTGTGTATTTGTTTTAATAAATTGTTTTCTTTAACATATGTTGCATTAACTTGTAAAAGAAGGGCTTGGTAAAAAAAATTATATATAAAGGAGGATGTATTTTGCTAGCTTGGTCTTACAAAGTCAGATGGATAATAGTATGGACGGTTTCTTTTTCACTAGAAACAAATGTGTCCTTCAAACCCTTCCATAGTTGTTACCTATGCAAACACAGCTTCCATAATTCATCCATTATCCAACCCACTTATCCTTGTCGGGTCGCGGGGGTCCAGCTCACAATGGCCGAGAGGCGGGGGTACACCCTGGACAGGTCACCAGAACATCCAGGGCAACACAGAGACAAACAGGACAAACAACCACTCACGTACACACTTACACTTACGGACATTTAGAGTACCCAATCAGCCTAGCAGTCATGCTTTTGGACTGTAGTAGGAAGCTGGAGTACCCAGAGACAACCCACCCATTTACAGGGAGAACATGCTAGCTGCAAGGAAACAGAGCCTTCTTGCTTCAAGGCAACAGTGCTACCAACTGTGCCACTATGCAGGCCGCTGTATAAGTAGATTGACTTTATCTGCTTCTTTTAAATTCAAGTTTTCCTTTCTGTATACAGATGCACTGTTTGGATTTTCTAGAATACCTGCTCTTCCATACAGAAATAAACTTTTAGGTGTGCTCATATTCTACCAAAAAATCATATTAATAAATGTGTTTTTTTCTGTTAAGAAGTCTGTATTTCAACTTTTGACTTGAATTGCTACGTTATGCAGAAACCACACTGACCACATTCAACCCATTCATCCACCAATCACATACCCTACACTGTTTTCTTTTGTAAGGTCAAAATGGTCAGCTGGTTTCTATCTCCAATGATCATCAGGTGAGTGGCGAGGACGCCCTGGCCAGGGCGACTACATCCAATCCCCAAACTGCAAACACTCTTGATTCCTTAAAATTCTTTAATTGTATAACGTGAACCACTGCCTTATCTTTATTTGTGCACAACAGATAGATAGAAAGATAGATAGATAGATAGATAGATAGATAGATAGATAGATAGATAGATAGATAGATAGATAGATAGATAGATAGATAGATAGATAGATAGATAGATAGATAGATAGATAGATAGATAGATAGATAGATAGATAGATAGATAGATAGATAGATAGATAGATAGATAGATAGATAGATAGATCCTGAAGGACCTCAGAAACTACAGTCTACTCCTTTCCCTGTAGAGGGAGTCAGTATTCACTGTCCAGTCCAACCTGTTGTCAAGAAGTATTCCAAGGTATTTGAAGGGATTCGACCTCCTCTTACAGAGAGAGCATGGTCCTCCTGAAGTCCACACACATGTCCTTAGTTTTGGTGATGTTCAGCTATAGGTGATTAGTTTTGCACCAAACAGTAAAGTCCTCAAACAGGGGTTTGTACTCCCCGTCTGATGTGTACAGGGTAAAACCGAACTGTAGAGAGCACGGTACCATGTGGTGCCTGTGCTGCAGATCACTGTATCAGAGGAGCAATCCCTGATTCTGACATGCTGTCGTCCCCCGTTCAACTAGTCAGTGTTCTAGGTGAACAGATGTAAGTACAACCCCATTCTCCTGACATTATGTGATTAAACCCTGTTTTATAGACTTGATCATTAAGTTGTCTCATTAGAAAAAGTGGCCTCTCTCAATTCAGTCATACACATATGCACTCTCACAATGTATAATTCAGTAGATTCTTATAACATTATGTGTTATTTATTCATTTAATTTTGAGCAATTTGGTGTTCCATAATGTACGAGCTGTCTCTGCTCTGTTAGATGAAAATAACAAATTACAAACAATCTTTATGCATAAAAGTGAAACATGAAATATGCCACAAAAACCATAGAGGTTTGTTACAGATATGTACAAAACTGATGCTTAAGAAATAACACAGCTCCCCCTGATGCTTGAGTTTAGGCACATCTGTCACAATGCAATCAGAGGAAGTGATCCCAGCTGTTGAGGTAATTGACAAACACTAGATTTTCGTATTTAAGAGTGAACAGCAGAGACGGCACAGATTACTTTTTTATTGACAAGATGAGAATGGGCTCCTGGGGAATGGTGCAGCTGCTGTTAATTGGGGTTGGATGCTGGACAACAGGTAAATACTAAGGAGGTTTTGCTTTATTAAGTTAATAAAGCCCACCAATTAATGTTGTTTTTATTGACTTGTAAGAATCCTACATTTATGGTTATATGTAACCCACTTGTGTTCTTGAGCTTGCTGACCTGAAATGGTGCAGTTCACGGTCATAAACTGTATGAAGATTCGTTGGAAAGGAAGGTCTCTGTTAACAAGCTTTAGCTCCGATTGGGTTTTTTGCCCAGACTGAGTTGATCGGGATCTAAATTTGGTGTTCTGTGGCGAGCCAGTTGAAAGTGAACGTTGACTGTGGTGGAGCCAGTAATGCGGTGTGGCCAACCGCGGGACCCCTTTGCAGAGGACAGGATCGTTGATTTCCTCTTCATCTACAGACAAGATGAGATTGCTACTCAAAATTTACTCAGATTTAACAAGAACACACACGCTCATACATAAGAGACTTCGCTACTTTACATAAAGAAGCAGTGCACATTGGACATTGAGCCTTTTTATTTGTTGGGGAAACTTCCAACGAAAATATTTTTATTTAAAGTTATTTATTTTGTGTGTGTTTTACTTATACTTACCCATGGTAACTGTCACATACAGCCTAAAATTAAAGTTTTCTTTTAGTTTGTGTCCATTTCGAACCCTCAGTGATTTTAATTTACTCACTGGTAACTTTTTAAGGACCTGACTAAATTGATATGCAACTCTCAGTTATAGCAGCCCCAAGTCCAAGGAGCCACGTCCCCTCGCACAACGAGAGCGCAGAGACCTTTGAGGGTAAATTTAACGCTTGTGTTCAAATGCCAATGATTTCAACAAACTTGCATTTATTTTTTTATTTTTTTATTATTTTTTTTGACGCAGATGCTGAGGGAGGGTTGGTTGAAGAGGGAGACCTGATTATGAACGTGAGTTAAACTTGTTCTGCTCCCCTAGTTGAACATTAAAACTCCCTAATGTTGAGGTGTACAGTTTGGCTCCATCGTTGGGTGTTCTAGCATCAATTTAAATTCATTAGCATTTCAACTCTTGCAGGTAGACCGGAATGCTGGTAACAGTGTGTGGACTGATGCAATTGTGCCTTTTGAAATCAGCCCTGAATTAGGTGGGTTTCTGTAGCTAAAACTAGGGTGACTTGAAGACAATTTTCAAGCTCTTGGTTTCTCTAACAGGTTCTCGATCAGGTGAAATCCAGGAGGCCTTCAAGATGATCTCAGCATCCACATGCATTCGCTTCGTTCCGCATAAAAATGAACTGAATTACATTAATATCAAAGATGGGGATGGGTGAGGTCTTTTGCCACTGTATAAACTGACTGCTTCTTATTACTTTAGAGAAAGCTAAAACTAGTTCTAAAATGTCCCCCTTGATGACCTACGAAGACCTCATTCTTTATCCATTTTCCCCAAGCTGTGCTTCCTCTGTTGGTGTAAGTGGCGGCAGCCAGGCTGTCTTCTTTGGAGCTTCTTGCTCTGTGGGGAACCTGGCACATGAGCTCATCCATGCTTTAGGGTTGTACCATGAGCACACCCGTAACGACAGGGACGACTACATTACCATCAACTGGCCAAACATCATTCCAAGTAAATGCTTCAATTTACTCACTTTCAGCTAACTTTAGTTTTGCTTTACCTTGCTAACACAAACATTAATACAATAAAACTAATTTGGAGCCCTCCCAATTGGCCCTTAAAGTAAAAAAGTTGAAACACTTTATAGTTTAAAGACTTGCCTTGCTGTAGCTGATGTTTTAGACTTCACACTGCCTTTGTATTTTGGTTCTTACAGATTTGATAACTGTAGCCTACACTTTAGGCTTTTCTGAAATGTAACTTGTTAAAGCTCCATAACCTCTTCAAAACTTTTTTTTTTAATCACTAAACTATTTGAAAGGCAAGACAGGAAATTTCAAGGTGAAATCTGGAAACACTCTAAACCAACCTTATGACTACGAATCCATCATGCATTATGGAATGTAAGTAAATCTTGTTGGCTGATATGAAGTTTGTACATTTGCATTGTGCCTTAAAGTCTCAACTCAAATCTTTGTCTGCAGGTCCTTTTTCAGTGTGGATGGAAGTCCAACTATAGTGACAAAAACCCCAAAAGATATTGGACAGAGGACTCGGCTGAGCCGTATAGACATTGCAAAACTGAAGGCCCTCTATCGCTGCTAAATCTTCTCCAGCTGTAAATTGTCTTTCCAAATAAATAAAACTGGATATGTGGAGTCTTCATGGGTGAAAGGTTGTGCTGAATCTGAATACTACGGCTACACTTAACATTAAAAGTTGTTTTTTTTTGTTGAACCTTTGAGTATTTAATTGTAAAAGTAAATTGGAATTATAAAAATGTAAAAGTGCTTTAGGCTTCAGATCTTACTGCAAAAACATCAGACCACTAAAAGGAGACTATAGTAAGCCAGGTGTGCTCAAAGAAATGGCTATACGCTTTCTGTTTAGGTTTCTTTGCCAAAGCTGAACATGTTTATACTTATTTGAATTTCTGGAGAGAAGTAAACTGTTACATGGGAACAGTAGTGTTGAGATTGCATTTAAGATGCAATGAGCCTTGCTGCCACAGTCTGAATAACTGGTACAGAACCTGTCCAGAATGTGTTAACATCAACGTTACAGTTTAAACAGACAAATGGACATTTTTATATTGCTATTTATAGGCATACATTGTAATTGTCTTTGTGTTTAAAGACAAAGTTGAGGAATCATTCACGTATCTGAAGCAAATCTTACAAGAGTGGAAACCCCATCTAGGTCTTACAGAAATGTGACAATAATCTGATGTCAGAATAGACTGGATAAAGAAAATGGGAACAAAATTAACCCTTCTTGAACCAAAAGATCAGACTTCTAGGGGAAACTTTCTACCTCGGACTATCCAATGCAGACCCAGAAATATCAGCCAAGACTTTTACCAATTAGATGTTTGGACAATGGTATTAAAAAGGCTGAGATCAAGTGGGGCCAAGCCAGATTATTTTCCTGCATCAGCAGCCCTTAAGACGGTGAACTTTGCTAAATCAGTTTCACTGACGCCTGCTTTAAAACACGAAGATCACAAGTTTGCTACCTGCAAAATTAGGGTGTATATAAACATGTAATCTGTCAAAATGCAGGAACAGAAAATGTTGACATATTGACAAAGACGTTTTTAATGGCTTGGGACTCAAGACACAATGATTAATCACGGAGCGAATGGAGAAAATGTGGGGAATCGTCCCAGGACACTGTTTAAGCAAATTCTCCATGCTTTTCAAATAAGGTTTACAGTTACCTGTAAGTCCTGTATCAATCGTAACAGACCTTTGTGAAGCAAAGCGATAAGCAAAATACATGCATCCATCTAAAAGACACTGGTATGAAGTACAGAGGTAACAATTGGCTAAAGAACACACTGACAGACCTTAACAATAAGAACTGAAATACCAATTTACTATGAGGGACTCTGGCTTATAGCTATAATAGTATGAACATGTTCCTCAAGTTTCTAAAAATCTGTATGCTTATATTATGCTTCACAAAAGTAATTTGATGAGCAAACTTTAAAAACTCTCTGCTGCCACCTAGTGGTCATTTTGTAAACAAAACTCTATTTTTTTAATAACGAACTTAAAGATACACATTTACTCTTGTGTGGTTTGATATATCAGCTGTTACTATTTAAGTAACATTCATATATGCATCACTAACTGTAACAGTTAAGGAGTAAAAACTAAAAAAGGTGGGAAGTAAAACAAGAATGCAAATCCATTTTCTTCACAATAAAATAAATAATGATAAATATTCCTGATGTCAAATCTTGATAAACTAGTTATTTTACCTTTAAACATAAGGTAAAATAGCACAGTCCCACCTGACCTCCAGATTTAGGACAGAAACAATCAGTGGAATTAATCCCAGCTGTTGTGAGCCACTGAGTTTTTCAAAAGTCTGTCAAAAGAACAGAAGTGGGTGAAAAAGCACTTCTAACAATAATGATTCTGTGGCCTTGTTTGATGGTGTTGCTGGGGATCTGCAGCTTGTCAACAGGTAGATATGACAAAGGTTCTGCTCAGTTTTCTCATAAATGCTGCAAATTAAATGATTGTATCCCTATTACAGCTGCAAGTCTAAAAACAGGAGAGGACTCTCCCTCAGGTTTTGCCTTTGTCTTGGAATGCTTAACACTTTTTAACACTAGTGCACAGCTTGACAAATAATCTTAAATCTTTTTCTTCTAGACAATACTCCTGTTGTCTCCGCTGTCAACATGACTCACCCAGCCACTAATCAAACAGACAGTGGGTTAAACTTCTAATACCTGAAGATCATTGTTTTAATGGTTTAAATGTTTGTTTGTTTTTTAATCTGTTGCAGTGACCTCGAATCAAACATCTTCCTACAATGCGAGTGCAGAGACCTTCGAATGTAAAAAAAAAAAAAAAAATCCAACATTTTAAAATGATTGAGTTCAGCAGCGTGAATCACTTTTCTTCTTTATTTGTTCTAGTAAGGGATATGCCTACTGAGGAGGGAGACATGATAATGCTGGTAAGGTAATTAAACACCTAGTCAATCCCAGCCTAATATGGTGGAAAGTTCCAAACTTGACAGACATTTTAGTTGTGTTTCCTCAGTCTTTAAATTGAGTTTATTTTAAGACAGGGGGAGGCAATTAATGTCCATTTCCTGGGTGAGAAAAAAAAACAAATCCTGAACTGCAGGATCTATCTAATTTCTAATTTATGCTTGCAGGAGGACAGGAATGCTGCTAACAGTTTATGGTCCAATGCAATCGTCCCTTATGAAATCAGTCCTACACTGGGTGTGTTGCTATTGCTCTAGCTAAGCTAATAAATCAAATGCCCACTCTGATTTTTGCCAAAACTCTGACTTAACAGGTCATCGAGTGGCTGAAATCCAGGCCGCCTTCCAGATGATATCCTCTACCACCTGTATTCGCTTTGTGGTGCACAAAAAAGAGCTGAACTATATAGATATTAAGGATGGAGAAGGGTAAAATGTCATTATGATGGATCAGACTGTGTGAAATAAAGCAGTTGGTTATTGGAGCTCATTTTTTTGAAAATATACCCTTTGATTCCAGCTGTGCATCATTTGTTGGTGTGATTGGAGGAAGCCAGCCGGTCTTCTTCTCATCATCCTGCTCTGTGGGGAACCTGGCTCACGAGCTAATCCATGCACTAGGGCTGTACCATGAACACACTCGTAATGACAGGGACAGTTTTATCACCATAAACTGGTCGAACATAATGCCAGGTAAATGGAGAACTTTTTTTTTTGTACATCCCTGCACCTAATTAAGATGCCTGTTTCATTGCCAGGCCTCTTTAGACCTGAATGCTGCAATCATTTAATATATTTCTTTATTAGCGTGGTTATTAGAGGGTTTGTGTCTTTAAGGTAAGACTGCGAACTTCGACGTGAAACATGGAAACACCCTAAACCAGCCTTATGACTATGAATCCATCATGCATTATGGACCGTAAGTAACTCATTCTGGCTAACTGCTAAAAAAAAAAAAGCATTGAGATGATCTCGCATCTTTAAGGTTTTCCCACTTCTTGGTGCTTTTCTTTTTTTCAGAGATTTTTTCAGTGTGAACAGAAGTCCAACTATTGTGGTCAATAAGAAGGGCCAGAACATAGGTCAGAGGACACGTCTGAGTCGTCTGGACATAAATAAACTGAAGACCCTCTACAGCTGCTAAAAACCTGATCTTATTTTTACCAATACAGATTTGAAATGGGTGCTTCATGCTGGACTCAAACTTGCTCCATAAACTTGTATAACACTGAAATTACTGTCATTTGTCAGATACACCATGAATTGCTAAAACAAGATTCTTTAAATACATTCAACAAAACTGTGTTTTTTTTTGTTTTCAGTTCTTAATGTTGGCCTTCTAGTTTTAAACCTTTTTCTGAAACTTTGGATGTTAAAGATGTGAAAGCTTGAGTAGAGTATAAATTCAACTTTCCACACAAAAAAAGACCATCTGAAATGATGAGTAAACTTAAAAGAGGTCCAAGAGGAAGGAAAAACTATTTCTTCCTCAAAGTTCCATTTCTGTACAGGCTTAAAAAATAAGATGACCTGAATGCTGAATCCAAGGAAAAAATATCTCCCATTGAGGGCACAGTGTTTCCAGAAGATTTAGAAATGGTTTTACAATGCAAACATTGAATTGCGCACGCTATTAAGATGAAGCACTACAGTTTCTTTTCCCAGCCCTGAATCGCATACAGCCAAAGTAATCGGCTACTTCACTGCAAAACAAAAGCAATTCAAACCAACCTTTTTAAATCCATGTGAAGGGTACAGATTTGCCCCCCTTGTCATCTAAAGTTTACACACACTTTGAAAATGTGAAACGACTCAATCCTTTTTGGTGCACAAACCTTGCCAGTAAACCTGATTAAGATGTTTTAGCTGGTTCGTCTCAATGAACTTCTTCAGCTTTACCCTAAACAACACTCTTCCAGGGAGGGACCGTTGGCTCAGGCATTTTGCATAAAGGTGCACAAAGTAGTGGCACAAATAGGTTGAAACATGTTCAAATCTGATTAGATTTGTGTGGTATATTTTCATTGAAACATTTGTGACCTTGCTCAAACATTAACTACTTAACAGATCATCTAGTTTTCTACAGGCCTATTTTTTTAATATCATTGCATCTTTTGGTATTTAAATGTATATTTGAATAGCCACTGTCATCAGATCTGCAGCTCTTGCACTGGTGACATAAGTCAGACAAGAGATGCCTCAATTTGTGAGTAGATGGAGCGCAAAGAACTGCTTCACCTCTCTCAATTTTTCCTGTTTGGTATTCTGTTATAACACCATCTCACATTTAGCATAAATTATGCTTGTGATGATTATTTCTGCTTGTGAACGTCTGTCTTAAATGCAGTAAACATTTTCAGTGTATGGATAATTTATGCAGTCTGACCCTTCCATCGGGGCTGTCGGGTCAACAAAGTGCCGGGCTTTTTTGGCCGTCTCAGATTTACAACAGGAATGCTTGAGCTCACAAGAGACCAAGCAGCTGTGAGAGCAGCCGGCCCGGGTTAAACGTTAACCCCATGTTTGCAGATGCTAAATGCACCTGAGCATTTACCAGGTTTTCCTTTCACCTATCGTATGTTTTACGGTGGTACCAAGAGGAATGTATGTGCTGTTTGTCTTCAACACAACTACATTTAAATGACAGTATCATCCCCGATTTACCTGGCAGTACTTTCAAACAGACATATGGTTGATCTCAGCCAAGAAAAGGGGCAGCTTTTATCTCTTTCTTTTTTTTTTGAACTGTCTGGCATAAAAAAAAAATATATTTTTAATACAGGTTTTTTGTATTTATCCGAGTCTTGTTTTGTGACAGTGACTGAAGCGGCATGACTGCAACATTGGTCTTTAGGCTGCATGACAGAGGTCCAGGGTGGTGAGGGAAGTGCAAAACCTGGCATTAGATGACTAATACATTACTGAAAACATTCATCTGGTCTGTTTTTTGGAATATGATTCAATGAAGTTCAGTATTTTTTGCTAACCGTACCTTCAGTGACGTTGCATGTGACGTGTTTTTATGTCTACCTTTTTTATCTCCAGAAATGTCATCAAACAACTGAGTCGCTGTAATAAAAGGATGCAGTTGGTCAGAAATGATCTAAGGTTGTGAGTCAGTCCTGTTGTGTTCCCTCATCAATTATTAACAGGGTGCTTAAATGCCTCTTAGCTCAGAAAAAGTGGTCGTTATCGCAAACCCTCAATGACATTAGAAACTGTAACACAATGCAAATGCAGAATCCATTAGATGAAATTAAGTTACTGTAACCTATTTCCTGAATTTTATGGCATTTACAGATTTTTTGTCCAAATATGCTGCAAATCTCCCTGAATTTGTTCTTATCTGTTTCTTTATGCCCTAACCAGTATTTTTATATATCAGAGATGGGGTGGAAAGAAGAAATCTAAAAGAAACGGACAGGATATGAGGAATTTATCAAAATTAACTAAAAGAATAAATTGTTGGAACCAAAGATACATTAAGAAAAAGGGAAAAGTCATAACAGAGAAGAGGATGAATGATAAAAATAATTGAGAAAAAGAATGGAAAAGAAAGGAGTGAATACAGAAAGGAGGATAAAAACATATAAATTAAGAAAGGGAGAGGAAGGAAGGACACACGAAGGAAGAAAATAAAGGAATAAAGGATACAAAGGGATAAAAAGTCAGAAGGAAGAAGTAATATATCAGTTTGCTTGTTTAAATTCTTGTATCTGGTTTCTGTTCTTTCCTACTAAGAGTTAAATTATAACCACCAGCTTTAAGGGACTGGTGAAAAGTCTCAGGCGTTTCCAGGTGTTGTCAGAATCACTCTCTCCAACAGTCACAGTGGTTCCTTAGGCCAACGCTTAAAATTTTGTTTTCCAGTTTGACACGGCTAGGACAAGGACTCCAGACATGTTGAACTAAAAATTACAAAAGAGAGAAGGATGCAAAAGGTGCCACGCATTTGACAGTCATCAGCTGTCAGATCCACAAAATAATAGGTGATTTACGCATTGTACTGTCTAAGAGTCTTAATGTGTTCAAACGCATGTGTGCCAGTGGGACAAAATGTCAATTTAACTGCAAAAAAGGAGGTATTCAAAACATTCTTACTTCATGAAAAAGGGATATTTGAAGTTTAAACATGTTTCATTTGAAAAATCTGGACCATTAAAAATAATGCTGAAAATGTCCATAACCATAAATAAGCAATAAGCATAATTCTGCTTTGTGCTATTAATTTTTTTTATCACAAACTTATTAACCAAAAACAATCACTTCAGCTTTATGTCCAATCTTCAGTTTGGACATAAAGAAATAGGTGAAAGTAAGAAGGTTTTGAAAATTTGGATCGATTGAGCCTCGTTAACTACCAAAGGAAGTACTGATTTCTTCTCCTTAATTGCATGGTTAATGGGTTAAAACAGAAAAAAAACACAAATTATCCTTATTATTCCAAAAAACAGATCGTTAGCCTAATAAGAGAACAATCATGTCTGCATGAACTTTTTTCACGTAACACTCATTACAGTCAGCAAGCGTTTTCAAGTCATCAAAACTGTGGTCATCTCAAGTGGTCCTATAAAAAAAATACCACTTACCCTGATTGTTGCATGTTAATAAATACTCTTGCTGACTTCAGAAACCCATTGTTGTACTACCTAGAAAGACTGAATCAATCTTATGAAACAGATTGATGAGATTTAAACAAAGTTTAAATTTTAAAAGGCTACAGAATGATTCAGGCTGACTATCTGCATCCTACCTACTGCACATATCTGTTGCATAATTACATCTTTGATGAAAGCTACATGAACCAGTGCAGAGGGTGAAGTTGAGGCCACACACTTTCTTCTCCAAAGATTCTTATACTGCAGAAATAAACTCTTTTACTATTTTCTAGGTTGGAAACTGTGTTTTGAGGTTTAGTTGAAGCGATTTGGTCATTACAATCATAGGATTATTTTGTAATTAACCGTAATTTGTAAATGTATTCATTCTGCACGTTTGTAGTTGTTTTGTGTGGCAGGGTTCCCAACACCCTCCTCAAAGGATCTTACTAGTACCTGTTAAATCGATACGGACCCCTCAGGCCATGACAGAGGTGTCAGTCAATGAACTATAAGTCAACATATAATCAAAAAAGTTGTGAAAATATCTTATGAAGGTTGAAAAGTTATTTAGTGTTGCTGTTCTATATATCCGCACATTATTAAGTATAAGATTGTTGATGTTATAAAATAAAAATCTCTCCCTTTACTGTCAGTCCTTATTATTGACTTGGACCTCTCATAAATAGGATTATTAAATGTTTGCACAAGTGTGACAAGTTAAAAACAGAAAGAATTGTTTTAAGGTCTCAACAAAAAGCCTTTTAGCAAGAACGTCTGTTTATTTAAAATGACCACTTTGTCCCCACAGTGGTTGGCTGTCCAGCCAAACATTGTTTACATATTTTGTTCCACATTTTAAAGAAAGATCTCTATCAAAGTGTAAAACTTCCCCAAAAGTGCAGAAATCCAAAACTCAATACCTAAATATACAGAGAAGAACATTTAAAGCACCCCTTTTCAGCTCAAAAACATCCTGAAATGTTTATTTACACGTATTCTCCTTTTTGTCATGCATAAACAACATGAGACATGATGTTTCTGACAGGCAGGGCTGAGTGAGAGGAAACAAAAGCAGTTCACAAACTGCCACCCAGACACGACTTCCCACCATGGCCTAACATAACGGTTATCAACCTAAGAGCAAAACAAGACGCTGGTTCTTTAAGAAATAACAATGCTGTTCCAAGACAACAACAGAAGCTGAGAGGTGCAACCAGATCCAGGAGTGAAGAAATTATACTCAAGTTATCGCTACAGAGCTGCCTGATTTATTCAACACATTAGAATCTGGTTCAATTGGAATGTCCCTAGACTTCCAATCCAAAGCTCACAGGTTCAAATCCAGCCCAGGGCAAAAATACACAACAGCATCCAGTGTGGGTCCTTAGGCAAGACCCTTTGCACTACTCCAAAATGGCTGCCCTGGTGTGGTTTACACCAAGAACAATTTCTTACGGGATCAATGAAGTATACATTATTATTATTATTGATCAGCTCAGTGGTTGAACTTTGCTTCTGATCTGGTTAATACATGCAGCTGCTCAGATCTATGTACCTCTCTTACAGTCAGGTGTACCTCAAGGTTCTGTTCTTGGTTCTTTGGAAAAAAATGAAAACCTGGGTTTAGTCTGAACGTTCCTAAACATTTATCCTTTTTAGCACCCAGTCCTGTTTCTCTGTTTGGCGATTGTACAGTTTCTCCCGTTCGCAAAAGCTAAGAGTCTGGATCTCATCCTCGATGGCGCTATCTTTTTAATCCCATATCAACAACATCCCTCAGTCTGCATTTTTTTAGATTTAAACATCGATCGTCTCCCTCCATCTCCAACTCCCATGGCCACAGCGATCGTCATTAATGCGTTGTAGCTTCTCAATTACAAATCATTCATAAGTTTCAGTTTCTCCAGAACAGAGCTGTTCAGATCGTTACAGGAACTAACTCCATCTTTCGTGACTATCTAGTAACATTTTGTTAAAAACAAATAACAAAATTGTCAAGGTAACCAGAGGTGCACGATAGCACATGCCTGGCTGTACATGTGCATGTGTGCGTGTGTTATTACAAAAGTAAATGGAGCACTGGTTTTGTGCAATATTGCTAAATACAATTAACCACAAGTTGCATGAGATATTTCTACACAAACAAATGCTGAACTAGAGTTTTGTCTAGTCACCATTACATACCAACTAGAGTTTCACTTAAAGCGACTTATTTAAGACACAGGTGGTGTCTAGTCAATGCCATTCTGTGAAACAACATATTTTGTTTTTGTTACTAAGCTTTTAAAGCAGCGCTAAGTAACTTTTTAGCTTCATGAAATATTTTCGGAACTTTGGTGATCATACGTCGAACTTATAGCTCGTTGTATGAAACCTCTGTCATGGCCCGCTGGGGACTGCATCGCTTTAACCGGCCAATATGGGGAGGGTGGCAGGAACCATGCCACACAAAACAACTACAATTGTGCTGACTGCTTTACAGCATACATCACTTCCCTCATTTCTTATCTTCAACATCATCATATGAGATTGTTTCACCACAATTAGATTCATCTCCTCATCCCTATTCCTCGTTCACACAGACAGTGGAAACAGAAATGTACTTCAATCCAACTGATCAGGATTTTACCACGCTATGTGCTGGTGCATATGGGAAATGCAGTGTTCCTTCTGGCAACACACTACCGCTTTTGTCCACACTGGGCTAATGTTGCTTTAATTGAGCCTGAAATTGTACTCAATTTGTGTTGGAAATGCAATAAAAACCTTTTTACACAAATACGTTCTGTGTCTCACGTTCTGTTGCGTTAAACACAAACGATTTACAAATGCTTTAGGATCCAAAAAGGATGGTCACTGTTCTGTTTCTGTTCGGCATTGCAAAGCATTACTAAAAAGAACGAACTGTACAAAAGCCGTTGTCACTCATACCTCTTACTAACTACCACAAGCTGGTAAGAAAAAAGCAGTGTTACTAAGCGTTCCTTTTTGTTTTGTTTTACCTGTTATCGGAAGTGACTTTGATATTTTTTTTATGAGATTGCATCAACTGATGATTTCCCACGGTGCAGCGAGCTTTCCATGATATAAACCTGCATCGACCCACCGCAGTCCATGCATCTCGGATAAATCCTGCTGAGCCTCCTGAACTGGCCCTGGTTATCCACTGTTATTCGCTCTGACGTTTCCTGGACGTTTGTCGGCACCAGTTACACCGTAGCCTTTCCAATGGACTAGTAGGTGTCTTAAATAACTTTGAAGATCTTTTCATTGCAGATTCATCAAAAATAAATAGTAAAACAGTTTTTCATAAAGGAGCCTGAGAAGCTAAAGTACCTGGATGTAATTCTACTTGACATGCTTTTAAACAAGGATCGCCCTTTAGGTACAACAGCTAACTTTTGCTGAACTGAGACTGAGCTTACTGGGTGATTCCCAATAGTTAAAATAAGGAATACTGTAAATATTATGCTGATCCGTGTGGACAGTTTCTACGGAAAGTATTGATATGTGTTTAAGTATATTTTCTTTGACCTATTAAATATGAAGCTACAAGCTTTTTTTCAAGGGCTCTTAAAGCAACACTAAAGGATTTTTCACTGGCTGCCAAAATGAATTAAAATTGAAACTTCTTTACTGTTGCTTTTAGCATTTATTTCTTATTTATTTATTTTTATTTCAAATAAATGATCCCCTAATACCATTAACCCCAGAGAATAATGGGGATCTACTCACTCATCACTCATTTCTACAAAATGTTTACATTTCCAGAGATTTTTCCAGACCAAGAGAGCAGATATAATGGCTATTTTACATGATTCTACAGATTATTTAGGGTCAATCTATTTAATGGATCAAACGGTACTAAAAAAAACAACGTTATTTATAATAATGTAAAAGTTGCCTTTTAATAAAACTGCACCAAATGATGCATAAAGGCCAGCCTCGGATTATTCTTACGTTAATATTTTAACACCTCTGTAAGAGTCTTAATGAGACACATAACATTGAATATTAATCTTGTATAATGGCAACTGTGTGGATCACAAGAAAGATTTTATTTAATTGATTTCCCAACTGGTTTTATAGTTGTTTACCAGCAGAGGTTTTGATTTTAATATGAGAAAACATCTATAGATAAGTTCAGCTCAGGGGGACAAACCGTGGGAAGTAAAGACAGTTGAGATGCATTTAACGAGGCTTAAAAAGTAAAATTTAAAAACTAATGTTTAACAAAGAAGCTGCTTTTAAAGCTTCAGAAGTGCACAGGAAATCAAAAATGTATTATTTAAATTAAGCTGCATGTGCAAATGCAGAAATACATTAATGCAGTCTATTATGATTAACCATAATTAATTTAACAATTAATCAGTTAATTAATTAATAATACGAATTAATCAGTAGTTCATGACAAAAATGATTGAATGTCAAAGTGCAGATAATAGAAGTTGAGCTGCAATGGCCACACAAATTCTGCCAGATTGTTATGTCACATGTGGGAAAGAGCTGTTCTTACAATGCACGACAGGCCAACCACAGTCTAGCATGTGTTCTGATCTAATCATGTATTTCCTGAATGTCAGGTTTCTCTGCAAAAAAATAGTTCTGTTTAAAAAAAATAAACAATCCTGAAATATCCTTGATTTCTTGTTAATATTGTGAAGAATAGATTCAGTGAATCCTCCACAGATGTTAGGGAACAGATGTTCTGAGCAGATCGATGTTCTGCCTCCCTCTACTAACTGTTTTGTGAACTTCCTCCTCATCAGGTATAAATTCTGGAAGAATAACAGCGTGTTCCGCTTCAACATCGGGGTCGCCGATTTTCTGCTGGTGGCCTGTCTCCCCGTGAAGATTCCCCACTACCAGGCGAAATAACTCCCTATTTAATGAAACCATGACGGACACAATCAGAGAGGTAACTGTTATTTATTCATATTTATAATCCAATATTCCAGTATAAAATGTAGATAACCCAGTTGCCTTCAGATATAATATAATATTAGTGTAAACTCTAATTGTTCTTTAAAGACTTTAGATGATTGTTGGGATAAATATTATTCACCACACATTTTTGCTACTATAAACCAAAAATTAACAGGTCATATAATCTGACACGCATCCTCCCAAAAGTAAAACATGGTGGTGCCAGTATCATGCATCTCTTTAGCAGGTGCTGGAAAGCTGATTTGAAACTGGAGGGATTTTCCAGCAGGAAACCTCTTCAAAATACAGACAAAGAAGTCGTTAAGACCATCAAGCCGACATATTTCAGACCTAAATGCTGTAACAAGAAATACAGAAACAGCTTTAATTTGCATGGCGCCCTGTTTTTAAAAGGGATTTCTATCTAACCTTATGTAGTTTTAAACAATAATTTCATGAACGGTTTTCAAGGAACATCTAAGGAAATGGTGTCATCAGCAGCAGATTAAGACCTACAGGTTAAAGTCCAAAATTATTAAAAAGGTACCTGCAGAGCAAACACGCATCAAAAAAACTGCATTGTTTCTCTTTATAAAGATTACATAAACAGATAACTTAGGTAATTGAAGTAGTCAAACTTGTTCGAAACGCTTTACACATGACCAAGTACAGAAAAAAAAAATCTGAAATGATATGATGCTGATGAAAACCAAACAAACAAACTTTTTAGCGTGCGGTGCTGCATTTAAGTTGACCTGCAGGTTATTTACATAAACCCAGTGCCTCTCAAAGAAGCAACCATTCAGTAGATTAATTATTACCTACACAGGTAAATCTTTCCACTTTACTAGCTAGCAGAAGAATCAGCGCTGACTTGTAATTTTCCACAGGTTTTTTGTTGTTGTTGCTTCTTTTAAAGTGTTTACCACATCTCGATTAATCGGGCCTCTCTCTTTTGTCCAGGTCGTCTTCTTCTCTCAGATCATCATTCCATTCGTCGTCCTGATTTACTGCACGGCCTGCATCATCCGTCGACTGAGGAGGAAGACGGTGGGGGACAACGCCAGATTGAGGAGGGCTGTGTTTGCCGTCCTGTCCGTCGCCGTGGTCTTCTCCGTCTGCTTCCTGCCCTGCACAATAGCACGGGCGGTGCTGCTGAGGACGAGGGTGACACATATGCAGGAAAGTGAGAACATGGTAGTCCAGGTGTACGACGCGCTCATGGTTTTATCCTACGCCGACTGCCTGCTGGACCCCTTGGTGTACTGCTTCTGCAACTCCGGGTTCAAGGTTGCTTACGTCTCTGCGTTCTTCCCTCCATCCCTGAGGGACAGACTGCTGAAGCCCGGCTTTAGCACGACACCCGGGACAACTACAACCTCAGTAGCTAAAACTGCTTCTGTTCAAATGTTGGAAAAGTGATTGTCAGGCATCATTTCTTATGTTAAGAAACGACTGGTCCACCCATTCAGGTGTCTTCTGAGGAGCAAAGGTGAAAACACAAGACAGATAATACTGACCATTAAAAACGGACGTTGGCTTAAAGCTTCAAGTGGTCCGCAACCAATCCCTTTAAGTTTAAACTTTAATGGGAGAAAAAATGCATATAAAGTAAAAGTAACTCAATATTTTAGGTTCAAGAGAACAGTTTTTACCTTTCAGAAAGTTTTAGAAAGTGTCCTGCATGGTTCAGGAAGTTAAACTTAACTTTTAATGTTTGGGGGAAACTAACATGCAAGTTTCCATAGTAACCTGTGGGATCCAGTAGATTTCCAAGTTAGTTTGTAGGTGAAACTTTCTGCTTTTGAAGTTTCTACTTGTTTTTTTTGTTGCATTTTTGTTGACTTTATGTAAAACCTGAACAGAGAATTTTTTTTCACTGGCACTTTTTCCACTGTACATTTCCAGCTACCTGACATGTTGCCAAGTCATGTAATGGTTTGTTCTGTCCTTATTTATTCAAGTCAAAACATTATAAATCCCCAGTGTGGGTGTCTGGCACATTTGAGGGAATTAGTAGGGTCATGTTTAGACCTGACCGGTCTCTATGTTTAGGTCTATGTTATTAAAAACAGGTAAATGACTAAATGTTTAGTTTATGGTGTAAATAAGTGTTTATCAGAGCACTTATGTATTTATTTTGGTTTTGTTCCAAACCAGCTGTGACATTAATGAGAACCTAGAAGTGTATTGTGCAGGTTCATAAACAAAGCAGTAAACCTCAAGGATGTTCTTTTTGCTATGGAGTAGTACATTTAAAATGCATGTTGTCTTGCTTTTAAGCAAATATCGCTGCTGCAGATTTCATGTAGCTGGATTTTTCATGTTTCAGCCACTGCTACGATAATGTCAAACCTTCTTACTGACACAATTCATGTGACGTGTTTATCTGAATCCGAATATTTACCTCCTGTGATACTAACTTAAGTTCTTTGTATATGGTGGCTGTAAATATAACCCACTCAGGAAGGAGTCTGGGAAATTTCTCCTTTTAAGCCACCATCTTTTTCCTGCAAACACATAAAAAAGTAAAACCTCCAAACCCTCAAAATGCTGCCTTCCTTGCATCGTCTAAATATTGATATTACTTCTTCAGACTTCCATTTTTTTGTTTTTTGCAAGCATTTGCAGAAGTTTGTTTAGATTATTTAGACTGTAATTACACACAGACGTCATTCGTTTTGAAACTCAGAAACAGCAGCAAAGGTGTGGAAACTTCTACACCGAGCACTGTTGCAACTGTGAAGGTGGCTGCAAAGTCGGAGCCCCAAAGTCTGAGCAAGGGGAATATCCTGAGAACATCAGCAACTAACAGCAACAAAAATGAAGGCAAAAAAACAGAGACATGCAAAGCATGACAAAAAAAACACAGAGCTGCTTTGCTGCTTCTAATGGGTTTTAAAGTTGCCTGCTTTCTCTGACTGTCGCTTGAAAGAATGCAAAAGGTTAATAAACCAACCAGGAATGTAAAGAGCTGTGTGTGACGTTTAGCTCCTAAAACAAAGTTACTCTTAAAGTTAAAAGAAACAAGAAAGATCAGGAAGATCTGAGAAGAAGTCTGTTTTGGAAGGTGAAAATAAACCGTCAGACATTAAAACCTCGGCTGCTCTGAAAGCGGTTTGCTCATAATCAAACGAGTCGGTTTATAATTCCCATCTTCACCTATCAGTTTTGACCTTTTATTTTGATTTAAAATATCTTCTAGGTTGGCTGAGCTGCTTCACAAAGTTCACCCTTATCTGATAAACGTCTGCATTTTAGTGTCAAGAAGTCGAACTCCGCAGAAAAGTAAAGAAAACGTTCAAATAAATTAGAACATGACCCAAAAGTTAATTTGTTTCAGAATGTTGTATCAAAAAGTGATACAAATTTAATACATATATGGGAAACCAGATAATAAAGGCAAGATTGTGTGTGTGTTTTTTTTTTTATTTTTTTTATTTTTTTTTTTTACTTTATTTTATTTTATTTTATTTTATTTTATTTTATTTTATTTTATTTTATTTTATTTTATTTGATAGATTGATTGATTGTATTTCTATAAAAATAATCTTCTTCTGTTGGGTTTAGCAAAGTTATTTGTATTTCCTTAAAGGCCAAAATGATACCGCATATGGGCCTGTATAACCAACAGATCTCTTAAGTAGACAGACAGACGGACAGACAAACAGATAGACAGACAGACAAACAGATAGACAGACAGACAAACAGATAGACGGACAGACAAACAGACAGACGGACAGACAAACAGATAGACAGACAGACAAACAGATAGACAGACAGACAAACAGATAGACAGACAGATAGATAGATAGATAGATAGATAGATAGATAGATAGATAGATAGATAGATAGATAGATAGATAGATAGATAGATAGATAGATAGATAGATAGATAGATAGATAGATAGATAGAACCTTTTGCATTAGTCTCCCAAAATTTATTGCGTTGAGAGCAATAAACCATCCTGGAGATTAAAAAAACCATAGAATAAACAATTAAAGCACTGCAGGCCTTATGATAATGTGGGGATGATTGACTGGGGAGGGTCTGCTATAAACGTTTGATGCAACTAATTTATTTCTCTAGCAGAGATTAAGGAAGCAGAATGATCAGCCATCAGTTTTCAACCTTAAAACGTTGACACAGATTTTTATGCAGCAAAAAAATAAAAAGAAGCAGATAAGCAAGTTCACCAGACATAAACATAAATAAAGGACGTTTTGGAGTGGTCTAGTCAAAGTCATAATGCAGTAGCCTTAACAGTTTAAAATGAACAGAAATGAATAGATTTAGGTTTTTAGAAAAATACATTTAAAATGTAATTTTACTGTTTATCAGTTCACATTTTATAATTAAAGTGTGAACTGAATTAATCATTATTGAAATGCCAAGGAAACTGTCATACTGTAGACTCACCTCCAGATGGCAGTGTAGGCCAGATTTTAATCCAAGGCTCAAATTAAAATCCAGCAATCTATTTCAGCTGGAATAAAAAAATAGATCACCAAACAAATGAGGACGGTGACATTGTTTGTCAGCTCATTGATTGTTTGAATCAATGAAAAAAAAAAACATTTTTTTTACAATGTTTCTTTCCATTTAAGACAAAGTCTAAATTCAACATTTTGAAACGCCCAAAATCATCTACTTGAAACAATAATATAGATTGTGTGTGTAACAAATAAAATAATAATTATAATACAAATGTATTCATACCTCTATAAGCGTTTTACATGTTGTTATGTAAAAGCACAAACACAGATTTATTTATTTCACTATAATGTTAAGTTTTATTTCATAATATTAAAATGGAGGAGAAATATTTAATGTTATTTAACTATTATTTATTTCATAAATGTTGAAAAGTTACTTAGTGTTGCTTTAAAATTATGTGATTTTTATTTATTTTATTTTATTTATTCTTGATGAGAATATTTGGTCACGTTATACAGTGGAAAGCAAAGCTCATTGCTGAAGATCTTCAACAAAGATGGGCATCTTCATGTTAACAAGGCTCTCCTCAGCTTCATTGTTATTAGTGATGCCATTAACCCTAGAGGGTGCTGCATGCTAAATAATCGATATTTAGGGGGGGGGGGGTTCATAGCAGTTAAGATCTCCTAGTCTTATTATTTGAAAAAATAAATAGATAATACTTGAGAATAAAAGGCAATAACATATAGATTTTATTTTTGCTTTTGATTTTGTAAACAGACAAGGACATTTTTAAATATGTGGCACAGTTGCTTAATCTGATAATACCCACTTGGTTCCAAAAATAGAGATCCAAACCAGCTTCCAAAGAGCAAGTGTGGTCCAAACCAACAGAGATTCAAGGTGGCACTCTGCCATTTGCAAAGAGACCCATCTCCTGCTTCTTTTGCTGTGTGATCTTGATGCCAGGCTTCGGTTGGCTTGGCAGCCATCGTTCTCCTCCTGCTGGTGTGTGTGTGTGTGTGTGTGTGTGTGTGTGTGTGTGTGTGTGTGTGTGTGTGTGTGTGTGTGTGTGTGTGTGTGTGTGTGTGTGTGTGTGTGTGTGTGTGTGTGTGTGTGTGTGTGTGTGTGTGTGTGCGTGTGTGTGTGTGTGGG